>OZ024822.1:95870098-96316188 GCA_964016985.1 Anodontia alba | reverse complement strand
CATTCAAATGAATAGTTTGATTAGTGAAAAAAAACAAAATAAGTCGAAATATGGTCATTGTATCTCTCTATCTGTATATATATATATAATATATATATATATATATATATATATATATATATATATATATATACCCTGAATCCCGGTATCCCAAGATCCACTGATCGCTTTTGGACAAGCATTCAAATAAATGATGTGATTAGTATAAGTTGGAATATGGTCATTGTACCTGAAGCCTCTCTCTCTCTCTCTCTCTCTCTCTCTCTCTCTCTCTCTCTCTCTCTCTCTCTCTCTCTCTCTCTCTCTCTCTCTCTCTCTCTCTCTCTCTCTCTCTCTCTCTCTCTCCAATGATGGCAGTAGCACTGAAAATAGATTTTTTTTATTGCTACTTTTTTTTTTTCCATTTTCGCTAACTTTTGTAAATTACTATACATACAAATAACATACTGAAGAGTACTTATTTTTGGGCTTTTATGTCAACCATGAAATGTCTGAGTAATTTAGACATTACTACGAAGGAGCATTAGGGCCACTTACACTTTTATTTCTGTTGATAGTTATCTCGAAATTTCGACTTACTATCTCGAAATTTTGACATAATAAGTCGAAAGTTCGACTTAATAACGCGAAATTTCGACTTAATAACTCGAAATTTCGACTTAATATCTTGAAATTTCGACTTATTATCTCGAAATTTCGACATAAGATCTCGAAATTTCGACTTAATAACTCGAAATTTCGACTTAATAACTCGAAATTTCGACTTAATATCTTGAAAATTCGACTTATTATCTCGAAATTTCAACATGATATTTCAAGTTGATTCTTCGTTTGCAATTCCACACCTGGTAATCTCGTAAGGGGTAGCCGCTGGTTATGCAAAATGAAGGTATTTCCAGCTATCTGGACTATGAAATACTTATTTAACATATCAAATAAGACGCACTGCAACCTACGTCTACTTTGAAATACAACAAGATGTTAAAGGGCATCTTTCATTTCTGCCCACGCATGGATTTTTCTGAAACTTTGTATAATAATAACTAGGCATATGCAACCTATGAAAATGTGCTTATTAAATTATATAATAAAAAGTTGGACTCAGGACGCAACCTTGACTCACTCCCCCCATGAGGTGATACCTGTCTCCAAATAAGTATGTCATACATCTTAAGTTTAATTTAGTTTTAAGATTTTTGCACTGTGCTGAATGGTGAACACCAGAGTAATTCTATTGGTACCACAAAACAATTATATTTAATTAAAGGTAACATTTTCTGATAAATTGATTATAAAAAATCTGAATTTTTTACCAAAAAATGAAAAAATATCAAAATTAAACTTTTAAAATTAATATGTTATAGTCTTTGTCAAGATTTCATACTACCAGGAAAATTTGCTACATATATCCTCTATAGCTGTGCCAAATTTCATAAAAAATCAAAACCGGTAACATTGTCATTTTAGGCCTTGAATGGATATAGGTCGATTTTTACAAAATTGACTATTTTGTTACATTGATAAAAACAGTAAAGAAAGGCAGTGTTATCAAACACTTCTAACACTTAACAAATCAAAGAGAGTTTAGACAACTCGGAATGAATATATCTTGAACTACCTTTTGAATTTTCATGACTTTCTATTACTTGCCTTCTATTTATATGGACTCTGACTAACCAACTATTACAAATGTAGACAGCATAACAAATTAAATCTAAAGAAATTCTAATTAACAAATTAGGCTTAACAAAATCTTACGCTTTAATTCATGTCAGCAAATCATTGAGCATTTTGTATAATTACAGTCAAACCTGTCCTAATGGCCACCTGTATTAAGCAATCACCTGCCTTTAAAGGCCACTATTTCAGATCCCATTAAAGGTAAAGAAGTGGAAATCTAACTGTATTAAGCAAGCACCTGTCTTAAGCAACTAATTTTTGGCTTTCCCACAGGTGCTTGCTTAACACAGGTTTGACTGTACTTCCCAAAAGGCATAAAACTAAAATAGGTGTAAAACAGGGGTATCCATTCTCACCATTACGAAAATAGGCTTAAAACAGGGAGATCCATAATCTCCATTGTCATATTAAGAAGATGTGCAAACGTACTATTGCAAGTAGTTGTTGTTTGTTTGTTTGTTTGTTTGTTTGTTTTGAAGAAGGATTTGCATCCCCATCAACAGATTTTAGGATTTTTGGAGATTTGCTTCTGGACTGGTGAACTCTAACCAAACTAAGAACGCTTGAAAAGAAAATAATACCTATAGACTTAACTTCTGATATATCTATAGCTTGCTTGCAAGCCTATATTGTATTTTGAATTTATGAACACTGGATTTCTTGTCCTGTAACAGGTTCAAATGTGTCACTTCAATCGGTATTTCCTGCGATCGAATTGACACTGACACTGGAGTTTTTCTCTTTGTTTCAACAGTTATCTTTGATGACAGCAGCACAGAATACTGTTTATGTGGTCTTAACTTTTGCTATCAGAAAAGCAGATCTATCCTGTCTTCCTTACAGTAAGCATATATGAAATTGTTTCTGTTCTGCATAAGTTCTATTCTAGTGCACATAGTTTGCCTTAAACAACAAAGTGGTGTTCTGTAGTTCTTAAATTCATGTTAAAGCTTTAAGATTTTTCCAAAGGTTGTATGACATTCATATTTTAGTAATTTGCCTAAGGCCTTCCATACTAGTTTGAAACTCCGCCATATGTTAATTAACACAGGAGTTTAAAACAGCTAACTTGTGTGGTCTTAATGTGAATCTAAAGGATGTATTGAAGAGTTTTTGGACAGTTTTCATTCATTTGGTTGCTGGCAGTTCTATGGTATTTAATTAATTCTATTTTCACCTTGTCTCTGTTTTTTGTGTTGTAATACGTTTTGAAAGGAGGCTTTTAGTATTTAAGTTTTGTTTTAGTTCTTATACTTAAATTCTTTCTTCCACTGAATATTTTAGCTGAATATAATTTCATTCTTCTTAATACCAACTGCTCTTACTTTCTTTGTTGTTCTTCGCTGATCATATTTCTGAAAAGTTATTCTTTCATTTTAGAAAGAGTACTAAAGTATTTGGTTAGCAAATGCATAGATCTTACCTAAAGAAACAGTACTAAGCTTGCATGTGTCCACGTGACACAGACTTCAGTTGTTCATTACTGATTGTATTTAAGCTGTAGTGTTGTTTTTCCAATATTGAGTGTCTTCGTGTGTGTTTTGTACCAGCTGTGAAATCTTTTGCTGTGGTTTTGACAATAGTGTGCTTTTTTTGTATTTACTAAGCATGAACAAGTAGTCACAGTATTGCCTGTTTATATCAATTATTTTTGTTACTCTGTTATTTTTTAAGCTTTTGTCCAGTTTACACCAAAGTTTATAGTTGATTTTTGGACAAGAAGTCCACATTGTTGATTTACTCATAAATCCATTGAAGATTGACAATTCTGAATGTTGAAATCAACAGACATGGACCCTGAAGATTTTAATCACGTGTCCTAGGATAGTAATCATTACTTGGTAAGCAAGTTGTGCCAACCATGCCTATCTGCCTGAACGAGTAACTAGACCCAGGTTTCATAATCATCATCATCAGTTACAAGACTGTTATCTGCTTTTTATTATCCGATAAATACTTCCACAGTCAAGTATTTGAAGTGGAATCCTATATATACAGATACAGAGAACTTGGACTTAGTGTCTGCATGGTCCAGATTATGTAAACGAAAAGTTTTTTTTTGGACATGGTGTTCAACAAGGTGCAAATTCAATCAACTGGTTATAAATGAATATGTACAATTATGGTATCAACTTCTTATGCAAATCATACTATATCATGGTAATCCAAATTGAAAGCTATTGATAAGTTGACTTTACACGATACTACTTATACATGAGTATTGGGTAATTTCATATTTTGCCGACTCAGGACTATATGTATTCAGGCTGTTCAAACAACATGTTACCGGTCTTCAATTTTTATGAAATTTCATGTATTTATTCCTAATACATATGAAATTTTTTTATGCTGAAATGGTGTCTTGACAAGAATCGGAACATGGTAAAATTGCAGATAATATCTGGATGAATACATAACCTGCAGCTGAAATATGGGGCTACCGTTCAACTAACGTTATTGCTCCAACACTATTGCTAAGTACATGAAGCCATCCATAGTATCAAAACATGTACTAATGATGGTCTTAATTAATAAAACATTCCAGCATCTGAAAAATGAAATCCTGTTTACTGTACGAAGGTTAATATTAGGGCACCCCCTGATTTGGTAGTGGCCGCGTACAAAACACCATAAATTTACAATGGAACTACATTTAAAAGCAAATGCCTCATAATCATCAGTGTTATACCCTAGGCAACCATTGTGCAGAATTTCATCCAATTCCAAGCGTGGGCAGAAACCAGTGTAAATTTCCTATACAGTGTAAGAGCCCCTTTCCTTAGCATTTGTTCCGGGGACCCCATTGTTAGTACTATTATTTGAAGAAAAGGCAATAAGATATGTTTATACTATACTAGTCAGTCCCCGTACATGTTATTACAACTGCGTAACTCCACGCGCAACTGGCGCTGCTGCATTAAAACCTAAAATCACTTCCAGAGAACACTTCTCAGACATACGGTTTTAGAGTTCCAGGCCTTGCAGGCTAAGGTGCCTGATCGTCCGTCTGTCCGGCCATCTGGCCGTCTGGAGTTATCTCCCTTACTTATATTCTGGATGCACGCCTTATTTTTTATTTTTTATTTTTTTTTTCATTATTTTCGCATTCTTTGTTGAAAATCACTTACTAGGGAACACAAAATTGAGTTTCTTAGTCTTATGGTTTAAGAGTTATAGGCCTTGCAGGCAAAGGGCCTTATATTTCTCCTTAGGTTTGCATTCTTTGTTGAAAATCACTTATTAGGGAACACAAAATCGAGTTTCTTAGTCTTATGGTTTAAGAGTTATAGGCCTTGCAGGCAAAGGGCCTTATATTTCTCCTAAGGTTTGCATTCTTTGTTGAAAATCACTTACTAGGGAACACAAAACTAAGTTTCTTAGTCTTATGGTTTAAGAGTTTCATGCCTTGCAGGCAAAGGACCTTATATTGCTCCTTATTTTTGCATTCTTTGCAGAAAATCACTTACTAGGGAACACAAAACTGAGTTTCTTAGTCTTATGGTTTAAGAGTTACAGGCCTTGCAGGCAAAGGGCCTTATATTTCTCCTTATTTTTTTTATTCTTTGTTGAAAATCACTTACTAGGGAACTCATAATTGAGTTTCTTAATCTCATGGTTTAAGAGTTACTGACCTTACAGGCAAAGAACTTTACATTTCTCATTATTTTTGGATTCTTTGTTAACTAGAAATGTGTCCAAAGTACACAGATGCTCCCGCATTGACGTAGGCTAATTTGGCAAGGTTTGCACAGTATTATAGACCCCAAAGCTGGGACATCCGTGTACTGTGAACACTTTTCTATTTTAGTTTTATTTTATTTATTTTTTATTTTGTATATTTTACAGGCTTTCAAATGGATCTCTAGTCATTGGTCATTGCAAGCAAATATTCAATCTTGTTTCAATATGGATGCAAATTAAACTGGGTATCTTGTCTATACAAACCTTTGTATGGCAACATGAACATGCAGTTTCACGTTTTCAAATCTGGTGAGCTTTGAAGCCTCTGGGCCTTCTGATGCCCAGGCCACCAGCGCGCACAGCGCTTTGATTCAAAATATGTCTAATTTACTAAAAATCAATGAATCAGGAGAATGTATCCGTTTGTTGACATTTGGATGTCTCGTAAGTCATGGCCAGAAGCTCGCATAAAGATTTTGAGTGTATAACCAGCGGCTACCCCTTACGAGATTACCAGGTGTGAATTCTATTAGAGAGATCTTATGTCGAAATTTCAAAATAATAAGTCGAAATTTCCAGATATTAAGTCGAAATTTCGAGTTATTAAGTCGAAATTTCGAGTTATTAAGTCGAAATTTCAAGATATTAAGTCGAAATTTCGAGTTATTAAGTCGAAATTTCGACTTATTATGTTGAAATTTTGAGTTACTAAGTTGAAATTTCGAGATCTTATGTCGAAATTTCGAGATAATAAGTCGAAATTTCAAGATATTAAGTCGAAATTTCGAGTTATTAAGTCGAAATTTCGAGTTACTAAGGCGAAATTACGACTTATTATGTCGAAATTTCGAGATAGTAAGTCGAAATTTCGAGATACTTATCAACAGAAATAAAAGTATATGTGGCCCTAATGCTCTTTCGTACATTACAAACAAATCTGCAATGAAAATTAGTATATTAATCCAATCATCATATATGATCTATTTTCACATTATGACCCCCTGTTTCTACAATATAACATGATCAATCGCTAAGTACGGCCTGGAAACAGTTCTGATCCCAAAAAAAGCCAAACAGTGATTTCTTGGAAAAGCTGAAAAAAAAAGAAAACAAAAGAAAACCACAAAAAAAAAATAAAAAAAATAAAAAAAATAAAAAATAAAAAAATAAAAAAAATAAATAAAATAAATAAAAACTGAAAATGTAATGAACTCTCCTCTGTAAATTTAACAGTAGGTGTACTCTAGTTTAGGTATGTGCAGAGCTCTAGATAAGAGGGCTACATTATTCCTCATTGAAAACGTGTATGTACTCCTCTAAGAAGTACTCTACCATGTTTGTTTTTTTTTTTTTTTTTTTTTTTTTTCTGAACCAAACAATATTAGTGCATTTTTTGTCTGATATGAAAACAAATCAGTTCAGACTCTCCTGAAAATAAAGGATTTTTTTTATAAAGGTTATTTTCGTTAAATATAAGGTTTTCATGCAAATTTTAAACAAAATTAAGAGCAAAAAATGAATACTTAACCTATAGATAATGTGCTATTCTCTTCCATTTTCACATTTTCCACAGAAAAAACGACCTTTCAGTCGTCAATTAAAGTCTTAAACCAGAAGGTCCCTTAGGTGGTTACCTGTGTGACGTAACTCCTCCCTCTCAATTGGTCACGTGTCAGTTTCTTTTATGTGTAAAGTCAAAGACACAATTAGGAGAAAAGAGCGAGGGTGGGTGGAGGGACGATAAATACTTATCTATAGGTTAAGTATTGATAGTTAAAATACGTTTTACTTTTAAAAAAACTTCATTTTAACTGCACAATACATTAACCTATAGAGGGATGTGTTCTCCTAATTCTAACACCAAATAAATTATATCCCACCACTTCTGGTTTAAGACTCAGGAAACTCAAAGAAATCAGATACATTCTAACTCTATATTTAATAGAAAGAATGATCTAGATTCACAAATATAACATATCTTTAAGGTGTTATGGTCTAACTACCTTATATGTTAATAGTAGACTCTAGAGGATGCCAGTTGTTAAGCCTCAGAGACCTAATATTTGCCCCCTCCCCCCCTTTTGTCTTTTTGGGAAACAACTATAGGCTCCAAAAAGAAAAATGAGTCATTGAGACATAACCTTACTATTCCATTTGCAATGTAAACTCAGGAATATTGTCGATAATATTTTCGAAACAAAATTTGTCAAACAGAAGCCTAGACTATAAGTTGTCTATCTTAGAGGCTCGAATTAATAAGGAAATGTCTTCTCGGTCGAGTTTCCTATAGATAACCGACATATCTAGAGATTTTGGATAAATTCTAGATATGTGAAGATTATGTAATTGTAATAGTCTAAACTATTAGAATTATAATCTAATTAGAATCTGTTTAGTTGGAGCGATAGGACCGTTTCCGAAAAACAGACCATAAACTTGAAATAACCATATTATTGTATTATTATTCCCCTTTGATCAAATTAAAAGAAAATGGGGGATAAAAATTGTGTAGATGGAGTAAAATTAACTGAATTTCAGTTATCCATCAGAAGAAACGGTATATACAAAATTTATGGTTAAAGTATTGCTAGACTAATTGTATTAACGAATTTTTAGACTAGGCAATAAGAGAATATATAGGTTGCCTAATTCTGCAGGGAGGAAAAAGGGCAACCTAAGTGATTGATAAATACTTTTATCATTGGACATATTAATGTGTTTCGTGTCCTAGACAAACTAATAAAGAGACTGCCAACATCATAACGTAGAGTTTGGCAAAAATAAGAGAGAAGAATAAGGCTGATCATAGCTAGCTGTAAGACAGCCTTATTATGGCTAAATTTTACCATACTGCTGAGATTAAGCAATAGGAAATAACTAAGTAGAATCTTTCTATTGCCAGAAAGGATTGCCATGAAAATTACTCCGGAGTACATAATCATGGAAGGCAAGAAACTAATTTAATGTCCGCTAGTAATGACGAATCAAAATGTTCAGACAAAGAAAAGGACTCAGAAAGAATGTAATAGGGCGACAATCATTCTGAAGAAAAATATATACAAAATTACTGATTAGTAATCTCTGTAAAACTTAACTTATAAGTGCAGAGATAGTATTACTATTCTGTCTATATTTAAGAATATTAAGAAAAATATAAAAAATACGAAATTAAAATTATACTACAGGGCAAATTCCTGCTATCAATAAAACGTTAAGCGTAACAATTTATTAGGCAAGGAATAACTCTACGTATAACATTTTATAAATGTATGATGGAAAGGTCCTAATCGTAACTGAGAGAATGACCAGGAAAGTAGATAAAATTGAATATGTATAGAGTAAAAACGTAATTCTGAATAATGGATAATTCCTGAAATACCCAATTGCGTGCTCGTATCGGAATTCAGGAAGAAATATATATATGTATATACTCTCGAGATCTAAGCGTAAACCATAGAGAGTAAAAATTATAGTGGAGACCACGATCCCTAACGCAAGGGTTAAACATGGATAATTATAAATAAAATAGGAAATTATTATTAATTTTAAGTCATATAGGTTAAGATATAATTCGTTCCATCTTTAACCAATATGCTCTAGAAACTACTCATTATTTCTGTATTCGCAGCTAGAAATGAGTTATTAGAATTTATATGGTTCAATTAAAGATAACGGGATCTGATCTGAATGGATGTGTCCTTGAACTGAATCGAAGGATAGTATCCATTATAACGACTAGAGCTGTTTTTAGCTTATCTAAACAAGCGCAGAGCTGAAAATATTATCAAGTATTCATATATACGTTACACAGTGAATACCGAGATGGCATTTTAAAATTGTTTAGGAACAATATTTTTATCTGAAAAATAACGTGACGGGTCAATAATGCTAGTAAGATTTTGACCAGGGACGCAGCGAGAAAGGTCAATCAAAACGTAAAATCAAGTTCAGCATGATGATTAATAAAGATAGATATATAATATCGGTTAATATATATTATTTCCAATAATCTTATTGGCTTAAAAAAGTAAATGCTAATCGAGAGTTCATTTACCGAATGTTTAATCGGAGAACTTCCGGAATATTGAAATCGTATCACGAAATAGTAGGATCTGACCGGAAACTTAGGTGCGGTCCTTACTACGTTGTGAAGTTTATGTAACCGAAATATATATTATGAATTGAGACAGTGCATTTCATGACCCATCGAAACGTCTTGAAATGGCTATCATATCTAAGGAATAATTATCCAGTTTCCGAAAGAAATTTAAATAAGGACCTTTATCTTGAAGCGAACAGGATATCAAGATAGTATTCTTTCAGTTATTCGCAAGTAGAAATTGAATTCTTATAGCGAGAAGAACTGTTGATCCCTTTAGCGAATGTAACCATAAAAGGGGGCTAGAGATAATAAAATGTTTCTTATTTCATTACCGAATCATAATGAAAATTCTATTCCCCATTGTCTAGGTCTACAACGTATAGAGTAGGACAAAGGGATGATTAATTTGAATATAATTGCATGTGCTATTTTGAGGTAAAGTATTCGTTACGTTAATTACCAGCTAAGCCTTTTATATATATAAGATATTTTCCTCCATTGTCTTTATCTTAAACGAAAGAGTAGGACAATGGATATTTAATTTGAATATAATTATATCTGCTATTTTGAGGTAAAAATCATTACGTTAATTACCCTCTAAGCATTTTATATATATAAGGTCTATACGTACGAAGTGTTTAGACCTAAGAAAATAATTGACTGTGACGGTTTCTGAACGGTTAAATAGCCAATTAAATAATTAAGTAGACAAAAGTATATAATATGAACTTAAATGCTTTTGCTGAATATTTATCCAATTGTCTATTCCAAAGGTCCATGCAAATTTTGATTGACATGGACTCTTTTTATAAGTGTGAATAGTAGAGATATTAGTGCTAGTCAAAGCAAACTATTCCTTCATAATAGATAATGTAGACCTATGCTGTACGTAGATTAGGTCTAGCTTTTTATAAGTTTCACATCCTTAATAATTTCCAGTCGTAATCATAGTGAAATTATTATTATTCTCAGATAAAGAATCTTCAGCGTAATAAATTCCATAACTGAGAGATAATTATCTGGAGCATTACTATCGTAGTCTTAAATGATCCAGAAGAAAAATGAAAGGCAAGGAAAAGCATATCGAAATATAAATGCCTTAATATAATTTTCTTCTATTAATAATTTATTCTAGAGTTCAAAAAGGGCACGACTGACCTAGATTCCTTATATAATTCATCAATAGATAATATAATATGGAACAACAGCATAAGCGATCAGCTATTTCCATCTACAAAAAACCAAATGAAATATGTACCTCAACTAGACTTGTATACTAATCGTTGTAATCTAGAGAGGTGTAGATAATAAAATCTAAATATAAAATATAGGGAAACTTTTATTAGAGTATAAAGAAATTCTAATAAATTAATTCCTAATTACTAAAAGATCAGTTATCTAATTCGTCTAGATTTCTGATACTGTAGAAATTTAATATTAATAGAAAGCAGAAAAGATCGACTATTGCTTTCTATTTTTTAACCTATTCTCCAGACTGCATGCTGATACGTATCAGGAGCATGAAGAAAAATTAGGATGAAAGAAGAAATAATTAGATTTCGTGTATATTTTCTTCTTCAAAATAACGATAATTTTGAGGAATTCACCTTTGCTTTGTAGCCGAAAAAAGGTGAATACCCAAGATAAATATATATATATATATAAATATATATAAATGATATATATAAATATATATAAATGTATATCTAGAGTTCTAGGTCTAATACGGAAATGACTGAACAAAATTTAATGATATAAGTGGCTACCAGGTATTTGAACCCATCGCAGTCATTCTATAACCTGTAGCAGAAGATTTGAATTGTGTATGATGCTCTATGAGCAGTAATAGATTGATCGGGGACTAGTGACTATTCGTCGGTCACTAGTAATTCGACATAATGACCGGACACTAGTATACATGAATACTGCCCGGTGACAAAAGGTTAGAAATCGAACATGGGTGCTTACAAGTATTCGAACGCATCGCTCTTATTCTATAACCTTTATGCAAAGATTATATTTGTCTATGAAGCTCTATAAATAATAATAGATTGTTCGGGAATTAGTGACTACTATTCTGGCACTAGTTTCCCTACATAATGACCGGACACTAGTATTCGTAACTGTTGCCCGATGAAAATTACTAGAAATGCGATAATGATGACCGGACACTAGTACTCATAACCTTTTGCCCGGTAAAAATATTAATAATTTGACAAATTGATCGGATAGCAGTATTCATAACTCTAGTCCGATGACTAAGCAAAGGATCATCAGTGTCTGCAACAGATACCAAAAGAAGACTATTTATCTGCTTTTCGCGACTGGGTAAAAAGGTTACAAAAATGTGTTTCAGTAAAGGGGGAATACTTTGAAGGTTTGTAATAAAAATATGTTTGATAAAACGTAGCACTGAAGTAATCCGAACCCAGTGACAGAACTTTTTGCAGGACCCTCGTATTATCAGGACTATAAAGGCTGGTCACTAGAGACTGATGAGTTACAGTATTACCCAACCTGCTGGTTGGTGTTTGAGAAGGGATCATAAATTCTTATCAGTTTAACCTCTAAGCAGAGTTGAAATTTCTCAAACTACTGGCACATCAAGCTATTAATTTATCCCACTGATTTATTTATACCTTGATGCTTTTTTATTAATCTTCTGACCATAAACCTTGAATTATACTTTATCAAATATTGTTTGTTTAACTTTAAAACCCCAAGTATAATTTGTAGCAGGTGACATTCTATTATTTATTTATTTTTCATAGAAAATAAGGACATTTCATGTAAATTGTCTGCTTCACATGAAATATCAAGACTTATTTTATGAATATATATATATATATTGTCCCGATTCTTACTTTGCGCCGAATATATCAGATGTCACCTTACACCTAATGAATTGATACTGTAGAATACTGCATATACCAGACAGATCTGAGCTAACAGTGTAGACCCAGATCAGACACCACCTTACATCTAATAACTGGATACTGTAGAATACCAGTTATACTCTAAGTTTTGGACAGGCAGTCCTGAGCTATCAGTGTAGACCCAGATCAGATGTCACCTTACACCTGATAATTGGATACTGTAGAACACTGTATACACCAGACAGTCCTGAGCTGACAGTGTAGACCCAGATTAGATCCCACCTTACATCTAATAGATGAATATTGTAGAAACCTTTTAAATACTCAAAGTATTGGACAGGCAGTCCTGAGCTAACAGTGTAGACCCAGATCAAACCCAGCCTCATATCTTATAAAAGATGATGTAGAACACCGTTTATACTCAAAGTATTGGACAGGCAGTCCTGAGCTAACAGTGCAGCCCAGATAGATACTGTAGAATACTGTTAATACCCAAAGTATTGGACTTACACTGACAGTCCTGAGCTAACAGTGTAGACCCAGATCAGAATTGCATTCTATTTTTTTGTCACTTTCCAGCAGGTTTTAGACTGCAAAAAAGGAACTGATTTTTATTAAGCTCACCTGAGCTAAAGGCTCCAGATAAGTAATTATCACTTATCGTACCTCGTCGGTCCACATTTTTGAACGAATTTCCCTCAGAAATGCTGGGTCAATTCAGGTGCCGCCTTTGCTCAAAGGGGGGGGGGGGGGGGTTGAAAATGTGTACCAATGGTCACAGTCTGTTAATTAAGATAGCCGCCATGCCTATGTATTGTAAAGACACTTAAAACTCTTCTCCTCCAGAAACGGGAAAACTTTGAGGCTAAATCATGGTATATTAGCATTGGGGACCCAAGGTCTATAAAGTCTGTTCAAACGATGATTCTATCTTGACCTTTGGCCTTTTTACCACCAGGTCGAATTTGTATCTCTAGAAATTTGTATGGAGAAAATGTTGTAAAATCATTTTCTCGAAATGAATTATAGAGGGACTTACATTTTAAACTTATAATGTAAGACCATAGTTAGTAGCAAATCTTTTTGTAATAATCAAAATCTTCTCCAGAACCAGAAAAGCTTTGAGAGTGAATCTTGGTACAAATGTATATAGCATCGGGAACTCAATGTATACAAGTTTGTGCAAATAATGATTCTAGGTTGACCTATGTCCTTTAACCTTGTTTTACATCAGGGTCAAATCTGAGGTACAATCAAAATTTTGTCTACTTAGAGTTATATACCCATGTCCCTGGTTACGAGCCCTATATGCCCATGTCTTTGGGCACTATACAAGTGAAAACTGTGTGATCCTTGAAAACTGTTGGATGCAAATTTTGTTTTTAAAGACATTTCACTATTTTGATTAGTAGCTGTGGCAATACTGGAAGAATGTTGAATGGCATCTGTAGATATGCAATAATTGTTTTGCAAAGGTAAGCGATTTGAGGCCCATGGGCCTCTGTTCAATTTTAAGACCGTAAGGTGCACGAATATTTAGGATAAATGTGATATATCAATGAACTAGGAATGGCCTGATCAGACTGCACAATTGTGTATGCTGATATGGGTTTTCATTTTTTGTATACAGCATAAACACCCTTTTTCTAAAGGTATATCTCAGTAGAATTGTCTTGTAAGGGTTAAAGTAATGATTAACTACTTATATGTTTTTATTTTGAAATAAGAAAACAATATCATTTTTAATAAATATTTAGAAATATATTAAATATACTTAAAAAAAGCAACAATATTGACATGCTCAAACTATCAACTTCTTCTGTTGTCCGAGTGCTGATTTTTCTTTTCTTCTATCCACCGGAAAATTGTATTCTTTTGCATAACATATTATTTGTGAAGGGTGAACCAGAAGAGGCTGGAAATCTTCTATCAAGTCCCGGAAATATAGTGATTACATCCTTTTTTATTGTCAAGACCCCAACATTGATAAATCTAATATGGCCGCCCCCCCCCCACCCCCCCACCCCCCATGAAAATTTGTTGACATTGTTTTGAATTGCAGGTTCTCGAGATGCTTAAATCAAGTGGACCAATCCTGATGTTGAATTTTGTGTTTGTATTTCTCCTTTGTTGTAAGGGCCTCCTCCAGCAACATACATGTCCACACAACTGGCTGTATTTGACTCGTGTTCACAATCAAAATGTTGACGTCTACACTATCAAATGAGAAAGTCATCATGACAACCACATATCCGTTTTCATCAACCTCCGTGGTTGCAAATGCAGTTCCTTCAGCATACGTAAGGAAAATTCCTGCCTTGCATATCTACTCAGCCTGCTGATCTCAGCTTCAGGTGACGTACAGGTAAACCCAGGCCCCGGGGTCAATGGTTCTGTAGAACCTGATTCTGATTGGCAGTATATATCCTTGTGGTACATGTGAGGACAATGTTACATGGTCCAGAAACGCGGTGTTCTGTGAGACATGTTGTGTATGGTTCCATATCGTCTGCCAAGATATAAGTAGCTCTTCATTTCAAGCCTTGCAATACTCAAACGTGAGTTAGCACTGTTTAAACTGCCATGCCATTAACTACCACTCTGTCTCATCTAATTTTCTTGATGATTTGATCATATCAAACAGATTTTAGCCTGTTAGCTCTGCAGAGAGCAGTTCTCTGTATCACCATACATTCCAGTCCGACCTGTCAAGTAGTCTAGTTGACCACGTTCACACCTCATCACCAACAGCTTCTGTCCTGAGAAGTCGCTTTCCTCATCAAACAAAACCCAAACACACAGCAAGATCAATCAAACCCATCAAAGTGCTGAATGTAAACGTAAACTCCATTATTGCCCATAGTAATGATCTGTGTAATATGATCGACAGCATAAACCAAGGTTGACTTTAGTATATACATGGGAGAAATACTACCAAAACAGTACCTAGAAAATTTGGTTAGGGTTGACAGAAAAAGGGAAGGTGGAGCAAAGGATGATTACATTTGTAGTGAGGTTACGGAATTACATACGCAATGAGAAATCGCTTGGATGAAACTTGAAATAGCAGGTTGCAAACCATTTTATATTGTGGTTATTACAAACCCAATGAAGGAGACAGCAGTAGTCTCGAACAGTTTGAAGTCTCTCAGGAGATTGGGGTGGTAAATTCACACATTTTAATTGCAGATGATATGAACTTTCCAGGATATGACTGGGAAAACAGCCGCCTAAAGCCGAACTGTAACTACCCAACTCTCACCAGACGACTTTGGTCTTATTCAACTGGTAATTACATCAACGAGAGGCAGCAATACCCTTGACCTTGTCATCACAAACAACCCCAGCTTAGTTACCATTCGACATTTCCATCCCTGTAAACCAATTGTGGGATAACATAACATACGAACAGGAAACAGCTATAGACAAGTTTATCCCCCATAAAACAGCCAAAACTAAAGACAGACAACCCTGGATTAACTACAGAATTAGACGATTGATGCAGAACTGGGATAAACTCTTCTTCAAAAATCGGCACCAACCCTCCCTGGAAGAAAAACCCGCAAACTTAAATCCCTTAAGCACCTTATCCAGAGCCTAAGTGAAAAGACCTACTGGGACTATGTGGAAGACTTGATCACACCTAACGATTAGCATTCCCCTGAAGAGAAATTTTCTATCTCCAAAAAATTCTACACTTTCATTAAACACAAGGAAACTGACTCCACAGGTACCAAAACACTGAAGAAAAATGGATACACTGTCACAGACTCTAAACAAAAAGCTGACCTTTAAAATGATCACTTTCATTCTGTTTCTCAAAGCAAATACCTATGAAGCTCTCAGCGCTTTGTGAATACCTTTCAAACCTTTTCCAAAAGAAGGAAAATGACATGCCAGAAATCCAGGTGACGGAAAAGGGTGTCTTAATGCTTCTGCAGGCCCTATATCACCAAAAGCTGTTGGCCCAGACGGTATTAGACCAAGAGTTCTTAAAGAATTGTCCTCAGAACTGGCCCCAATCCTTACTTTGTTTTCCAGGCATCCCTACACCAACAATCTCTAACTGACATTTGGAAGCGTGCCAATGTGAAACGAATTTACAAGAAACTAGAAAAGACAAACCCATCCAACTATCGTCCCGTGTCACTGACCTGTATTTCATGTAAGCTCTTAGAGCATATTATCTGTAGCAGCCTCATGCAACATCTCAATAAGAACAACATTCTATATCCCTTACAATAGGGTTTCCGGGGAAAGCGTAGCTGCGAAACACAACTTATAGATTTTGTTCATGACATTGCATTTAATACGCAGAAAGGTATCCAAAATGATGTTGTAGTAATGGATTTTGCTAAAGCATTTAATAAACTTGCTCAAAACAGATTGCTTTACAAATTGTCAACTTATGGAGTAAAGAGAAACGCTCTGGGCTCGATAGGTTTTTTTCTCTCTGGAAGATCTCAGAAAATTGTCCTTGAAGGGAAATCATCTTCTTCTGCTCTAGTGCTTTCAGGCGTCCGGCATGGCTCAGTTCTGGGCTCTGTCATTTTTATCATTTACATAATGACCTCCCAGAATACGTCTCAAACAGTACTGTTAGGCTCTTTGCCGATAATACCCTTATGTACTTAACAGTCCACAACTCTTCAGATTGCATTAAACTCCAGGAAGACCTCCTAGGAAGATGGGAGTCTGACTGGCATATGTCTTTTCACCCAGAGAAATGTTAGATACATATCACCTGAAAGAAGACACCTACTCAGCACAACTATACCCTCCAGGCCATACTCTGTCTTCAGTACCCCAAATTAAATACCTTGGAGTACACATCAAGATCTTAAGTGATATTCACACATCTCCATCTCCTCAAAGGCTCTAGGTTTTCTGAAACGCAACTTAAAAATCAACTCGAGCACAATTAAGGAAGAACCTACAAATCTATTGTCCGTCCTAAACTTGTCCCGGTAGTAGTCTTACTCCTTGTTGCTTTGTGGTTTATTCTACGAGGCGATTTGTTGTATGTCTTTCCGTGTGTCATTTTGTTCTTGTGTTTTTTTCAGTCCTTTTAGTATTGCGATTACCTCGCTTGGGGAAGAGAGAGCTAATCTTAGTGCTTTTCGTACGTTTGTTCGGTTTGTGCTTGTTTTGATTTGTCGGTTTCCTCTTCCTCTTGGGGTCTGGGAAGGGCTGCGGTTTGTGATTGTGGCACACCCTGGACTTTTCTCTTACTTTTTTTTTTGAGTACTCTTATACAATGTAGTTGCGGTCATGGTACCAAAGCCGTAATCCAAAATCATAAATCCATAAACGAATGACGAATCAGAATGTTCAGACCAACAGACATGGACCCCAGAACAAAGGGTGTAATCAGGCGTCCGCGGATAGTAAGCATTACTTGGTAAGCAAGCTTCGCCCACCATGCCCATGGGCCTGAACGAAGGAAATATCGGTAGAAGCGTATGTCCGGGATTTGGGAAGTCTACTTATGGCGCGTCACTGGCAAAAACATCAGAAACAATTCTGGAAACTGCCACATTGTAGGGATTGACTAGATCATGATGTCTCCCATAGAACTTCTTAAGTGTTGCTACCAGTTTGGTTTTTTGATACCCCTGGCTCAACAACTTTTGAGTGAGCACTTTCCCACGCTCCATGAAGTCCTGATAATTTGAACAAGTTCTGGCATAACGGATTAACTGTGAAACGTAAACGCCGTATGCTGGTGCGGAAGGGATATTACTGCTCAGGAAAGGAAAGTTAACGATGGGAAAATTGAAGTCATCCCGTTTGTCGTAAAGCCTAGTAGTAAGCTTTCCATTGTCAATGTAGAGATAACAATCCAAGTATGATGAGGAGGCTGAAGTCTCCGTTGTTTCCTTTATTTCAAGTTCACGTGGGTAGATGAATTCTAAATACTCTGCAAATTTTGTGTTTTTCAGAGACAATACATCATCTATATATCTGTAGGTGAAATTGAATTGTTGTGCGAGGTGTTTCTTGCCTGCTTGGAGGAGACTTTGTACAAACTCCGCCTCATACGAGTATAAAAACAAGTCGGCAAGTAACGGTGCACAATTAGTACCCATCGGTATGCCGATTGTTTGTTGAAATATCCGACCGCCGAACTCCACAAAAATATTGTCGATTAGATATTCCAGCACCTTAATGACATCTGCATCTGAGTATTTTTGTGGTGCATCAGAGTGATCCCGAATGAAGTATGTGTCTTTGTAGCCAATGACAACATACTGAAATCGACGGTTACCATTCTTGTGGAAGAAACACTGGTTGATAATTGCCTTTAATTTAGATTTCAATTTATCATGAGGAATAGTAGTGTAAAGAGTAGAGATATCTAAAGATTTTATACTGTTGACGGAATGAAGAGATTGTGCCTTTAGGTTTTCTAAGAGCTCTTTGGAGTTTTTCAGGATCCACATCTGATTAACACCACTTCTGGCATATGCAGTGTCACAATACTTCTGAAGGCCTTCTTTAACTGCGGTTAGTATTCGTGTTAGAATCTGAGAAAGAGGCTTGGTTGAGCACTTAGCTGAACCAGCAATATATCTCTGCATGTACGGATTCTTGTGAAGTTTAGGAATCCAGTACAGTTTGGGAAGGTCAATATCTTCCTCTGGGAGGGAAATTCCAAATGTCAGCATCACCGAATGGTGGTTTTGTAGAATTTCTTCCTTGGACATAGCAGTAAGATTATATGTAGGGTTTCCGGTCATGGTACTCATACCAAGCTCTTCCATTAAGCAGTTTATATAGTGTGTTTTGCAAACAAACACAATGTTGTTAGATGCCTTGTCGGCTGGAACAACGACAAACTTCTCATGGATTTCAGCTAACTCAGCAGCAACATCTTGATCGTCAAACACCGATTCATGTCGGCGAGACATGGTTCTGCTGAGTACTGAGACACGTCTGTTTACCAAGGACATTACCGATTTAACCCATTCAGACAGTGTGTCAACTTCTACATCCTCTTTCTTGGCCCAGCGTCGTGCATACTCTTCAACAGAATCCAATATTAATTTAGAATTCTGTTTCCAAGTAAAAGACCTGGGTTCCCTATATTTAGGGCCTTTGGAAAGAATGTCCCTGAGTTTGCTAATCCTGACTATATTGAGGTCACCTGTTATGACGTGACCGGCTGGAATATAACAGAACTCCGATGCTTTACAGGAACACTCTGAGGGGTTTCGAGTAATGTTCTCAGTATTTAGCTCTTGTAGCACGTTTTTGTAATTGAAAATTTTAGGTGCAATGGGAGACGAATAACTGTAGGAGATGATAGGTGGGCTCTGGTTTTTGAAGTAAGCTGGTATGGTTGAAGTCACTTTTTTATGGTCATATGGGACCCAAAATGTATCAAAAATCCCAAAGAATGCGACAAAACAAGCCACAGGTTGGTAGATCAGCCCGAGATGGTACAGAAGAGAGCGGCTTAACTGGAAGATACCATAATACATCCAGCGTATCTGACATGCTTCGTAGTCTGGACTGGCGATACCTTGAACAAAGACGAGTGGCTTCTAGACTAAGCACACTCTATAAGATAAGAAACCATCTTGTTGCCGTTGATGAGAATCAGTTTTTACAGAGAGGTTCTGGAAGACGAGAACACCAGTATCGCCAGTTGAGAGCTGATAAGGACTACACACGCTTTTCCTTCTTTCCCAGGACAGTAATACAGTGGAATCAGCTTCCAAGTTAAATCTGCCTGGCAGAGTCACTCGATATCTTCAAGACTCAGGTCACGAAGATAGAGCACTCTAGACTCAATTAGTCCAAAACATTTCTTCTATCTCTTTGTCTTTCTCCTCTTTACTTCCTTCTGTCCTGAAATCCCTTACTGCTCTAGCTCATCTTTTTCGATTCTTCTTCTAATTATTCCCTTCTCGCACTCCACTGGTGATAATCCTCAAAGTTGAGGCATACCAGTATATCAGCAAAAGCAAAAAAGATAAAAACAACAACAAAAAAAAAAAAAAAAAAAAAAAAAAAAAACGATGATAATAAAAATAATCCAAACTTGTTGGACAAAATCACATAATCAGTGACTTGTTCAATTAACTATGTATAAGGACCTCTGACTGTAGCAAAGTAAATTTGCCTACAAAATGATGGCAAATAAAGTTTCAGTATTTTACATTTTTTTATTGCAGTCGACCTCCAATGACCCATCATAAGTATTATGAAACAACTTTTCCAAATTAAATGTCATTGAAGCATGTATAGAAAAACTGGGGGTTCTGGGGTAAAAGTGTGTCCGTGTCGTGCACAGGCTCTTTTTGTTTTATTCTGATTCCAAAAATGCCACACAGCCGTCGAGGCACACATTTTTTGTGTGAATCTGACACTGAGGCGCACATTTTTTTTGTGTGATTCCGACTCAATAATGCCACACAGACGCTGAGGGCGACATTATTGATGCAAAACCCATTTAAACTTCCTCGGAACCTGTCTGCTGTTTCTTTTCTTTTTGTTAAAGCTTGTTACAAAGCAGGTGTATGTTTTTTGTTTTAACTCACATCTATTTGTCTTAGCCTATTACACTCAACAATATACATTTATCTGTGTTTTAACCTTAAGCACCACATTCCAGACAGACTTGATACTTTGCATATGTTCCCCTACCACATTTTATACACAGTAAAACTCTACTCGTTTTTATGAAGTAATTATGCAGTTTGCAATAATTTGAATGTTTTGTAGGTTTTTACTGGCACGGTTTACGGTTAACAACTTTCATGAATGTACATTCCATTTTTGTCTTTTAATTTATATTTTTATTCATTTATTAAATATTTTTGTATTAAAAATGTATTAAAAAAAATTACATTAAGTAAAAAACATGAGTTAGCATATCTGATAAGCCTTCATAAAGAAGGAAACTTTAGCGATAGTGCTTTAGACAAGGCCTTGAAAAGCCTTAAGCCGGTCGAAACTACAACCCCAAAGAGCCAAGATGGTGTATCGACTGCATTAGAAAATTTGCGTACGACGCGTCGCAACAAGAAGCTAAGCAAAAAACAGATGTTAAAGTTAAAAAAATAATTATGACAGAGTAATTAATGAACTTAAACAACTCCACAGCAAAGAGTTGGTTTCAAGATCAGAATTAATTCTGGTCGATAAACCAAAATGTGGATATTTCAAGGCATATGAAATATCTGTGGATAAATACAAAGATCCTGACAAGTTATTCCCTGATAAGGAGTCAGTTATCACAAAACAAATTGTAAAAGAATTAAACGAGCTTGGTGGATTGATATTCCACTTAAATCTCACCATAGAATTCTTTAAAGATAATGGTGCAACAAGGAAAGTTGTGACAGGTGTATTACATGGTGATCAAATGGCCATCTTCACCTCCGACAAAATAGATGAGTTTTACAATAATTCATCTGCTCAAATTCAAACCGGCATTGAAAAAATTTGCAAACACAGCCTCAGGATTAGAAATTGATCACTGTATCAAGCTCTATTTGAATATAGCAAAGTACGAACCATTGAAAGGCTCATCATATATTCCTTTGTCCAACGCATTACCAAACAAAAATGCAATAATAAATTTGAAAAATGACGATAACAGGGGTTTGGAATGGGCTCTGCTGTCTGCTTTATACCTCGATAAAAATAATCCAAGCAAAACATCAAGTTATAGCAAATTCATAGGTAAGTTAAATATGAATGGTATTGACCTTCCCACATTAATCTCTCAAATACCAAAAATAGAGAAACAAAACAGCCTGGCAATAAATGCTTATGGATACACAGCGTCAAAAAAGATAGGAAAGGTTCCGTACCACATAACTGAACAACCAAAGGATATGGAAAGAATTAATTTACTTTTGATATCAGAAGATGTAGAAGTTGTGTAGGAAAACATGGATGATAGCGATGATGAAGAAGTAAAAGATAAAAATTATGATGCACATGCAGAAGAACCACAGTAAGAAACAAAATATTACTACTTTTAGATTAAAAACTTGAATAGATTACTCTACGATCAAAACAGGCATAAAAGTAAAACATACTTCTGTGACCGCTGCCCATACGAATTCACAAAAGAAGACTTACTTATCAAACAAAAAGAAGACTGCCTTAGCATCAATAAATCCTGAACAAAAAGGGAAATGCCAACAGAAGATAGAGGCTACATCAAATTCAAAAACCACCAAAACCAAATGTCTGTTCCATATGTCATATATGCTGATTTTGAAAAAAATAATCAAACCTAAAACAGTAAAAGCAGGGGATAAATCTGAAATAATAAATGAGCACGAAGCCTGTGGATTTGTTTGCTATGATGGTAAAGCAGAAGAACCTGTAATCTACAGAAGAGAAGATACTGTATAAGTATTTCTCAACCACTTACAATGTGAGGTTAGCAATATCAACAACATCTTTGCTCACCCTCAACCATTAATTATGACAGAGAAAGATAAGGTAGACTATGAGAATGCAACAAACTGTTGGATATGCGAACAAAAAATAAAAAGAGCAAACACAATTATAAAGTAAGAGACCATTGTCATTTTACAGGAAAGTACATAAAAACTGCAATCTCAAACTCAGAATAAAACCAGACAAAACCAAAATTCCAGTAGTATTCCACAACCTGAAAGGTTATGACAGTCATCTCATAATGTAGAAAATACAGAAAGCAAAGGGCACTGTTACCTGTTTTCCAGAAAAGTATATCTCCTACAGCATTGGACAAATCAAATTCTTAGAGAGTTTTCAGTTTATGGCATCTTCATTGGAGAATTTAGTAGATGCAACTGACACACCTGATTTCAAAATAACAAAAAGTGAGTTTGGCAATAAAACAAACACAATTCTATGTAAAGGTGTTTACGCATATGAATATAATGACAGCCAAGAAAGATTTAATGAAAAAGAATTACCATGTATTGACAAGTTCTATAGTTCTCTTAACAATGAAAACATCAGCACAAAAGACTACAAATAAGCACAATAAGTAAAGAAAGAATTCAACTGCAAAACACTTGGTGTTTATCATGATTTATACTTAAAACCTGGTGTAGTTCTATTCAGAAAAAACATGCATGGATGCATAAAAACTTGACCCTCTACACTATTACACTGCATCTGGCTTATTCTGGAATACTTTACTCAAACACAAAAAGATAGATTTAGAACTTTCGACAGACATGGATATGCATTTATTCATAGAAAAAGGGATGCCTGGTGGTATAAGCATTGTATCCAAAAGACACGCCAAAGCAAACAATCCTCATACTGCAGATTATAGTCCAGACAAAAAAACAACAACAAAAAAACAAAAAAAACTACTCATGTGTCCAAAAGACACGCCAAAGCAAACAATCCTCATACTGCAGATTATAGTCCAGCAAAAAAAAAAAAAAAAAAAAAAAAAAAAAAAAAAAAAAAAACAACAAACAAACAAAAAAACTACTCATGTATTATGACGCAAATAGCCTGTATAGGTGGGAAATGAGCCAGCCACTCCCATACTCCGGTTTCAAATTGAAGACAAGAAATAAGGAGGACTAGAGCTGGTGTTTGTAAAACACTATGCCCAAATGCCTGACTCTAACACTGCTTGACTCCAACACTGCTTGCCCATGACGGTAACAACAGTACAAATATACGAGATTTCAATGTTATTTTATTAAAGGGAAATAACTCTACTAGAATTCCGAGGATATGTCGCCTGCTTAAAGCGCCGACCATTCGATATGAAAAAGGAAAAACAAACACTGGTTCTTATAATCGCTCCTATCCCTAAAGGCGACTAAGTCAAAAAAGGGCCATAACTTGCCCAAAAATTTGCGGATGATTACCAATATCGAACTTGACCTGTATTTTACAATAATATATCCTTCTGCAAACTTTCAATAAAATCAATGCATCCCTGCAAAAGTTATTGAGTGGAAACCAATATCAACACAACAACAAAAAACTAAGTCGAAAAAGAGCCATAACTCAGCCAAAATTTTGCGGATGATTACTAATATCGAACTTGACCTGTATTTTACAATGATATATCCTCCTTCAAACTTTCAATAAAATCAATGCATCCCTGCAAAAGTTATTGATAGGAAACCAGTATCAACACAGCAACAAAAACTAAGTCGAAAAAGGGTCATAACTCATCAACATTTGGCGGATGATTACCAATATCGAACTTGACCTGCTTTTTACAGTGATATAAAGTTCTGCAAAGTTTGAATGAAATCAATGCATCCGTTCAAAAGTTATTGAGGGGAAACGAACAACAAAAACTAAGTCGAAAAAGAGCCATAACTCAGCCAAAATTTTTCTGAATTTATTCAAAAGTTGGTCAACTACTCATCAATACCAATCTATTCACCAGGTTTCAAGGCTCTATCTTGAATGGTTTTGGAGATATTTTGCTGACAAGATTTCATCCATATTTTTTCAAAGGGCTATAATTCAGAAAAGGGGCATATCTGGATGAGAAAAAAATGTGTCGGCTATTTTTTCATGAGAAGTTCATACATGGAATTTCAAAATCCTAGCATGCACGATTCAAAAGTTATGCTATGCATAAAAAGCATGCAATGTAAAAATGCCCAAAGTTACAAAGGGCAAAGTTACTCATGACACATTTTCAGGATTTATTCAAAAGTTAATCTGGTCATCTACTTATCAATACCAATCTATTCACCAGGTTTAAAGGCTCTAGCTTCAATGGTGTTTTGAGATATTTTGCTGACAATATTTCATCCATATTTTTTCAAAGGGCCATAACTCAGGAAAAGGGCATAATCCTGATGGGGGAAAAATACGTGTCAGCTATGTTTTATGAGGAATCCATATATGAAATTTCAAAACCCTAGGATGCACGGTTCAGAAGTTATGCTATGCATCAACAAGCATGCAATGTAAAAATGCCCTAAGTTACAAAGGGCCATAACTCAGGAAGTATGTTTTAGAATTTATTTAAAAGTTAATCAGATCATCTACTCATCAATACCAATCTATTCACCAGGTTTCAAGGCTCTAGCTTCAATAGTTTTTGAGCTATTTTGCTGACAAGATTTCATCCATATTTTTTAAAGGGCCATAACTCAGGAAAAGGGTATAATCCTGATGGGACAAAATATGTGTCAGCTATCTTTTTCATGAGGAATACATATATGAAATTTCAAAACCCTAGCATGCACGGTTCAGAAGTTATGCTACGCATCAAAAAGCGTAACGGACGGACGCACGGACACACGCACGCACAAACTTCCTAGAAGCATATGCCCCTCCAACGTCTTCGAAGTTTGGGGCATAAAAATCGATAGAAGAAAGAAAGGAAAAGAGGTTGGAAACTTGAAGCAGATTTAGAATATCCAAAAGAATTACGCAAATTATACAACGATTATCCACTTGCTCCAGAAAAACTAGCAGTGAAAAAAGAATGGCTCTCAGAGTATCAAACAGAATTGTTAGAAAATAATAACATGATAAATATGCAGAAACTTGTCCCCAATTTGATGAACAAGAAAAAATATGTAGTGCATTATAAAAACCTCCACCACTTATTCCAATAAAGAGACCTCAATATAGTCAGGGTTAGCAAACTCAGGGACATTTATTCCAAAGGTCTTAAATACAGGGAACTCAGGTCTTTTACTTGGAAACAGAATTCTAAATTAATTTTGGATTCTGTTGAAGAGTATGCATGACGCTGGGCCAAGAAAGAGGACGTGGAGAGTGATACCCTGTCTAAATGGGTCAAATCGGTAATGTCTTTGGTAAACAGACGTGTCTCAGTATTCAGCAGAACCATGTCTCGCCGACATGAAACGGTGTTTGATGATCCAGATATTGCTGCTGAGTTAGCTGAAATCCATGAAAAAATTGTCGTTGTTCCAGCCGACAAGGCATCCAACAACATTGTGTTTGTTTGCAAAACACACTATATAAACTGCTTAATTGAAGAGCTTGGTATGAGTACCATGACTGGAAACCCTACATATAATCTTACTGCTATGTCCAAGGAAGAAATTCTACAAAACAATTCGGTGATGCTGACATTCGAAATTTCCCTTTCAGAGGAAGATATTGACCTTCCCAAATTGTACTGGATTCCTAAACTTCACAAGAATCCGTACAAGCAGAGATACATTGCGGGTTCGGCTAAGTGCTCAACCAAGCCTCTTTCTCAGATTATAACACGGATCCTAACCGCAGTTAAAGAAGGCCTTCAGAAGTATTGTGACACTGCATATGCCAGGAGTGGTGTTAACCAGATGTGGATCCTGAACTCCAAAGAGCTTTTAGAAAACCTAAAGGCATAATCTCTTCATTCCGTCAGCAGTATAAAATCTTTTGATTTCTCTACTCTTTACAGAACTATTCCTCATGATAAATTGAAATCTAAATTAAAGGATATTATCAACCAGTGTTTCTTCCATAAGAATGGTAACCGTGACTTTCAGTATGTTGTCATTGGCTACAAAGAAACAGACTTCGTTCGGGATCACTCTGATGCACCACAAAAATACTCAGATGCAGATGTCATACAAATGCAGGAATATCTAATCGACAATATGTTTGTGGAGTTCGGCGGACGGATATTTCAGCAAACAATCGGTATACCGATGGGTACTAACTGTGCACTGCTGCTTGCCGACTTATTTTTATACTCTTATGAGGCGGAGTTTGTACAAAGTCTCCTCAAAACAGGCAAGAAACACCTTGCACAACAATTGAATTTCACTTACAGATATATAGATGATATATTGTCTCTAAAAAACACAAAATTTGCAGAATATTTGGAATCTTCAATCCACGTGAACTTGAAATAAAGGAAACATCGTAGACTGCAGCTCCTCCTCAGACTTGGATTGTTATCTCTACACTGACAATAGAAAGCTTACTTTACGCCAAACGGGATGACTTCAATTTTTCCATTATTAACTTTCCATTCCTGATCAGTAATATCCCTTCTGCACCAGCATACGGCGTTTACGTATCACAGTTAATCCGTTATGCCAGAACCTGTTCAAATTATCAGGACTTCATGGAGCGTGGAAAAGTGCTCACTACAAAGTTGTTGAGCCAGGGGTATAAAAAAAAAAAAAAAAAAAAAAAAAAATTGTAGCAACACTTAAGAAGTTCTATGGGAGACATCATGATCCGGTCAATCCCTACAGTGTGGCAGTTTCCAGAATTTTTTCTGATGTTTTTGCCAATGACGAGCCATAAGTAGACTTACAACTATCTTTCAACTTGACGAGCCATAAGTAGATTTCCAACAATCTTTCAACTATAGCTTGGTCTCTGTGTATCTCAGTTCTATCTCTTCTAATTCTAACATTATGTTTTTCCATTAGTTGTGATACGGTACCCATAAATTCTCTCCCAGGGTCTACCTGTAACAACTTTGGATATTTCGAATGTCTACTATTATCTTCTTAAATGCTTTAGCAACATTTCTGCTATCTTTAGAAGTCAGTGGTTCTGCTTCTTTGTACGAGTACCTTGTTCCAACATCAAGCAATGTCAAAGCATATTTATATGTTTTATTTACTCTACCAACCTTAACATTATCATGTGACAGAAACAACAAATCAGCCTGGTGTACTTCATCTTAAGCAGAGAGGTCAAATCTTGGCCTAATTATTTTCTTAGGTGCAGGTAAATAAATCTGCCACACAGCTTGTTTCTTTAAGAACTCATGTGCCTGCTTTTCGCTCACCTTTGCTTCTTTGGATAACTTTTTATTGCTGAACGGCCTCTCCAAAATTCATTGAGGCTGTAGTAAATCTTTTCCGTGTTTTGTTTTTTGTATTAAAAAAGAAAAAAATATATTAAGTATAAAAGGGATAAAAATATCAAATTCAGCAAACGATTTACAAGAAACCACTTCAACGAACCGCTTAAAGAGCAAACATACAACAAATGGGGTGACCTTGAGATTAACAAGGTATACACCGTTGCAAATACAAAGATGGTTAACACTCAAGATGGAAAATCCATGGTACTGACCCTACTTAATAATGGTGTTGTGTGGGTACCAAATCATCTAAAAGATAAAACAATAAATGCAAATCCACCGTTTAATTTAAGACCACTTGGCTTAAAACCGTGTAAGAAAAACCCAAAGAACAAGTATCGCGCATATGATTTAGTCATTCCAAATTAGTGTTTTAATCTAAAACGCACCAAATGTAATCTTTCTATTCTGCTGATTAGGTGATGATGTATAAAAATCACTCAACTTTGGCTCAGGTGGTAATGGAGTTGGCATATCTGCAGGTAACTATTTAGAAGTTATATAATAATATTATTTCATTGCCTGCTCCACGTAATCAAATGTTTGTTCTGCATGATGTTCCTTTTGCATTTCTTCATCTATACAATCTAATCTCTCTGTTCTTTTTTTTTACTCCATGCAGCTTGTGCTGCTTCTAACTGTTTTACAGCTTTATCATGTCTTTTTTCTTTCTGCTTCTGAATTGCCGCTTTTTCCCAGATGAGAAAACAAATAATTACTGCCAGAAATGCCAATGCATTCACAATTGCACCCCCCTATCATCATTGCTACTGCACTTGCCATTTTTTATGTATACAGAAAAAATAATTAAAACAATTTATTTCATAATATCTACAGGGATTATACCTTGTTTAATCAGCATATCTGTGGTAGCCATAGCTAATGATATATCTACATACAACATTTCAACAACACCCATGTTAAAATCAACTTTGGGTGAAGGTCTTCTTAATAGTTTTCTACTGATCTCTGCATATCCAAAAGTTAACAATGTTTCAACACCAGCATGGTATAACATGTTTGCAATTTGCTTTCCATCAATACTTGCTGTTTTTTATTATGAAAATATAAAAATAATTAGCAATCAAATAGATCATGTTTTGGTTGTTGTGTTGCAGGTGGTAAATTAACAGTCTTGGTTAGTTTATCTAAAGAGTTAGACCCCCAATTAAAATAAATATATAGTCCCAACCCAGCAAAGCCTACAAGACACAATGGCACATAATGTTTGTACACGTTAATATGGGGCTGTGCATCTCTGGGAGTTTCTGTGTCTCTTGTTATTGTATAATTTTATAAATCTCTTGTTTTTGAATACTTTGTTTTTCAGTATCTTGTTTTTCAGTATTTTGTTTCTCAAGATTTGCTAAACGTTTTGCTTTTCTTGCTGCAGCTCCTTTTTTACCAGCTTCTACACCTTTGGATATTTTTTTTCATTGGTTCTGTTTTCTTTTTAACTGGTTGCTCACTTGGCACAGTTTGTTCATTTGACACAGTTGGCTCATTCTGATTCGACATCTTCTTTATTTGTATCATCTACATTTTTATTTTTATTAAAATCAGTATGCATTGCAATTGTAAGAATAGCTGTAAATGGAGCCAGGTACATCTCATACTTATAACACAACTCACAACAAACACTTGTCGGCATGATTACAAAATGGATTTTCTTCTAAATCTTCCATCAGTTTAGGTGGGTCGGCCACATTAAAATATCTTGACACTCCAATAACATACAAATTGATAAAAGAATTACCCATAGTCTTTGTCATACTTGCATCGAGTCGGGCCTCATATCTGCAATAAAGTTTGTTTATTTTGTCTGTGGACATTTTATCTATGTCCAAGAGTTGCAGCTCATGTCCTAAGTATTGTCGACTTCCACCCCTCGCAACAATGGCTGATAGTCTTTCCCGTTTTGTGTCTTGTTGTACATCTGATGTGGTATCCTGTGTATCTTGTGGAAAATCTTGTAATAGTTCTTCAGCGTTCATTTTTAGTTTGGTCAATATCTTTTTTGATTTAAAATAGATATAAAAATATTAAGCAATATTCACACCATCAGAAGCAAGTGCTAATAGTTCAAGTGGCATTATTTATCATTTACAAGCAATGCTATAAAAATATTATGTTTTGCCAATTTTTCCACTCGTTTTGCTAATAGCATTACTATTTTTGCTACAAGCATTGCTATTCTTGCCACAAGCATTGCTAAAAGCAATGATAAAAACCTTAATCAACAATCCAATACCCAGTAGGTTGGTCAGTTTTCAATATTAGTTTACGATGCTTAAATTTGGCTAATTCTTTTTTATTCTTTGTCTCTCTTCTAACGTAGGAATGACATCATTTTACCTCAAGCAATTTTCAAAACTATCTCTGTCTTTGGTGTAAAACATACACACCGATTTGGTTTGTTCGCACAAATCTTTTAACACTGAAATATATATCTGTGAAATAAACAACTTTGATTGGTCTACTTGTCTGTCAGAGAATGCCAGCTCTGACAACATGTCTGTTTCTTTGTTAATTCTTTAGTGGCAGACCAATCAAAGATGATGTACAGTGTGGGCGTACCAGCATATTTTTCAAAGAATAAACGTAACAGTTCTTGAAGCTTCCGTCTTTTGTTATAGGCTAGAGTATTGTTTTATTTTTATCTTTAGGTCGTCGCACATTAGCATTCCAGCTTCTATTTTTGTATGCCTTGTTCCATTCTATTGTAGAACAAGGTAGGACTATATTTTCAAACATGCCCGCATAATCGGTTTCAAGCAAATCTAATACGCAATTTGTTTTTCCACAGCCAGTCTGGCCACAAATGATGGCACTGTGTGCATATTTTGGTAATCCCATTTTAGTTGATAACTTATTAGAGAACTTGGTTGAATCTTCCATCTTCGAAATTGATTTGTGCATCTTGTATTATATACAAGTAAATATTTAAATTTTTATCTGATTCTTACTCTTTTTTTTTCAATTTGTATAGTAACTCCTTCGCTTGCATTTTCTATCTATTCTCCTGCCACTGCCATGCAACGTATTATCATCGATTGAGCGCAAGTCAAGCCGCAGTGCATAACGATCAGTGAGGTACTTTCCTAGGTTAGTATCGCTGAAATATAGCTCTTTTAACCACTTGGCTTGTCTCTTTATCTCTCTTTGATGTCAAAGCAAAGTATTCATTGATTTCATCCAACTGCTGATACGATCGTATGCCTTGGCTGTACAGCTGATTTGGTACGCTTTCAATAGTCATCAGTGGTCATCTCTACTTTTTTAATCTTTGGATTATAAAACTGTTCTGCGCTTTTCCTGTCTGGGTCTTCAAAGAGCATTAGAATGCCTTTCATGCTTCGTGCTGAGACATTGAGGTTTATATTCCACAGGGTGTCAGACTTGTTCTTAGTGATTTTTCTGTGTCATAAAATGCAGTCATACATATCTGTCATTTTAATGCTGTATAGCTGTCTTATTTGCCGTGTGAAACCATGTCAAATTCCAACCAGATAGTTTTGACTACATAAGAAGAGGTATCGTCGGTCAATTTAATGACCTTGTTGTAACCATTGAATGTGTAGCTCGTATTCCAGCCTGTCACCCAGTCCCGCTTGACAAAAAAGTCATGTGAGTTTCTAACAGTTCAAAGTCCAGTGGGATGCATAATCTGCTTCAAAAGGTATTTGCAACGGCCTGGTCTTTATTTGTGGTGGCATCTGCAGCAGCGACTCTGTGTTTTATCATATTTTCTTTGCCAATACCTTGATAAGCCATATTAAGCCATTCTGAAGTGCATTTCCATAAATCAATGTAACAGTGATAAATATCGCTATCATCAATGGACATGACTTCATTGCCGCTTATTATTATTGTTGTTTTCTTGACTAGATTCTGGTATACTGTTGCATTGAATCTTTACTGGTTATCTCGATTTCAAAAGCGAGGCGCACACTCAGAGGAATAATGACATCGTTATTACTCAGATTGGGAAATCTTACAAGCAGCTGTTGGTTTTAATCAATAGTGCTGGGATTGTTAGTGATTACCACGCTTTGACGAATTCCTTTTAATCACGAGGTTCTCTTAATTTTCTGTAAGGATCGAGTTTGTTTCCGTTTGCAGACTTTTTTTTTTTTGTCAAATTATATTTTTAAAAAATAAACAAATAAGATTTTGATTTCGACGCAGATGATATTCATGATGATACAGATGACATTGACGATGGATTGCCTATGGTGCCTGTTGATGTTGATCAGAGAATTATTTTAAATCAGAGTGACAGTATTTCGGATTTAAGAGGACAACTCAGACAGATTGCTCTTGAAGTCAAGAAACAAAAGTTGTGAAGACATTCTATGAAAAAATAGGAAGACGATATAAAACAGATGTTGCAAATAAACATACACAAACAGAAGGACTGGCATCGCGTGAGTTGCAAGGACTATACAAAGCACTGCAAAGTATTTAAGGTGAACTTACCAATAACTTGGCAAAGCTGACTGACATCGATAAAGACGTAGCAAATGAAATACGAAAATTACAAGAAGATGAAGATGAAATCAGCAAAAAAAAAAAAAAAAAAAAAAATAAGATATAACTACACGTTTAAAAACGTTATAAGATAAAAGAAGTGCGAGGCTTGAAGCAGCCACTGCAAACAAAGAAGCATTGCGCGGTCAGATAAACAGGATAAAAGAAACAATAAATAAAATTTTGAAAGAAGATTCTACTCTTGGTGAGAGACTGAGGACATTAGTCAAAGAACAAGGCATCACCATAGTTAGTGTTTTGACTGCCATTGGTATGATTATAGGAGTGATCGTTGAGGCTGTTATTCCAACTGGTGGTGGAGCAGCCACACCATCTAAGTCACCATCACAGGGTGGAGCCAAAGAATGGGTAAAAAACAACTACATAACCTTGGTAGGTTACTTGCAAACCTGGCTTGAAAGCAGCTGCTGCCTTGCCTGGTGTAATTGGGTCAATACTATTATGGCTTCTTTCTGCTACGGGTAAGGTTGTTAATTGGTTTGGAAATAGTTTATGGGCTCTTGTTGTTGTTGTTGCTGCTGGATTGTTATATGCTGCTGCTAAAGAATATATTAGTAAATCTTATGAATGACAAAAGCAGTAAGACCTGCAACAATACCGCCTACAATTAGTGTGGTTTTCATGTTGTTTGCTGGTGTAATGATCACCTGGCAATGGTTGATTAGGATGTTCTTTTTCCAGTCTGCCCAGCGCTGATCCTCTTGTTGTTTTTGTATTTATGTTGCCTCAGCACATGCTGCAATCCATTGTTTTAATCCACTCGGATCTGCACTTATTCCACCAATCCAACTTTGTGGTAGATTTTGCGATTTTGCATATTCTTCTACCTGTTTATGGTAATCTGGAGACGATTCTGGTTCAGGCAAGGATTTTTTTTGAGTGTGTTCCTTGGACAGGTTGTGTATGCTTTGGTGGAACCGTTACTACATTGGTACCATTATTTAACCCGAGGTTTTGAGTATCATATGCTATAACATTGTTATTATTATAATCTTGTATTGTGCCTATTTGTAGTTTCATATTGCTGGGAGACATATACAACCAAGTGCCATAATCTACTTTACTTCTCACATATTTTAGTGTGCACTCTTTAATTGCACGACGGCGGTTCGGCCTCATACTCAATGACGGCCTCTTCGTAAAACTTTAACCTGTGGGTTGGGGCTTGACGATATGTCTTTGGCTTGGCCCGACGTGATTAAACTATTGGTTTTCATTTAATTTGACATACAGTAGAATTAGCCATGAGTAGTCGTCTTTGTTTATCGTTGTGATTAATTTGATTTTTATGGTTTGTCTTTAATGCATTGACTGTGTTGGGATCCTTTATTCAAACCAAAGTTTCATGCATTTCTATATTATGAGTAGCATCGGGACCCAGGGTGAAGTTGGCTAGCTGTAAAAGTGCTTTAACCCCCCCCCCACTCCCCTCCCCGGGGGTTTATTCTACTGACCGTTCTAAGGCGGTGGTCCCGGTGTTAGTCTTACTCTTTGTTGCTTTGTGGTTTATTCTACAAGGCGATTCGTTTTATGTCTTACTTCGTGTTATTTTGTTCTTGTGTTTTTAGTCCTTTTAGGATTGCGATTACCTTGCTTGGGGAAGAGAGAGCTAATCTTAGTGCTTTTCGTACGTTTGTTCGATTTGCGCTTGTTTGGTTTTGTCTGTTTTTTCTTCCTCTTGGTGTCTGGGAAGGGCTGCGGTTTGTGATTGTGGCACTCCCTGGACTCTCTTACCCTTTTTTTAAAATATGGGAGAATGTATTTTGCTGGTACATTGGGAAAAAAAAAGCCTGAAAGTTTTTACCATCCGATGTAACTTCTATCTTTTGATTAATAATATCTACTGTTTTTACTTTGAACGCATTTCAGTGAGAATAATATGCCTGGTAACTATATGCAAACGCCTTTGGAATCATTTTAGATTTTTTTTATATACATTTTAATAATTTATTCAAATTCCTTCTTCCTTAAATTTTTAAGTTTTCTTATTTCATCTGTAAGTCCCACTATACGCGAGGCAACATGCTGTAACGTGACTGCATTGTCCATTTGAACAGGATTAGCTAAGTCCTTTATTCGGTGTTTTTGCATGTCTATGTCTTCATTTGTTTTCATGTATTTTCTGTCAGCAATTTTAGTATAATCATAATGAAATTTGGCTGTGACTATGCCATTGTCATGCTCGATATTATGTTCTCTGTTTCTTGGGTAGCCAACGTTTATTATTTTGTTGTTACCCATGTCCAGATCGGAGATAAAGGGCTTGATGCCATCAATTTGTTGCTTATGTTAGTTATTTGTTTTTGAATTGCAGTAAGTTTATTTTCCAGATCCATTGTTTATATTCGATCCGTTTGTTCATATATCTTTTATTGACATTTGCATCCCGCGGATTTCTCAGTTCTCTAATTATATTTTTCATTCATATCAATATCTTTCATTATTGTCAGTGAGTCTGCAGATTCGTAATCTGCTCCAAATATGCTCATTGTATCTAGTATAATTGGTAAGTAACGATTGTCCAAAACAGTGTTATTTTGATCTGTTATGCCCAAAGGTAGTTCAGTAATCCATTTATAAGCTTCTTGAAGAATAAAAGAAACAACTTTACCAAAGGGCTTGTTAGAAACTGGTATTATTCCTAGTAATATATCTATTATGGGGGGATTCATCAGAAATATTATACCAGCCAACCAAGTATGTGATAGATGTTATTCCTATCATTTTGGTGCTGTCTCTATTATCTACGTAATTCTGAAACAGACATGGCTTTTGAAACTGGTATTATTTCTAGTAATATATCTGTTATGCCATAAGGTAGTTCAGTAATCCATTTATATAAGCCTCTTGAAGAATAAAAGAAACAACTTTACCAAAGGGCTTGTTAGAGACTGGTATTATTCCTAGTAATACACTTGGTTCACCATCAAGGAAATTAGTTGTTGTATTTATCTGATCAAGAAAGATACGAAGCTCTTTAGTTTTAGCAATGTCAACCATTTTCTGTCCTGTATGCCGCCCAGCTGTGAGCCGTCCGTGTTTTAAACCAAGTAAAGACAAAATTCCACTGGACAATTCGATTTCCATGCTTGGTGGTATTTCTTATGTAACAAACCCATTGGTGTAATTCACAGACAAGATAACAGATTCATCAGAAAAAATCTGTCTTAGGTCGATAAAGTTATATAAGCCGGGTTCGAGGTCAATCCTTTTGCTTTTGGTTTCTATATATTGTTTGCCTGTAATATTATACCAGCCAACCAAGTATGTGATAGATGTTATTCCTATCATTTTGGTGCTGTCTATGTTATCTACGTAATTCTGTAACAGACATGGCTTTTGAACGTTTGTTAAAGTATGAGATATCATACTGTGTTTTTTATTTATTTTTTTAATTTCGATGATAATAATAATATTAATAATAATAATAATAATAATAATAATAATAATAATAATAATAAAATGAAACCACCGACGGCCCCCATATATCCCTAGTTGCCTATTTAAGACGGGCAGAATTATCGATTACAAAAGATTTCTGAAATAGAGACACACATAATAAAAGATAGAGATGCACGAAAGGCATTATACAAGAAGTATAAATGGGGAATTAATACTACGGTAGGCTTTGATACAGCCTTGATTTCTACAAGTATCATTTTAACTGGTGTCGGGTTAACTGTGCCGATTATATTACCATTATATATTGATGCGATTTTTTTGTGAATGTATGGGCATTTGTTTTAAATTAGTGAGGCGTAAATTAATGTCAAAGGCACAGAAACATTATGAGATAAAAACTGGGCGGGGGAGGGGGGGGGGCGGAGGGGAGAGAGCAATTAAATTCCATAAAGAGTTTCCAAAACCTTAAACGATAGGCAAATATCAGAACAGGAATTCCAAATGCTTCTTGATGAATTAGACAAATATAATGAAAGATAAAATGCACACTAAACAGTCTGGCTTGAGTGAAGCAGAAAAAAAAGAAATTAATCGAAGAAGGAAAAGCACAGGCACTGAGTGCCATTCAAAAAAACACAAAAGACACATATACTTCTTGTATAATGCCTTTCGTGCATCCTGTTCCCTAAGTTTGTATTTGTCAATGATCCACCACCACGATATCAAGATACTCAAAATAATACATATTCCTAGGATTAGTTTACATACTTCGCAAATGTGATAAGGTACCTTTTTTCTGTAAAGTGTCCTTTTTACGATAGTCCCTCCGGATAATACGCTAAATGGTCTTATTTCAATGCTGAGTACTCTGTTGATAGGTATCAATGTGTTTTAAATATGTTTTTAATGTAAGTGTAGATGGCTGGTAGTTTCAAATTTGTATTTTGACTGCCATTTTACGATCAGCTGTGTAAAGACTGATTTTGACCTGCGCTGTTCGCATGTGCGTTAAGGTACCTTTTTGCATTGCAATGGTTATCATTGTATACTTAGACACAACGCTGTGGCTAACTAAATAAAACATCATTTCTAAATATAGCAGTTTGCTGATCATGACAATATATATATGACATAAAAATAAAACTTTGATTCAAACACTCACTAAAATGGCATCCATCAAGAACTTATCAAAGTACTCTGAAGATGCTCTCAAGTTTTTGCAAATACATTGTCAAGTGAAGAAAGAAAGCAGTTTGAAACATCGCTGGTCAAGCAGAAGAAAAGTTGAATGGCATTACCAGTGAAACCAAGAAGAAGGCAACCTCTGATGTTTTTTCAGATAAGTTCATTTTTGAAAACGAAATAGTACCAAAAATAATAACGAAAGTAACTGCCATCGAGCAGCAAGAACACACTGGCAAATATACAAAGCTAAATATTTCTTTTGACTTCAACACTGACTTTGAAAAAATGAAGAGAGAAGAACTCCTAGATGCCCATCATAAATTGCCGACATAAGAACAAAATGTCACTGACATAGATTTGATTGTAAAATATCAATGCGGAAAACTCTATATTTTGTTAAAAACTGATGTTACAAACAGTGGGCAGTGCTTCAAAATTTTATAGAAAATGAATAACATCTTTCTTACAGAACTGTATTAAGATATACTCTTGCTGTTGGTTTTATAAATAAATAGCCACATCTTGTACTATTTGGATTGAATTTTTGTCAAATTTTAAAAATACAAAAACAAATTGCTGGATTACTTTGCTCATAAAGGAAAAACATTATCAGACAGTCTCTCAGTTCCACTAGACAGAACATGCCAATGACTATCAATCGCTGTGATATCACTATACCAAAAATATCGATGCGTGCAGCCTACGACTTTGAAATGCGTGATAAATATGACAATTCACAGCTTCCAGAAGAGGAAATCAACCAACTGGCATATGTGACCTCAGAACAGCTACTGAACTCCCCAGACGATATCGATAGTCTAGAGAGATTCATGAAGTATTCTTTGTGATAGTCGCCTTCATATCAGTAATATATATGTACAGTAGTTGCGGTCATGGTACCCAAGCCATAATCCAAACTCATAATTCCGTAATCGAATGACGAATCGGAATGTTCAGACCAACACATATGGACCCCAAAATAATCAGGCGTCCGCGGATAGTAAGCATTACTTGGAAAACAAGCTTCGCCCACCATGCCCATAGGCCTGAACGGAGGAAATGTAGATAGAAGCGTATGTCCGTGATTTTGGAAGTCTTCTTATGGCTCCTCATTGGCAAAACATCAGAAAAATCTACTAATGTTAAATTACTATTAATTTTGAATTTCGAAGTCTACTTATGGCTCGTCATTGCCAAAAACATCAGAAACAATCTACTAATGTTAATCTACTATTAATTTGTCTGTAAATAACAATGCTTCCTGTATAATCCCAGACTACATTTATTATGTTCTTTAACTCATTTAAGTTTAACCTGTGTTTGTTATCATTCGTATTTCTTCTAATTTGAGCACTTGGGTCCCCGAATCCTGAGTATATATGCAGATTAGATGTAGTTCCTGCAAAACATGTATATTGTTCTGTTCTCGTTTGTTCAGTGTCATATATAAGAAATCTACATAATCCGCTGTGGTCTGGATGTTCACTGTTCGCATAACATCTAAGGTACCCAGTGATTATGTATACAATTCATATTTTTTTTTTGTGTGAAGAGAGATAACAAACAAATTACATTGCTTGTTATCATCATGTCTGAAATAATACATCAGAAGAGGTAAAATAGCCCATGCCGGTGTATTCAAGTTTAGCATGCTGCACAATAACTTAATAAAAAGAGTAGAGTTTTTACCGTGTATAAAATGTGGTAGGGGGACATATGCAAAATATCAAGTATGTGAGGAATGTGGTGCTCATAAAATGAGGTTAAACACAGATATCTGTATATTGTTGAGTGTAATAGACTGAGACAAATAGATGTTAGTTAATACAAAATCTATATACCTGTTTTGTAACAAGCTTTAAGAAAAAAAAATCATACAGGCTCCGAGGGAAGTTTAAATGGGTTTTGAGTCAATAATGGCGCCCTCAGCGTCTGTGTGGCCTAAATTTGGGTAAGACTGTGCATAGAAAATAAAAACGTTTTCATACTTCCCACCCCACCCCTACACTTTGCTAATCTTTTTAAAGGCATTTGTATATGCACATTTTACACAATAAATAGCACTTGATGAATTTTTTTTTTTCAATCCAAAAGTACTGATATTTTTCTTCTTTCTCCACGAAAACATGTTGTGGTACTCATGAGAAGCGCCTTGGCGAGGAACTTCTAATGATTATCCGTAACATTAAAGTTAAGAGAAAAGTCCAAGAAGTGCCACAATCACAAACCGCAGCCCTTCCCAGACATCAAGAGGAAGAGGAAATAGACAAAACCAAACAAGCGCAAATCGAACAAACGTACGAAAAGCACTAAGATTAGCTCTCTCTTCCCCAAGCGAGGTAATCGCAATGCTAAAATGACTGAAAAACACACGAACAACATAACACAAGGTAAGACATAAAACAAATCGCCTCGTAGAATAAACCACAAAGCAACAAAAAGTAAGACTAAGACCGGGACCACCGCCTTAGAACGGTCAGTAGAATAAACCACCGGTGGTATACAACAAACATACAGGCTCCGAGGGAAGTTTAAATGGGTTTTGAGTCAATAATGGCGCCCTCAGCGTCAGTGTGGCATTACTGAGTCAGAGTCACACAATAAAAGTGTGCCTCAGTGTCAGATTCACTCAAAAGAGTGTGCCTCAGCGCTGTGCGGCATTTGTTTTGAGTCAGAATAACAAAAAAAAAAAAGAAAAAAAAAAAAAATGCCGCACAGAACCTGTGCACGACACGGACACACTTTTACCCCAGAATATAAAGCACTTTTACAGCTAGCCAACTTCACCCTGGGTTCCGATGCTACTCTTAATACAGAAATACATAAAGATTCGGTTCGCATAAAGGCTCCCAACTCAGTCAATGCATCAAAGAGAAAACATAAAAATCAAATTAATCACAATGATAAACAAAGACGAATACTCATGGCTAATTCTACTGTATGCAGAGTAAATGATAACCAGTAGTTGAAACACGGCGGGCCAAGCCAAAGACAATCGTCAAGCCCCAACCCACTGGTTAAAGTTTTACGTAATATATATGTTTCATGGAGAAATAAGAAAAATATTGACACGCTACCCACTCTTATCTAGACCTATGACAAAATATGTAAGTGGCTACCTGAGGCAAAGGGGGTGGGGGACGATACCATAGGTAAAAAAAATCTATATCTTCTCTCTCAGTGTAGCAGTTTTCAGCAGGAAAAGAAGTACAAATGTTTTAAATTAAACGTTTTTATTTATTTGTGTTTTACGGTCCTTTCAAGAATATTTCACTTATATCGAGCCGATCGTTCATCAAATGTGGGCAAAAACCTGACCATCCGTAAGAAAAACTTGACTTTTCCCACATGTGACCCGAGCGAGGTTCGAACCACAGCGGTGTGAGACCTGATGGCTACGGGGGGCCGCATTTAAATCGAACTGTCAGAACTGTTATTTCCTGGCATATGCAGATTAGTAAAGACGGCAATTTAATTGGTCCATGCATTTAGCCATCCGCTTGACTTCTGATGCAGAAATGCAACCTCCACTCAACACCTTACGGATTTAAAGCCTGAGCCAGTAATGTGCATTTGAATAGCAACTGTGCAACATAAGATACGAGGGTCCTGCAAAAAGTTTTGTCACTGGGTTCGGATTACTTTACTGCTACGTTTTATCAAACATATTTTTATTACAAACCTTCAAAGTATTCCCCCTTTACTGAAACACATTTTTGTAACCTTTTTACCCAGTCGCGAAAAGCAGATAAATAGTCTTCTTTTTGGTATCTGTTGGAGATACTGATAAATAGCGCTGCCAAGAGAACTTCTAGACGTATACTTATTTCCAGAAAGCATTTTCTTAAGCCTTGGAAATAAAAAGAAGTCACAGGGACTCAGGTCAGGTGAATAAGGTGGATGGTTTAAAACTTTCACCTTTTCAGAAGCCAAAAGAGATTTAGCAACCTCACACTTATGAGAGGAGGTGTTGTCATGTAAAAGGTGGACTCCTGACCATCCTTTGCTTGGTCGTTTCTTATTGTAACAAGTAAATTGTTCAGCGTATATGACTGCATCTATTTCAATTTGAAATAACTCGGTCAGTTGGAAAGCATTTTGAACGAAATAAACGGGTATCGTTAGCTATTGAACACACACACCATTCAAGTGCAGTGAAGCATTTTAAAATATACCTGGGATAAAACCAAGGAAGCCTATTAGTGACAGAACTTTTTGCATGACCCTCGTACCTGTGCAATAGTGGAACTAGAGGTAGATGTAGGATACACCATAGGGCTCCAGTTAAATAGTCAGTTGTATTTTTATTTCTTATCCTACTGTGACAAAAGTAAACTTAGTTCTTAATTATCCATATTGTCTTGTAGATGTAATGAAATTCAAATACAGTGTTTTCCCTCAGGGTTTTAAAGTGAGGGTTCAAGGGATACCCTTATAAATGTGGATTTTAGGAGTCCTTTAATAAGATTATGGGTTTGTTGTTTTAAAGAAGTTAACCCTTTAAGCACTTATCAGAACTGCAGCAGATGACACTTTGAAGTGCTTTGTTTCAGAGAAAATAAGCTAGCAGACAATTCACATGAAATGTCAAGTCTTTTTTTCTCTGAAAAATAAAATCAATTTTAAAATGTCGTCCTCCAATTTGCTTAGTGTTTTATGGGTTAACCATTGCCCAAATATTGATAATTCTTGGCCTTTAGATTAATAGATTAAATACAAAGCAACAGATAAATAAATGATTTGATCATGTATACATTACTCAGGACCCTTTCCTCTATTATTTGAGGGTCCTTAACAAGGTTTGGGTGTAAAAAATGCCAGAATGCGAGCCAGGAAAAACCCTGCAACACTTATTAATTTGTATAAAAATGGTAAACAAATACTGATATTTATCTCACCTGGAAACACCTGGTTACAAATGGCATCACTGAACTGTTAAATGCTAGCACTGCTTTTGGGTATGTTAAATGTTTGATGAAGGTCTTTTTTTTATTTTTCTGTAGAAACTGTAAGTTTGTACTGTCAATTGTAGTCAAACAACTGTACCTAACTGTAAGTGTGTATTTTATAAGGATATGCATAAACTTTCACTTACATGAAAAAAAAAATCTGGAACAATTTTATTTTTTCTAAAACTATTTCCCCTCACTCCTGTATAAAAAATACAGTTTCAGTATGACAAATATTTACAATTTGATGGAAACTTGGACAATCCGCTAAAGATAGGCAGATTGCCTATGTTACCATCAGATGATTCCTTTCTACAGTCTAAAGTCAACAGTAAAGTGCTTTCATATGCCAGACTGTCCAAAGAGGCATAGGTCTACATAGTTTTTATATACATGTATAAAAAGACTTGCAGTAACTTTAAACAGACAATCACATTCCTTCTGAAATATATGAAGGTTGATTCCTATAAAGATAAAGATCGTTAAGAGATGGCTATTGGCGTTAAATCAATATTTCCATGGCTTAAAGCACTCAAGCCAATTTTATGCATTTCATGAGGACTCAGTTGAACTAACCAGTCTCTTTGGAGCATTTTAATTTTACAGAAATGATATGATTTTGGCTTTATTTTGGGATGATCAAACAAATATTTAGGCACTGGAGACTGCAGCCAGTTTAGGTGGGTCATAATGTATATAATGGTAATACATGTGGTTTATACATGGCTGCTTGAACCTGAAATTAAGTGTAATGATTTACTTATTTCAGCTTGAACACAACATAGAAAGATTCAGCTCAAAATAGAACAGCTAGAAAGTGGCTTTAGCATCTATCATCTGAAGGGAAGTTAAATGAGTGATATGAACTTATAGTCGTCCCTGCAGGAACCACAGATGCTACAGGCCAACCATTCCGACTGGTGCGGGAAAAAATAATATTCCATGCCATCCGTGTACAATATACATTTTTATATTGTGAATTTAATGTAGTTGCTTGAATCCTAAATATTATGAGGAGTGTAGTGGCTCGAGTCCATGGACAAAACAGGAACGCCCGGGTAGCTGAGTAAGTTCAGCACCTGTCTAGTAGTGTTACCAATGATGAACGATTATAATTGATCATCATTCACTTTTGCCTCTTGAGACTGATGATCGGAAAGATCTTTTGTAGTCGACTAATCGGAAAATTCTTTTCTTTTTTTTTTTTTTTTTTTTTTTTTTTTAAATTTATTTTTCTCACGTTCTATTTTTATACGCAAGTCATAAAGAAATGAATCTCAAAGCTGTCTGTTTGGGTTATTCTAGATTTGTAGAAAAAAAAAGTGAATTGATTTGATAAAATAGCCTTAAAGAGTCAACCCAAAAGTACTGATGTTGTAGGTACTCAATAGAAATGCCTCACAACATATGTTTTCATGAACAAATAAGAAAAATATTATCTGGATATCCCTCTTATTGATCTGGAGCAATGAATAAGTACCTGCTTGGAAGATCATTATGTGCCAGACATCAACTTAACACACTAACATTTCCTAGCTTTTCTCCACATTCACCAGTACCCCATCGCCATTAAAGTAAATTAAGGAGGAAAAAATATGCCTGATGCAATCCCCTGCTTGCATTACGAAAACACGCCTATTCAAATATGTAGAAAATTTCACCTCCAAAAACTGAATTTTTTCATATAAAACACGCTGATATTTTTCAAAGGGGCTCTTACACGGTATAGGAAATTTACTTTGGTTTCTGCCCACGCTTGGAATTGGATGAAATTTTGCACAATGGTTGCCTAGGGTATAACACTGATGATTATGAGGCATTGGCTTTTAAATGTAGTTCCATTGTAAATTTATGGTGTTTTGTACGCGGCCACTACCAAATCAGAGGGTGCCCTAATATTAACCTTCGTACAGTAAACATGATTTCATTTTTCAGATGCTGGAATGTTTTATTAATTAAGGTCATCATTAGTACATGTTTTGATACTATGGATGGCTTCATGTACTTAGCAATAGTGTTGGAGCAATAACGTAAGTTGAACGATAGCCCCATATTTCAGTTGCAGGTTGTGTATTCATCCAGATATTATCTGCAATTTTACCATGTTCCGATTCTTGTCAAGACACCATTTCAGCAAAAAAAAAAATTCCATATGTATTAGGAATAAACACATGAAATTTCATAAAAAATGAAGACCGGTAACATGTTGTTTGAACAGCCTGAATACATATAGTCCTGAGTCGGCAAAATATGAAATTACCCAATACTCTTGTATAAGTAGTATCGTGTAAAGTCAACTTATCAATAGCTTTCAATTTGGATTACCATGATATAGTATGATTTGTATAAGAAGTTGATACCATAATTGTACATATTCATTTATAACCAGTTGACTGAATTGCACCTTGTTGAACACCATGTCCAAAACAAAAAAAACTTTTTGTTTACATGATCTGGACCATGCAGACACTAAGTCAAAGTTCTCTGTATCTGTATATATAGGATTCCACTTCAAATACTTGACTGTGGTATTTATCAGATAATAAAAAGCAGATAACAGTCTTGTAACTGATGATGATGATTATGAAACCTGGGTCTAGCTTTAAAGTTACTCGTTCAGGCAGATAGGCATGGTGGGCACAACTTGCTTACCAAGTAATGATTACTATCCTAGGAGACCTGATTAAAATCTTCAGGGTCCATGTCTGTTGATTTCAACATTCAGAATTGTTAATCTTCAATGGATTTATGAGTTTTGATGAATGCTTTGGTACTACGACCTTACCTAGTTTAGATCTAAATATTTCTATAATATATTAAATGGTTCTGAAAAACAAAACTGGTATTTCTTTTGAACGGCTAACCGCATTCATTATTTGACTGATACACTTCATGTGTATTTAGATCTATGTCGAATTCCTTTTTGTGCCTACACAGTTGTTTTATTCTATGATAGCATTGATGACTTGAAACGTTTGGCCTGTGGTAGTGGTTGAAATTTTGATTGATAAGTCAAACTCCCCAGAAAGTAAAGGATACTAGCTGTGTGTGCGCACATGCCAACGGTTCTTTTTCCAGCAGGGCACACACAGAACTAATCCTTTACTGGATCGTTCGTGTCTTGGGCATCAAACCTGATCCACACCTTGTACTTCGTTTGTGATTTATGTCTTGACTGGATTTGACCTCTTATCAGATCTTCTGAGTGTTTATAAACCCAAATTTTATAATCACTATCATCTGTTAAATGTTCTCCGATATAACCTGGAGCTTGAGCTAACTGGTAACTGCCACATGCAACAGTTTCCAAGTATTCCAGGTCAAGTTTAGGAAAGTCAATGTCAGAGGCCTCCAGCTTTTTCTATTCTGCCTTACACCGCCTATTCAGATTGGGCTCTGCTTCGACTCTTTGTGCCAAGCAATTCTCTAGTGATAAATCTAGTGGAAAAAAAGCTTTAACATGAAGAACTACAGAACACCAATTTGTTGTTTAAGTCAAACTATGTGCACTAGAATAGAACTTATGCAGAACAGAAACAATTTCATATATGCTTACTGTAAGGAAGACAGGATGGATCTGCTTTTCTGATAGCAAAAGTTAAGACCACATAAACAGTATTCTGTGCTGCTGTCATCAAAGATAACTGTTGAAACAAAGAGAAAAACTCCAGTGTCAGTGTCAATTCGATCGCAGGAAATACCGATTGAAGTGACACATTTGAACATGTTACAGGACAATCCAGTGTTCATAATTTCAAATACAATATAGGCTTGCAAGCAAGCTATAGATATATCAGAAGTTAAGTCTATAGGTATTATTTTCTTTTCAAGCATTCTTAGTTTGGTTAGAGTTCACCAGTCCAGAAGCAAATCTCCAAAAATCCTAAAATCTGTTGATGGGGATGCAAATCCTTCTTCAACACAAACAAACAAACAAGCAACAACTACTTGCAATAGTACGTTTGCACATCTTCTTAATATGACAATGGAGATTATGGATCTCCCTGTTTTATGCCTATTTTTGTAATGGTGAGAATAGATACCCCTGTTTTACACCTATTTTAGTTTTATGCCTTTTGGGAAGTAATTATACAAAATGCTCAATGATTGGCTGACATGAATTAAAGCGTAAGATTTTGTTAAGCCTAATTTGTTAATTAGAATTTCTTTAGATTTAATTTGTTAAGCTGTCTACATTTGTAATAGTTGGTTAGTCAGAGTCCATATAAATAGAAGGCAAGTAATAGAAAGTCATGAAAATTTATTGGGTAGCTCAAGATATATTCATTCCGAGTTGTCTAAACTCTCTTTGATTTGTTAAGTGTTAGAAGTGTTTGATAACACTGCCTTTCTCTACTGTTTTTTATCAATGTAACAAAATAGTCAATTTTGTAAAAATCGACCTATATCCATTCAAGGCCTAAAATGACAATGTTACCGGTTTTGATTTTTTATGAAATTTGGCACAGCTATAGAGGATATATGTAGCAAATTTTCCTGGTAGTATGAAATCTTGACAAAGACTATAACATATTAATTTTGAAAGTTTAATTTTGATATTTTTTTCATTTTTTGGTAAAAAATTCAGATTTTTTATAATCTATTTATCAGAAAATGTTAACTTTAATTAAATGTAAATGTTTTGTGGTACCAATAGAATTACTATGGTGTTCACCATTCAGCACAGCGCAAAAATCTTAAAACTAAATTAAACTTAAGATGTATGACATACTTATTTGGAGACAGGTATCAGCTCATGGGGGGAGTGAGTCAAGGTTGTGTCCTGAGTCCAACTTTTTATTATATAATTTAATAAGCACATTTTCATAGGTTGCATATGCCTAGTTATTATTATACAAAATTTTAGAAAAATCCATGCGTGGGCAGAAATGAAAGATGCCCTTTCTACTCAAAACATAGACTGTGAGTACTCGTTAGAACCGCCTTGGCGAAGCGGTTCTAACGAGTACCGACAATCTGCTTTTTTAGCAGAAATAAGATCAATAATGTATACCCCTGTAAACTCCAGTTTTACTATATAAAAGTGGGGTTTAAGGGTGTCCAAATTATATAGGCATGTTTTCGTGATCAGGTGCTCTACCAACTGAGCTAACTAGGCTGACAGTCTTACCAATCACAACAATAACTTACCTTCTGTCACAAAATCACAAGGAAGAGTTCCAAGTCAGTACTTCCAACGATGTTGCATCCATCATGCTAAACAGGTCTGCCTGTACAAGTTGTCATGCATCAAACGCCATGGTTGTGCGTTCAGTAAATAAAGTCATGCAAGTCACGTGTACGAATCCTAATATATAGTACGCCGGGCTACTGTACGAACATCGCAGGCGACGCAGCCATTTTCAACGAATCATCCACGATTTTCCAAATTTTGTTCATTTTTATGAAGCCGTATGATCATAAAGTAAATAAGAAAAACACAGGTATCAAACCGTAAGCTGGTAACTAAACAGTCCACACGGCGAACAAGAAGGCACGTTTTCGTTCTTCACGCCGTATATGTCAACAAAAATAATACAGGTATCGAAGCAAGATACTTTATAAAAGATCATGGACTGGTCCAGTGCTATTTTCCATACACTGCTCAACGTTATAACAAAGTTTTATCTTTCTAAGAAAGCTTGGTCTACGCTTAGCACACAGTGTGTGTTTAGCGTAGACCAAGCTTCTTGTGAAAGCTAATACGTGTTACTCTTATAATAAATGTGGAACTTACCACTCCCACTTCAACGTAACACTCAACCTCACTGGCTGTTGGAGTGCTTGGTATAAATCTGTGCCAGGAATGATCTGCCGACATTGATCTCTCTTCTTCCTGTGGTGGAAGAGTGGTCGTCGCCGTCATAGTCGGCGTTACGTCGGATGCGGCTTGCTGATAGACCTGCTGTAAATGTATAGGCAAACCCTGAAATGAAGCAAATAGTTCTTAGTTTCAACTACAGATGTCAAGCTGTGGTAACTGGTCTCTGGTGTCGCATGCTACTTGAGTATTACAGTAGCCTGTAGAAATATTTTAGTACAAATAAAAGGCAATGATTCAACGGATTGGACTGTTGTACAAGAATCTAGGCTCAACGCTTGTATATCTTAACAGATCTATATATGATGTTTAAATGTTATCTGAATTGCCAGAGGTTTCAGCGACGTACTGTAGCTGGAGTAAATGTTTACCTCAAACAGAAATGCAGATTACCACCAAATTATTTTTTTTGGTTAAATTTTGCGTTTTTGTCTATGAAAGTGGGCGCAGCACATCGTAAATAGAATCTTAAAGGAATTGTCCTTGAGGGTACTGAGCACACACACACACGCACGCGATCATCACTGAAAAATCGCTGAAAGTCGCTCGCATGCAAATATCGCTGAATATATAAAGTTTCGAAGTTTTATGGGCCAGAATAGAAGTGTAGTTTCGGCCAATAAGGCGTAATCAGTGACCCATATACAAAGTCAAAAAACTGGAATGGACTCAATGATGACAAGAAAATATGAACTACCCTATGGTGAAGTTTTACAGCCGCCTCATGGTACTAATTAGTAGGAGCCCCAAGGTGGCTAATCTTGTAGAAAAGCTATCGGACCGTGACCGGAAATATATACAGCTATATATTTTGTATGCACCATGCCTGCTTTATATGAAAGCGCTGTGTAGCATTTCAAAATGAATTGCATTTTAACAAAATTTATGCATTTTGCACGATAGGTTCTTTTTTTTCAATTTTGACAAGCAACTGTATTCATGGTAAAACCGTACGAAACGCCAGATAGATTTGTCCATGTCATATACTCATATTATAATGAAATACCCTAAATATAGTGAACGTCTGAATTTCAACTTCACTGTATGTTTAAATTCTTTTGAACTGGTTATCCAAAAGCGTAAACTATATCGAGAATTTAATTGAAATATAATGGTTATTATTTATTATATTTGATATTTTCATGTTCCTAACATTTGTTCTTCTTCCAGATCAGTTTTGTATAAGACGACTTTGAGTGATAAGTGGCGAGCCTATTACTTAGCTTTTTTTTTCGAAAACTGCTAAAAATGTTAAAATGTCTTCCCAGCGAATAAATAAATTCATAAACTTTAAGTTTAAATGTCTTGGAAATGTTAAGAAAAACAATCAGTTATGTTATTTAAGAAACTATCTGTTTTCATTCATAGAAATCATAGCGGTCACATGAGATACGCAGTTTTCTGCATTGTTCGATACCTTCAGATAAATGGTAATGAACATAGTTAATTTTACATGGCAATTACAGTGTCTGGATGAAAAATTATAATTATTTTCAGGCAGGAAAGATAGGTATCCTCCCTTCGATTCAAGAACTGGCTATATATACACCGAAGCTTAAATAAAATGCATGCGCAACGGACCGTCTACATTCTGCTTTTCAGTTTGATCATGTTCTTTTTCTTCTTAATAATGAACTAATGTTTTTACATACTGTGAAGTGGTCAAATATGGTCTTGTCCTTCTTAGAAATAAGCGCGATTTAATCCAAATACAATTCATACAGATCCGCTATAGATTTTACAATATTTCTTTCAGCAACAAAACTAGATTATGGGAGACAGATTCATATAAGTCTTTGACTTTTTTTCTGAATCTCAATTGAAATATGTTCATATTGACATGCATTGTATCTGTATTTATAAATAAAATATGTTTAAACTAAAACTAGATCAATTTCTTTTCGGTCCTAAGGTTAGCAAGCTTCACCCACTGGGTCCCCGACTAAATAACAAGATGCGTTCCGAAGTGCGAAAAATCAAACAAAAAAACAAACAAAAAAATCCATGTAACGCAAATAAATACAAAATACTAAGCTCCTAAATATCAAGTGTACCGCAGCGTCAGTTGGCGCTATATGAACCTTAATGGTCTCGGTAGCGCAACTGGTAAAGACGCCGTACGCCGCAGTGCTAAGCGCCGTCGCCGCATTGGTCAGAGTTTGCATGGCGTGGGTTCGAACCCAGGCAAGAGCACTTAGAAACTTTTCTGAGGATTATTTCTCCGTTATGGATGGAAAAAGACGAATATCGCTGCCATAATTTGAGAGTAAAAAACAATCCATGTAACGCGAATAATTACAAAATACTAAGCTCCTAAATATCAAGTGTACTACAATGTCAGTTGGCTTTATAAGCGCTATTTGAACAACCTTTTTTTGGGTTGTCTCGGTAGAGCAATTAGTAAAGAGGCCGGATGCTGCATTGCTAGGTGCCGTCGCCGCACTGGTCAGAGCTTGCATGGTGTGGGTTCGGGCCCAGGCAAGAGCATTTAGAAATATTTCTGGGGAGTGGGGGGTGGGGGGCGGGGAGGGTATTTCTCCGTTATGGATGGAAAAAGAGGACAGTCGCTGCCATAGTTTGAGAGAGAGAGTAAAAAATAAATGTAATGCAAATAAATATAATATATACTAAGCTCCTAAATATCAAGCGTACTGCAGCGTCAGTTGGCTTTATAAGCGCTATTTCAACAACCTTTATGGGGTTGTCTCGGTAGCGCAATTGGTATAGACGCCGGATGCTGCAGTACTAGGCGCCGACGCCGTATTGGTCAAAGCTTACATGACGTGGGTTCGCCTCCAGGCAAGAGCACTTAGAAATATTTCTAAGAATTATTTCTCCGTTATGGATGGAAAAAGACGAAAGTCGCTGCCATAGTTTGAGAGAGTAAAAAATAATCCATGTATCGCCAATAAATACAAATACTGAACTCCTAAATATCAAGTGTACTGCAGCTTCAGTTCGCTTCATAAGCGCTATTTGAACAACCTTTTTTTTGGGTTGTCTCGGTAGCGCAGTTGGCAAAGACGCCGGACACTGCAGTGCTAGGCGCCGTCGCCGCTTTGGTCAAATATTTCTGAGGATTATTTCTCCGTTATGGATAGAAAAAGACGAAAGTCGCTGCCATAATTTGAGAGAGTAAAAAATAATCCATGTAACGCAAATTAATACAAAATACTATGCTCCTAAATATCAAGTGTACTGCAGAGTCAGTTGGCTTTAAAAGCGCTATTTGAACAACAACCTTTATGGGGTTGTCTCGATAGCGCAACTAGTAAAGATATCGGGCGCTGCAGTGCTAGGCGCCGTCGCCGCATTGGTCAGAGCTTGCATGGCGTGGGTTCAACCCCAGGCAAGATACTAAATAATACCATATTATTTACTGCCATAATTTCAGAGAGTCAAATAAAAAAATAATCCACGTAATGCAAATTAAGTAGTATTTTTTCTTTTTATTTATTTTTTTATGGTAAGGGGTAACACCTGGTCTGATGTTCGTAATGCTAGACCAGTTGATCTAGCGTACTAAACTTTATGCAACATGCCGCGTTTTTTTTTTTGTTTTTTTTTGTTTGTTTTTTTTTAAATTAAACTGACTGAGGCAATACGGCTTAAAAAGGTAAAAGAAAAGTCTAGGGAGTGCCACAATCACAAACCGCAGCCCTCCCCAGACACCAAGAGTAAGAGGAAACAGACAAAACCAAAGAAGTGCAAATCGAACAAGCGTACGAAAAGCACTAAGATTAGCTCTATTAGCCAAACGAGGTAATCGCAATGCTAAAAGGACTGAAAAACACAAGAACAAAACAACACAAGGTAAGACATAAAACAAATCGCCTCGTAGCATAAACCACAAAGCAACAAAGAGTAAGACGAACACCGGGACAAACGCCTTAGAACGGTCAGTAGATAAACCACCGTAAACAAAGACGAGTACACATGGCTAATTCTACTGTGTAGTTTCGGCGGGCCAAGCCAAAGACATAACGTCAAGCCCCTACCCACCGGTTAAAAAATTACGAAGAGGCCGTCATTGAGTCTGAGGCCCGAACCGCCGTCGTGCAATTAAAGAGTCAACAATAATTAGGTTGATAACTAGGCATGTAGTCTGTCGTATAATATCCATGCTACAGCCAATCTTTTATAACGCTTAATAAGTTTTCTGAATTGCTCCAAAAAGTTAGATTTTCCCACAATTGTACAGTAAGTCACCGTAAAATTCTGATTCTGATATATCTCGTTGCAGAAGTGTTTTCAGACTGACGTTATATTTGTGTCTGCGATAAAATTTCGAAAACGCCTTACGAAATTTAAAATAACGATAGCCCTGCCTAAGAAGTTTGGCAGTAAGGGCTTTATTACGGCAGTTAAAGTCACTAAGATTTGAAGAAGCTCTGGCGAATCTAATAAGCTGAGATATGTATACCCCATATGAGGTACGTCGGGGGACATCGCCATCCAGAAAAAGGAAATTGACTATATCAAAATCAAAATCGTCCCGTTTATCATAAATTTTGGTGGAAACTGTACCATTAGATAAACATAGATTCAAATCCAAAAAAGGTACCTCGGTATCGGAAGAATTGGCTTTATTCAATTGGAGTTCAGTAGGGTATATGTGGCCCACCATTTAGTAAATATTTTCAATATTTAATAAATCATCAAGGTATCTTGAAGCTGAATTGAAAGCATCAATATTGTCAGCCTGATTTTCACGTGAGAGAGTTCATGAAATTTGTTTCATGAAAAGAAACACATCTACAACAAGAGAAGCACAATTAGTTACCATCGGAATACCAATTGTTTGCCTATAAAGTTTAGTTCCAAAACTAATGAAAATTTATCCAAAAGATAAACAAGGGCATCATCGACGTTTTGACAAGACCATAACTTGTGATTCTTGTATACTTCAGAAGTTAAAAAAGCACGTTTTTCGTTGCACAAAAGGTAAGAGAAAAGTCCAGGGAATGCCACAATCACAAACCGCAGCCCTTCCCAGACACCAAAAGGAAGAGGAAACCAACAAAACCAAACAAGCACAAATCGAACAAACGTATGAAAAGCACTAAGATTAGCTCTCTCTTCCCCAAGCGCAGTAATTGCAATGCTAAAAGGACTGAAAAACACAAGAACAAAACAACACAAGGTAAGACATAAAACAAATCGCCTCGTAGAATAAACCATAAAGCAACAAAGAGTAAGACGAACACCGGGACCAACGCCTTAGAACGGTCAGTAGAATAAACCAACGGGGAGGGGGCAGGGGGTGGGGGTGGGGGATGGTGGGGTTTAAAGCAGTTTTACTAGCCAACTACACCCTGGGTCCCGATGCTACTCTTAATACAGAAATTCATAAATATTCGGTTCGCATAAAGGCTCCCAACTCAGTCAATGCATCAAAGCGAAAACATAAAAATCAAATTAATCACTATAATATACAAAGACGAGTACTCATGGCTAATTCTACTGTATACCAGAGTAAATGAAAACCAACAGTTTAACCACGGCGGGCCAAACCATAGACATATCGTCAAGCCCCAACCCACTGGTTAAAGTTTTACGAAGAGGCCGTCATTGAGTCTGAGGCCCGAACCGCCGTCGTGCAATTAAAGAGTGAAGCATAGCCATCAACACTGACAACTAGGCATGCAGTCTGCCGCATAAGCCAAATATTGGGTATTCTTCAGAATAAACTTTCGGTTAATTAAATCTATAAGTTTAATCTTTTATAAGACGATGAGGTAATATAATATACAGTGTAGAAAAAAAATCACATGTAGACAATTTAGAAGCCTTAAAGTTTTTAGATTTAAATTTATTGAGAACTTCATTGGAATTGTTAATTGGCCAAAAATAGTTAATTCTGCCCCTTTCATAAACTAATTCATAGTATCTAATGTTTCTTGACAGCAGTAAGGCATGAAGTTAGCAGTTTGGACAAAATAGTAGTCCTACATGAACTAGAATTGGCAATGAAACATGCTTTATAAGGTCGTTTATGGAAGTTTCGGTAACCAATATAACGTAGGAAGTTTGTCTTGTGTTTTTTTAATACCCACTGCAAACTTATCAGTAATATCGGTAGAATAGGTATTAACAATAGATCTCTCGTCAGTAGAAATCCGTTCCTATGTTTTGGTACTCGTACCAAGTCCTTGTAATAGAGTATTGATATAATCAAGTCGTCACATAACAACATTATTAGCAGCTTTATCAGCTGGAGCCAAAACATACTTTCTATGGATACCTTGGATACCTAGTTTCAAATATCGAAAAGATAATTTAGGCTTAGGAGGGAGAAGATCAAGCTTATTAGAGTAAAATAACACACGTTCATCAATGATCTTAAAAATCTTTAATTTCCATTTATTTAAAGCATTAGACTCAACATTCTCTCGTTTACACCAACGCGTACAATAATCATTTAAAGCACTGGTAATTGTTTACCGACATTTATTGAAGTCAATTTTCAATATTTTTTTCGCATGAGTGTTTTATTTTAATAATTGTTTTGGATAGTGATAAGTAAATAACCGAAAAACAAAATTTACCGGAGATTTGTACATCTTTTAACATCTTGGAACAAGTTGTTCTATTTAAAACATTTTTGGAACAAGTTGTGTGTGAACTTCGTGGCTGCCTCCCAGAGACTGTAAAATCTAGAAATAATTTTAACATAGTTTTCACAAACATGAAAGCAAATCCATATCTGCCTTTCTTTAAAGCAATAATATGTATGAATCCTAAGTTACTATTTCTGTTTTCTCATAGAATTAGATATATAAAATGTAAAGAATAAAACATTGCGTTAGGTAATAGCAAGGATAGTATATGCCCAAGAAATGCTACACTCATGAAACAAAACCTTTCCGAAGCACCTCAAGAACTGCAAAAGAGGAACCGCATGTAACTGTCAGTATAAAAAACTAGTTGAGAGTATAAACCAGTTTTACTCGCGTGAAACCTCGTCCTTAATTCTGATGCAACACCAAATAACAAACATATGTTCGGTCCACATAGGGGTCCTCCAACCTTATCTGTGAAACATCACAGTGAAACACACATGATCATAAGCACTATGATGACAAAAAGCAAAGGGCACAATGACGACCTTAAGCCAGTACACAATAAAAACCAACAAACATGAGCACGATAAGCCCGAGCAATAAATAAGATCAGACACATATGAAAATATTGCAGAGCAACTAAAGATAAAATTTGATTTGCATCTCTGTGATAATTGATTCGACAACGAATCCCGAGTCCAGTGGAATCAGTCTTTAGTTTAATATCTTTGTTTTCTTTTGTCTTTAACACTCATTAACCTGTTGTTATGTATCCATTTGCTTCTTTTACTATTTGTAGGTTTCTACCTCACTGCAGCCAGTGTGCCATGCGGCGACCGTAGAATGTCACCCCGTACTTCACCATAGTGCAGATTATATTTTCATTTCCTTGTGGATCATTGGCCCATTGTTGTATCTTTGAAATGGGGTTCTGCTCATGTATACGCTAGAGGGCGTAAGCAGTGTTGCAGACTTCATTACTGTTTATGAAGAGTCTCAATAAAACCGAGGCTCCGATTTTTAATCTGTAATGTGTTCTTTATTTCCAAAGGCAATCTTTTTGACATTTATTTTATTACACTGCAGCTGGTGTTAGTGCCGTGTGGCGGCCGTACAACGCCTGCCCGTACTTCACCTTAGTGCAGATTATATTTCATTTCCTTTGGGACCACTGGGCCCACTGTGATATCTTTGAAAATGGAGTTCTGCTCATGTATACACTAGAGGGCGGAAGCAGTGTTGCAGACTTCATTGCTGCTTATGAAAAGTTTCAATAAAACTGTTCCAAAGGTAACATTTTAGATTTTTATTCTAACCTATTATAATGAATATAACAATGATTAGAATATATAACGTTTTATTAGATAGCTATAAATATAGAAATGAACGATAAAATCCGAGGAAAAATGATGCGGTAATTCTCAATACCAGCACGCGATATAAAAATTGCACGCTTTCTTTAGATCAGTAATGCTTGTTTGTCGACCATTAACAAATCTCAAACTTTATTACCATTGTGGAATGTTGACGTTGTTTAACGTCAAAATTGCTGACGTCATTTTCACTGCGTGTCATGAAATATGACGTCACGCTGCACTAAACATCGTGTAAATTACTCTTAAAGTTTGAAAGTCGCAAGTGATGCAATCCAACTGATAGTTTGTGTTACGACTAGATTCGCTGCAAAGCAGCAATAGTGCAAACATAATATCATGTTGATATTGCACTAGTGCAAAAATGATATCACTTTCTGATATCAGTTTTGCACTGTTACAGAAGGCGCTATTTGCAACGTAAAATTGAACAAAAATACAGAATAAGAAGCCAAACGAGAGAACAAAATTTATAGCTATATATTAAAATGGTTATTGCACTGATATAGGTGACTATTTCCCTCGCTGGGGGGACAATATTCACCAATATCAGTGTAATAACCCTGCACTACAACGCTGTGAAAAAGTAAATATATAATAGGTAACATCATTCTTTTCGTCTGTATGTCAGAAATACTATTGTGACATTGATTTCTAAGCATAGCTCGACCTTGAGTCTTTAAAACTGGTGTATATACTGAATATAAAAAGTAATATTGTCCAGCATAAGAATCTTAAAGTTTTTGTTCATTCATCTGATCTTTTTTTTTCTATCCATACAGCTCAGCTCGATACGAATAACTTGTACAAACAGAAACTGTACAATTTGGAAGCCTTAAACGTTAATCTGTTACACAACTTGATCACCTGTATGATGTTAGAGTGTACTCAACCATAGTGCAGATTATTATTTCCTTTGGGATCACTGAGCCTTTCTTGTTACTTTGAAAACCGAATACCGCTTACCATTTCCATGTACGGTTTTACAATATTTTATCGTCCAAGATCCCTCATAGTCTGTATATCATATATGCGTATCTTGAAAAACAGTCATCAGTTAATACCCGGAAAGTACCACACTTGAATTTTTGCATATAGAATGGTCGAATATCTCCAAGAATGTAAACACTGTATAGCAATTCGTTGCGGATTGCGAATTGTGAAAAACGCGCATTTTATATAGGAAGCTGTTTTGCCGTGAATATCATAAAAGTAACAAAATATTTTGTAATTAAGTCAACCAAGCATACAGTAAGTGTCCAAACTACTAAAAAGGTACAGAAGTGTGATTTCCTGGGAGGTGATTACATTTTATTATGCCCCACCCCCCACCCGCCACCTCCCCGCCCCCGCCATTCGAAGAACGGTGGAAGGGCATTAAGTTTTACCCTTGTCCGTCCGTGCATTCTTGTCCGGCTCATAACTCCTAAATCTGATGGAATATATTCATGAAACTGCACAGATGACTTAATAATATCAAGACGATGTGTCGCGAACAAGGAAGACAACTCTGGCTAATTCGGTTTCTAGGCCATAGCTCTTTACCCCTTCCGTCATTTCGTGCGTGCGTACGTGCGTGAAAAAATACGAGTATGTGTCCGGGCCATAACTACTAAACCGTATGGAATATATTCATGAAACTTCACAGATACCTTAATCATATCGAGACGATGTGTCGCGAACAAGAAAGACAACTCTGGCTAATTTGGTTTTGAAATTATCCCCCTTGCCTAAAACCTATTTAGTGTACATGCGTTCTTCGTGTCCGGCTCATAACTCTTTAAATATATGGAATATATTCATGAAACTTCATAGATGGCCAAATCATATGGAGACAATATGCCGTGAACAAAAAAAGAAAAATCTGGCTAATTTGGTTTTTGAATTTAATCCCTTTGCCAAAAACCCATGTCGTGTTAAGCTGAAAATTTGTGTCCAGCTTATAACTCTTAAACCGTATAGAATATATTTATGAAACTTTACAGATGGCTAAATCATATTGTTACGACCGAGCACTCCTACCTTCGATTATCTGCCTTGGCAGATTACGCATAGCTTCTAAGTATATATTCAATCTCTGACAACTGCGTCAGGGAGTCGACTCTTTGGCTCAGTGGTTAGAGCATTTGATTTTTAACTGGGAGGACCGGGTTCGAATCCCAGGAAAGATGGAATATTTTTTCAGCTACGCTTCATTCCTTTGTTACGACTTTCATGTCGTAAGATGGGGGCTCGTCCGGGATAGGACTTTATACGCCGAAAATGGCTTCACGTCATCATAAATGATGACTTCCTTGAAAAGGGGGAGTGTTACGACCGAGCACTCCTACCTTCGATTATCTGCCTTGGCAGATTACGCATAGCTTCTAAGTATATATTCAATCTCTGACAACTGCGTCAGGGAGTCGACTCTTTGGCTCAGTGGTTAGAGCATTGGATTTTTAACCTGGAGGACCGGGTTCGAATCCCAGGAAAGATGGAATATTTTTTCAGCTACGCTTCATTCCTTTGTTACGACTTTCATGTCGTAAGAATATCGAGACGATGTGTCGCAAACAATGAAGACAAAATTGGCTACTTGGGTTTTTAAGTTCCCTTTGCCAAAAATCCATGTAGTGCAATGCTTTTTTTTCGTGTCCGGCTCATAACTATTAAACCATATAGAATTTATTCATGAAACTTCACAGATGGCTTAATCATATCAAGACAATGTGTTGTGAACAAGGAAGACAACTCTGGCTAATTCGGTTTTAGATTAACTTCCCTTGCCAAAAACCCATGTAGTGTAATGCTGAAAATTAGAGTCCGGCTTATAACTCCTAAACAGTATGGAATATATTCATGAAACTCCACAGACGGCTATATCATATCGAGAGGCTGTGCCCGGAACAAGGTAGACAACTCTGGGTAACTCTTTTTTTAATTAACTCCCTTGCCTAATATCCATGTAGTGTAATGCTTTCTTTGTGTCCGGCTAATAGCTCCTAAACCATATGGAATAGATTCATGAATACTGACTCATTTCCCATTGGAAGGTTGGACCCTGAGGTTGGGATTTCCCCATCCCCATCGAACATAAGTGATGAATTCAATTGTCCTAGCTACAAGATCTCTATTATGTTGTTTGCATTATCTTTCTGGACCACCACTCTTGGCCTATAATTTAAGCATTGTATGATACAAAGGGCACCAGGCGGGGTCATCCGTGTCCCATGGACACCTTTCTAGTTAGTATTGTTAAAGTTTCAAGACTGTCTAAGTAGCCTTGTTGTCTGTCATTTTAATAACATTATGTCAATTTTCTACAAAACCTATCCGTGACCCATGGACACCTTTCTAGTTAGTATTGTTAAAGTTTCAAAATTGTCTAAGTAAGCCTTGTTTCTGTTATTTCAATAACATTATGTCAGTTTTCTACAAAACCTATTGTTTATTTCTGAACGTATTCATTATTTGCTGACAGACAGAAATCTGCAAAATAATTTGTCAAGACAAATCGTCAATATCTCAGTCGTTAGGTTAGAATACACTAATGAACATAGGCACCCCCAGATTTATGTCACGACAAGTATTTAACATACTTCGTCAAGAGCCTCTTTTAAACCAAATGTTACTCATCCAATACAAGGCACGAGTATGACTAACTCTGAAAAACGTTTTGTAAAAGCTTTTTCGAGTCCTTCATGAGCCATCATCAGATGGTGATTCCAGTTTCTCTTGTAACAAACTATCTTTCTACAAATATTTTGATTTTCGTCTCGTGTCACGAAGCGGTCGGTGCTTGTTGTTTGCAAAAGAATTCTGCAACAGGTATTCCCCTTATAATTTAATATATATTTGATTTATTGGAAACTTCATTGTAAATTCACAAATAATGCATCATATAAAATACCAAATCTAAAATTCTGAAGTCTTTTGTTTGGTTTAGGCTAAACTGATTCCCAAAATAGAGCGTATCTTAGCATGAAAATGCATAAATTATATGCTACAGATATAAATGCTATTTATAAATAATTATATAAGAAATCTAAACAGGCTTTTTTTTGTAGAAAGTCACGAGGCATGAACGTCGTTTTTGCGACAGTTGCTTCTACATACACTTTTGAAAACGTGTTCATTTATTTTCAGCTTTTACATAATTTTCAGCGCCAAAGAGAAATAAAAAATCAGGAACTAGAAATACGGAAATGGCACTGCATGCGAATGTTGTTTTTTTTTTAAAAAGGGATCTCCTGAGCATTTATAGAAGAGCCGTCAGAAACAGATTTTCGTAATTTAAAGCAATGACAGCCATATTGGATTAATAATCGCGTCATTTTCAGCGCGAATGTGTTCTTTGGACATTTTTGCACTCATATGTGAGGAAACAATTGGCTCTTGTCAGCTCATATAGACACAGGAGGAAACGAAACACAATTTTTCATGTATTTATAAAATGTACACAACATTATTTGTGTCTAGCTTTAGTACGTAAGTCTTAAAGATAAAATGAATGCAGAAACAGGATGCACAGAACACAAAAATGTTATCGAGGGTTGTTTTGGTTTGAGTAGAACCACGCCTTAGCAAGATAATAGAGCACGTTTGAAACACTTATGCATATGTCAAGAATAAGCTACCGTACTTGATCAGCTTTTGCGACGTTATGCAATTCGAAAAAAAAATACTATACAGTAGTTTCATGTGCAGATAAAAGGTTGCTTTCCACTAAAGATGCGAAATTGTGTACGTTCAGATTCTCTGACAGTTACAATTATGCTCTCGCTACGAAGAATGCGCGGGTATTATGCTTAATCCTACGTCCCTCCGCCTTATTGTCTGTCTGTCCGAATTGTGTCTGTGTAATAGATTCGAAACCCATTGAAAGAAAATCAACAACTTTGGTTGTCTTATGAAGACAAGCAAATAGTTAAAAAAAGTAAAAAGAAAAGTCCAGGGTGTATCACAATCACAAGTCGTAGTCAATCCCTGACACCAAGATGAAGAGGAAAGAGACACAAACCAACAATCGCAAAACAAACAAACGCACAAAGAGCATACAGATTAGCTCTCTCTTCCCCAAGCGAGGTAATCGCAATGCTAAAAGGACTGAAAAACACAAGGATAAAACAAAAGGCAAGACTTAATTTAAAGAATCGCCTCGTGGAATAAACCACAAAGCTACACAAAGAGCAACACCAGGACAAGACAAAAAAAGGTAAGAGAAAAGTCCAGGGAGTGCCACAATCACAAACCGCAGCCCTTCCCAGACCCCAAGAGGAAGCGAAGAAACCGACAACTCCAAACAAGCACAGACCGAACAAACGCACGAAAAGCACCAAGACCAGCCCCCCACTCCCCAAGCGAGGCGATCGCAATACCAAAAGGACCGTAAAATACAAGAACAAAATAACACACGGAAAGACACACGCCCCACAGAACAAACCACAAGGCAACAAAGAGCAAGACCAACACCGGGACCACCGCCCCAGAACGGTCAGTAGAGCAAACCACCGGGGGATTTAAAGCACCTCCACAGCCAGCCAACCCCACCCTGGGTCCCGACGCTACCCTCAACACAGAAACACACAAAAACTCGGTTCGCATAAAGGCTCCCAACTCAGTCAATGCATCAAAGCGAAAACATAAAAATCAAATTAATCACTATAATAAACAAAGACGAGTACTCATGGCTAATTCTACTGTATGCCAGAGTAAATGTAAACCAATAGTTGAACCACGGCGGGCCAAGCCAAATACATATCGTCAAGCCTTAGAACGGTCAGCAGTATAAACTACGGGTGGTGGCTTTAAAGTCTTCTGTCCGTCCGTACATCCGAATAGTCGTGTCCAGGCCATACACATTAGGATTTACGTACAGTGTGTTCTGTACAAACAACAGGTCACATAACAAGAACATAAAACGCTTATATAAGAGATTTTATTACTTAATTTATTCCTACATCTGCCAAATATTGTAGTATCCATGACCGGGCTATATTTTCTAATTCGAAGGAGCATAATCAATAATTAAAGAAACTGTACATCTAAGGAGTTTGACGATACATCGCTAGACCAATACATGCATTTGTATATGAACTGTCATACAAATAAGATATACGCTCCCACCAAATAATAAGAGGAAGGGTTTTCTGACGTGCTGTAAACTGTGGAATGCAATATGTTGGGCAGACCAACCTTATGTTAAATACCCGCTTTAAAGACCATTATCGAACAATGAACAAGGCAGTCTGAAGGACAGCTATATCCCCCGCCGCAGAATGACAATAGAGCGGCCTCAAAATTCAAGGCTCAAACTGGTGGCCTTCAATTGTGACCTTGACCTTGAGCCTGCATTGTTGAGTTATGAGTTCTGCACATCATCTCACTAAGGCGAACATTTGACCCAAATTTAATAAGTATCTTTCAAAGGGTTCAGGAGATAGGGAGTGAACATGAAATTCAAGACTCAAACTCGTGACCTTTAACTGTGACCTTGCCTTAAGTCGGCATGCTTGAGTTATGAACTCTGCACATCGCCTCACTAAGACAAACATTTGACCAAAGTTTCATGAAAATCTTTCAAAGGGTTCAGGAGATATGGAGCGAACAAGAAAGAGACGGATGATCTTCATTTGTGACCTTGACCTTGAGTCTGCATCGTTGAGTTTTACACATCATCTCACTAAGGCGAACATTTGACCCAAATTTAAAAAGGCAGTCTGAATGGCAATGGAGCGGCCTCAAAATTCAAGGCTCAAACTGGTGACCTTCAATTGTGACCTTGACCTTGAGTCAGTATAGCTGAGTTATGGGTTCTGCACATTATCTCACTGAGGCAAACATTTGACCGATGTTTAAAGAAAATCCTTCCAGGGGTAAAGGAGACATGGAGCCGACACCAAATTCAAGGCTCAAACTCGTGACCTTCTACTGTGACCTCGACCTTAAGTCCGCAGGGCTGAGTTATGGGTTCTGCACATTGTCCTACTGAGGTGAACATTTGACCAAAAATTAGAGAAAATCCTCCCAGGAGTAAAGGAGATACAGAGCGGACACAAAATTCAAGGCTCAAACCCGTGACCTTGAACTGTGACCTTGCGAGTCTGCATGGTTGAGCTATGGGTTCTGCACATCATTTCACTGAGGCAAACATTTGACCAAAATTAAAAGAATATCCTTCCAGGGGTAAAGGAGATATCGAGTGGACACGAAATTCAGGGCTTAAACTCGCGACCTTGAACTGTGACCTTGTCCTTGAGTCCCCATGGCTGAGTTATGGGTTCTGCACATCGTCCCACAGGTAAATATTTGACCAAAGTTTAGAAAAAATCCTCCCAGGGGTAAAGGAGATACAGAGCGGACACGAAATTCATGGCTCAAACCCATGACCTTAAACTGAGACCTTGACCTTGAGTCTGCATGGTGTTATTGATTCTGCACATTGTCTTACTAAGGTGAACATTTGACCAAAGTTTAAAGAAAATCCTTCCACTGGTATTGGAGATACAGAGCGGACAGAGCTCAAACCTGTGACCTTGAAATGTGGCCTTGACCTTGTTCGGCATGGTTGAGTTATGAGTTCTGCACATCGTCCCACTGAGGCAAACATATGACCTAAGTTTAAAGAAAATCCTGCCAGGGGTATGGAGATATGGAGCGGACACAAAATTCAAGGCTCAAACCCATGACCTTGACCTGTGACCTTGACCTTGTTGGCATGGTTGACTTATGAGTTCTGCACATCGACTCACTGAGGCAAACATTTGACCAAAATTTAATGATAATCTTTCAAAGGGTTTAGGAGATATGGAGCGAACAAGAAATTGTTACAGAAGGACAGATGAACAGACGGACAGAAGGACAGATGGAAAGACGGACAGACGAAGGCCATTTCTATGATCCCCCATCCGCTTCGCGGCGGGGGATTAATAAGCCTAAAAATGATATTTTCTTGTACCGTCACTTTAAACGCACAGAACATTCACTAAATGACATAACTATACAATCAGTGGAAAAAAATAATTACGATATAAATTGTACATCTAGATTTAAAATTATGAAAAGACATGAAACAGAATTAAAACGGAGAAACCCATTAAAGACGCCTTTTCCACTGGGTTTTAACCACAACATTTATCATGAGGGTAATATTTATAAAATGCCCGATTTTGATATTTTGGAATGCCGAAAACGTAAAACTGGGCCCCAAGGTGTCTGGAAAAAAACGGTAACTATAAACGTAACTTACGCGCAGTTAAAAGAAATAATACTAAGGTGAAATGACTGTCAAAAATATTACAAAATCACGAACGCCACTCTATGCTTGCCTTTCTAAGTTCATTCATTACCCATTTCTGTATTACGTAATCTAGACGTTGAGACGGAATAAATTCTACGATCGTTCTAATCAGTTATATGACGCAGCTCTCTTTACTAGAGATTATACTCAACATGCTCTTCGTCCTTACATCAATTTTAAAATTAATCACAAACGTTGTTTTATCAAAATTATTTTCATAAATAAAGGGATGGACTTTATTGATTTGCTTAGTGTCTTCCGGGACAATCGGTTAGTTCATCCATTCCAACTTATTTTCAAAATACTGAAACACCCATAATTTGCTATAAGTATAACAAACCTGTTCGATCTATCATTTTTAATTTTCAAATCTCGATATTGATACAAATACTCCTGAGATCTGAAATTGTAAAGACTCAGTGCAATGCTATCCAGCAGCCGGTCATATGTCACATAATATCTGGGAATTAAAAAAATAATAATACCTGATTCTAGAATCCGAAATATAAGTTCTATAGGACTTCTTTCTAATATTGATTTCAATAAATGTAGGGAAGAAATTGCTGCTGCCTTGAATGAATTCGGTAATCGATGGTGTACGCGAGAGAATGTTGAACATGCAGCCCTTAAAGAATGGAAACTGCGCATTTTGAGAACAGTTAATAAACGCATTTGTTTCTATTGGCAAAATATTAGTTTATTTCCTCCTAAACCAAAGAGGTCTTTACATCATCTTAAACTAGGTATTCAAGAATTTTATAGGACGTATGGTTTCGCTCCAGCAGACAAGGCAGCAAACAATGTTGTCGTTGTTTGACGGCTCCATTATGTTAATACTCTTAAGCAAGAACGGTGGTGCAAAGGCCTTTGAACTACAACCCTTGATTGTAGAGAGGTCTGTGGTTAATGTTCATACCTACCATTCAGCCACCGAGTTTGCTGTAAGTGTAAAAGAAGGCCACGATACGCTTCCTACCTTATATTGGTTGCCTAAACGTCACAAAAGATAATACAAAGACGGTTTATTGGAAATTCAAGCTTCTGTACCATTACTGAACCGTCTAAATGGTTGACTTCTTGTCTTACTGCCATCAGAAAACAGAAATGCAATTAAGGTCTATAAAAATATCAGGTAAGGGTCTGTTGTTGGTCCATTAAAACTCGAATGAATTTTTAGCAAACTAGAGTCCTGAAGTTTTCGTGCATCAAGCCTGTCTACGTATGATTTTTCCACGCTTTACACTACACTAATCTTATAAAAGAAATACATTAATGATTTAATTGAATGGACATTTCATAGGTAAGGTTCCCTTTATCTTGCACGTAACGGAAGAAATGTTTTTTTGTTTTTTTTTGTTTTTTTTTTCACTTCCGAAAAGATAGAAATTATACTTTATGGTCATGTCAGAAAGCTCTACCGTTCTACTTGACAATATTTATATAAGATTTGGTACTAAGCTAAATTGTGGGTATTCCGATAGGTATGAATTGCGCACCGCTTGTGGCTGATTTGTTCTTGAGACTTCATGATGTCTCTTTCTGAAGAAAAGCGATCTGGTTATTGAAGCTTTTAGCTCGACGTCTAGATACTTGGACGATTTATTAACTATTGACAATAACTACTTCGATGGTTTGATTATTCAAATTTAGCATTCAGCAATTCAGCTAAACAAAGCAAATTCTTCTGAAACGGAAGCCCCGTTTTTGGATTTGCGTTTGTCTGTTTTAGATGGATTTATTTCATGCAAAAGTTATAAATGTGACGATTGTGATTTTGAGATTTATAAATTTTCCTTACTTGGATGGGCGACGATTGTGATTTTGAGATTGTAAATTTTCCTTACTTGGATGGGGATGTTCCTCGTCGGTAGCATCTACGGTTTTTATATATCGCAACATGCGTTTCGCCACAGTGTCTAGTCATGCTACTGACACTCGAAATAAAGTATTAACTGCTAAACTTGGTTTAAACAATATTTTATTTCAATTTTTATTTCAGTGCATCAAACATTTACATTTAAGTACATAGGCAGCTCCAAAAAGCCTTTTCTACATTTTATAGACGTCATTTCAATTTAGTTTCAGAATTCAATGTTGGACTTACTCTTCGGCAGCAAGGCATATCAGAACATGAATTTTATGATGACTTATTATATAAATTCAGAAAAATATATGTTTGCACTCAATTTCGTAAAATCATTCTTCGATATATAAAGACTGAGTACAACATGAATGTAATACGACAGACTGCATGCATGGTAGTTAACCCAATCACAGTTAATATGCTTCCCTCTCTGGTTGCACGCCGGTTGGTCAGACTCTATCACGGCTCCGGCCTAAAGACTTTTAAATAAGTCGGTTGGTGCCTGATATTCTAGCTCTGGTCGGGCCCACCGGAGTCCAACTTTTGTTTTTCTTTTGCTCCAGCATTTTAGTTATTTCTTGTTGTCGAGTCCTCATCCTTGTTTCATCTATGTATTCGTTTGATTTTTATTGTCTCGGAGATGTTGTCCTGCACGCTGACTGAACAAATCCTTGTGTATACCACGGCAGAACTAAGGGCGAGGGTTGTGGCCGTAAAATCAATTTAAGCCCCCCAGTATTTTTTTACTGACCGTTCGAAGGCGATGCTTCTAGTGTGGTTTACTATTTATGTAATTGTATGTCTTTGTATGTAATGGTGAAAGTTTTTATTTTGGATAGCTGTTTGGAGAATCTTTGGGTAGAAACTGTTCTTTTGGCTTTCTGTTTGTAGTGTTTCGATTGTGGTGCTGTTGCTTTAAGTGCGTCCTTCTTTGGTGTCTTGGAGGGAAAGTGTTAGGTAATCGTATCGATTCCTGAGCATTGCCTTCCTATCTTTTTCAAAGATATGGCCTATAAAGAAATTGCTTACCAAAAGCCATATTTCGGGAAACACTTCATCATATGACCCGTTTGTTTTGTACGTGACCCATTTTATAAATATCGCCTTTGAATTTCTATTGCCTCTTTGCCCTGAACTTATCTGCTAAACGAATGTCTTTGGCTACTCTGGTAAAGGCAGAATCAACAAATTTAAAAGAAATATACATAATATACATAATACGACTGTAACGTACCAAATGCAAAAAATGGGTTATGTACGCAATGCCGTATTTCTAGAATTATTGTCCTTGGTACAAATACAGGTTGCCATTGAAAACACCGTATATAAAAAACGAACGTCAGAGTGTCGGTTTTATTGGTACTCTTCATATGACAGCATTATAATTTGTGGGACTGCTTACGCACCCTAGCTGTGACTTAAGCGGAAAGAGATTTTTAAATATACAAGAATGGACTCGTGTTTTTACCCAATCATGGTTAAAACCTATGCTGTACTCTTTACTTGCCCGATAGTGGGTCGGGTCTCAATCTTTGAATGCGCAGACATAAACCTTTCATTAGAAGGTTTGTGCCTGATATCATGTCTTCGTTCAGGCCCTCTGTGGTGCTTCTAGTAGTTTTCGTCACCTCTGGCTGAGGTGATTGTTATGAGCCCTCATCCTTGTTTCATCACAGTTATTTGATTTACACGTTTTTCTGTAAGATTCCATTGATTGAGTTATGGGAGCCTCTATGTATGTCAAACAAAAATATTGTATTTTTACAACATTCGAATATAGGGTAAAGATTTGGTACCAGTAAAATCGAATAAAACAACCCGGTGGTTTGGTAGGTGGTTCTGGTATGGTTTGTTCTTTGTGTGGCTTTCAGGCTGTTCGCTGTGGGGTGTTTTCGTATTTTGTCCTTTTCGTTGTTGTGTCTAGTGGATTCTGTCTAGCATTGTGATTATCGTTTTAGGGAAATGGTAGCTGGTTGCTTTGCTTTTCTTTGGTTCGTGTTTGTCTCGGTCTGTTTGCTCTTCCTCTTGATGTCATTGGTTTAGTCTGTTCTGTGATTGTGCCTCAACGTAGGCACCTTTCGTACTATCATTCAGTGAATATCACATTTTGTGTTGTTACTTTTTGTGTTGTAACAATGCTAGGATGTTAATATTTTGCGTGTAAAATCTGTGCTAGATTATGCGATTCTCCAGAGTGACTGCTATTTGTCCAGGTCATACCTTATAAACTGATTAGATGAACAATCCATTCTATATATCTTCAGATCATAGTGTATCACATGCAACAATAGTTCATAGCATGCAATACTTTTACAGTTATGTCACTTATCTCCAGGTTATGTCTTCTTAACCGACTGAAGAAGCATCGCAAAAATCAATAACTTCAGAAAGATCAGCTCCAGCAGCGAATAGTTGAGTAATAATTCACTGTTTAAAGGTCAGTTCACGCGAGTGATTCATCTACTTACAGTTGACTTCTTAACAGTTAATTATTACCAATAATTCACGCACTAGAGCTGATCTAAATCTAACAAGAGGACCATGATGGTCCTATGTCGCTCACCTGAGCAAACAGATTTGCATACTTACTATTTAAGTTTCAGCCAAGTTTACTGCTGTAAGATTTTTGTACAAATTTATAGCCCTGCCCCCTAGCGGCCATGTTTGTTTTAATGTATCATGACGGCTTGAAATGTGTCTTGATAGAGGGTCACCTAAGGAACATTTCTGTCTAGTTATATTGAAATCGGTCCAGTGGTTTCTGACAAAAAGATTTTTAAAGTGTTTTATATAGCTGTATAGGGCAAAGAAGCCCCGCCCACTAGCGGCCATGTTTTTTGACGCATCATGACAGCTTGAACAAACTTAGTAGAGGGTCACCAAAGAAACATTCCTGCCAAGTTTATTGAAATCCGTTCTGTGGTTTCTGACAAGAAGATTTTAAAAGTTATCTATTTAGATATATAGGAAAAATAAGCCCCGTCCCCTAGCAGCCATGTTTTTTGACGAATCATTATTGCTTGAACAATCTTGGTAAAGGGTCATCAAAGTAACATTCCTGCCAAGTGGTTTCTGACAAGAAAAATTTCAAATTTTTCAATATAGGTATGCAGGGAAAATAAGCCACATCCCCTGGCGGCCATGTTTTTTGACGTATCATGACGGCTTGAACAATCTTGGTACATTGATCTCTGTCCAGTTGTTTCTGAACTCTGTCCAGTGGTTTCTGACAAGAAGATTTTTATTTTTTTCTATATAGATATATACGGAAAATAAGACCCGCCCACCAGCAGCCTTGTTTTTTGACGAATCATGACGGCTTGAGCAATCTTGGTAGAGGATCACGAAAGAAACATTCCTGCAAAGTTATATTATAATCGACCCATTGGTTTATGACGAGAACATTTTTAAAGTTTTCTATATAGAAATATTGGCAAAATAAGCTCCGCCCCCTAGCGGCCATGTTTTTTGACGTATCGTGACAGCTTGAAAAATCTCGGTAGAGGGTCACCAAGGAAGCATTTCTGCCCAGTTATTTTGAAATCGGTCTAGTGGTTTCTGACAAGAAGATTTTTAAAGTTTTCTATATAGATATACAGGGAAAATAAGCCCTGCCCCCTAGCGGCCATGTTTTTTTACGAATCACGACAGCTTGAACACTCTTGGTAGAGGGTTACCAAAGAAACATTTCTGTCAAATTATTTGAAATCGGTCCAGTGGTTTCTTACAAGAATATTTGTAAAGTTTTCTATATAGATATATAGGAAAAATAAGCTCCGCCCCCTGGCGGCCGTTTTCTGACGAATCGTGACAACTTGAACAATCTTGGTAGAGGGTTACAAAAGGAACAACTCTGCCATGTTATATTGAAATCGGTCTAGTGGTTTCTGACAAGAAGATTTTTAAAGTTTTCTATATAGATATATACGGAAAATAAGCCCCGCCCCTGGCGGCCATGTCTTTTAACGAATCATGACGGCTTCAACAATCGTGGTAGAGGATTACAAAAGGAACATTCCTGCCATGTTGTATTGAAATCGGTCTAGTGGTTCCTGACAAGAAGATCTTTAAACTTTCTATATAGATATACAGGGAAAATAAGCCCTGCCCCCTGGCGGCCAATTTTTTTTACGACATGACAGCTTGAACACTCTTGGTAGAGGGTTACCAAAGAAACATTTCTGTCAAATTATTTTGAAATCGGTCCAACGGTTTCTTCCGAGAATATTTTTAACGTTTTCTATGTAGCTATATAGAGAAAATAAGCCCCGCTCCCCCTGGCGGCTATGTTTTTTGACGAATCGAAATGGCTTGAATAATCTTGGTAGAGGATCACCAAAGGAATATTTCTGCAAAATTATATTGAAATCGGTCCAGTGGTTTCTGACAAAAATATTTTTTTAAGTTTTCAGTTAAAAATCTATTTTTAGCTCCTGTGACCTAGATGTGCAATGGACCGGAACCATTAGAATAACTCTGAAAGAAGACCAACCAAGGATCATTCCTGTGAAGTTTGGTCAAATCCAATCAGTGCTTTAGGAGGAAATGTCGTTTGAAGAAATTGTTTACGGACGCACGGACGGACGCATGGACGCACGACGGGACGGACAAAATATGATTTACCTGTCACAGGTGAGCTAAAAAAAAGAAAGCTTATCTGTTTCCTTCAGAGTCTCCCTAGTATTATTGAAAAGACCCCCCCCCCCACCCGCCAACTTTTTTGACCGTATCGTATGCAGTTGATTGTTTTTACAACATACCTGGCGCGCGAAAACAACGTCTAACGTCAATAATAAAACTGACGTCAAAAAATGACAAGACGTCATAAACTGGCGGTTCTTTGCGTCACTCCGCCCAGTGAATTGATGCTCAATGAAATACGTTTTCTTACCACTGACTATATGGGCGAGAAAGATGTGGCACATGTGAAAATAGGAATATATATAGAGGATATATGCTCTTTTGGAGTGAATACCATGATATTTTCATCGAGTATAATAAAAGTATCAATATTTTCATGAGTGCGAAGCACGAGTGAAAATGTAACAGTTTTCATTACACGTGCTGAAATTTTTTTATGGTATTTACGGGGGACGGGGGGCGTAGTGGGGGGGGGGGGGGGTAAATTTTATTGATTTCTTGCTATAGCGCTTCTGACGTCGCTGAACAATTCAGAAACATTATGACGTCGAGTGCTTACCACAAAAAGAGAGAAAAACAAACATTTCGGCAAATAAAAAATATTCTGATACTAGAGTGTTCTTTACTCTCTAACTAAGAAAATGCATGCCCAACTCGGTAGTTTAGTTCAGAAACAAAGAAGTTAGAGATAGCAAAAAATTATTTTTTCTGAATAATTGAACAGTTGTGAGAAATTCAATCGATTTCAAATGGTTAGTATTGCTTCAAAATGGTATAGTGTCATATTCTAGATATATTAAGAATCTGAATAATGATGCACACCAAAAAGAGGATGAGTCTAAAGGGCGTACTTTCGTAATTTTACCACCTAAAATGCTAAATCAAGGGCATTTACTCATGCCATAAACACTGTTTTATGTAAACTGGTGTACTACGAGGGCGAGTCAATAAAAAAACCATCCTAACTTATTTCTTGGTGAGATCGATCTCTTCTTTTTCGATATAATTGCCCTCTAGAATGATGCACTTGGGCCAACGGTGTTCCAGTGCCATCAGCCCAGAACTGAAGAAGCCAGGATCCTTGTCTCTGACCCACTCCTCAACTGCCACCACGACTTCTTCGTTGGATCCTTTTTCAAGTTTGGGAATAGGAAATAGTCACTAGGAGCAGTCCGGAGAATAGGCGGGGTGCGGTATTAGCTCGTACCCATTCCGCTCAACAGCATCCATTGCAATTTTGCAAGTGTGGACTCTCGCATTGTTCTGTTGGAGCAGAATAACTTTGGAGAGTTTACCTCGGCGTTTTTCACGGATCACAATTCTCAGTTAATCGAGCAAATTTGCATAATACGCACCTGTTATTGTACTTTTCTTTGCTAGAAAGTCCAACATAATAACGCCTTGTGCATCCCAAAATACAGTTGTCATCACCTTGCCAGCAGAGGGTTGCGTTTTGAACTTCTTTGGCCTCGGAGACCCCGGTCCTACACTCTGGCGATTTCAGCTTTATTCTCTGGCTCATAATAATGGACCCAGGTCTCATCTACAGTCACCAGACGTGAAAGGAAATTATCTCCCTTTGACCTAAACGGGCTGTTAGCTTATGCATACCCAAGCGATCATGTAAAGTTGTTGAAACGCTACCATGTGAAATGTGTAATGCATTCGCTATTTCTTCCACCTTAATTCGCCTATCAGAGTACACCAGATCCCGTACTTTCTACTAAGGCTTTTGACTCTGTTGTAAGAGACAATATTTGGTTTAAACTCATTAAATTAGGGATTCGCGGGAATATATTGCAATGTCAAATCTAGAGTAAGATTTCAAAATCAATTAAGTGATGAATTTTCAAGTATGCCAGGGGTTAGACAAGGGGAATGCTTACCTCCCTTTCTATTGCAATTTTTTAAATGATTTGGAAGAAGAATTTATTGTAAACGGAATCGGTGGTATAGATATTGGACTGCTTAAGCTTTTTTATCTGATTATATGCCGATGTTATCGTTATTTTTTTTTCAAGTTCTTCTGAAGGATTGCAAAACGGCCTCAAATACATAAAATTATATTGTTCCCTGTGGAAGCCTAAACATCCAAAACAAAGGTTATGGTATGTAGAAAAAAGTGGTATGTTGCCAAAGTGGTATGTTGCCAAGGAATTTAAGTTTTACTTTTGATAATGCAGTCATAGAAATTGTAACTGAGTTCACATATTTAGGCGTAGTGTTCACTTCCGGAGGTTCTTTTACAAAAAATCAAAATATGTTAGCTGGACAGGCTAGGAAAGAATTTTTTATGTTAGAAAAATATGTATATAAGTTAACTACATTGACAGTCAATCCTATAACCGATCTTTTTGATAAACTGATCTTGCCTATTTTGAATTACTTTTCAGAGGTTTGGGGTTTATTCAAGCAAATGCAGTTTAACGAGTACATCTTCAATTTTGCAAAAAGCAGCTTGGAGTTAAAAAGAGCACACAACATTATTTCATTTTTGGAAAATTTGGTCGCACTTCGTTATTAGTGAGAAGGCTTTACATGATCATCCGGAAAGTAAAATAAAAGTCAAAAAGGTAGTTTGCGAGGCTGCATAAGCCCCCTAGCGCCGGTAATATATTAGAAGTATATACAGAATAATGCTGACTGATCTAGACAATTACCCGAATAAAGTCAACTGGGCGTACTTAGTGAGAGATTTAGTATCAGGGATGGGCTTTGATGAAGTTTGGTTAAACCAGGGCGTTGGTGATGTGAAATTATTTACAAGTTTGTTTAAACAAACATTAACGGATAATTTCATACAAAACTGGCAAGAACGTTTAAATAATTCTCTAGTAGAGCAAACTTTTATGTAACAATCAGTGATTTTAGACCTTAATCATATTTTAATGTTGTAAAGGTTCTCAAATTCCGAATGCATTGGCAAGGCTCCGTGTTTCTTCACATAGGTAGGAAGTTGAGGCTGGACGATGGGCTAGGCCATATAAACCTGTACCTGAAAGATTATGTAATATCTGTAATCGACTTGAAGATGAATTTCATTTTGTCATTGAATGCAGTTTGTGAACCTGTAAAAGACGTAAAATATATTGATAGTCACTATTGGAATAGACCTAGTATGTTTAAATGTATAGAACTTGTTCGGTCAGGTGATACTAGAATTACAAATTTGGAAATTTATATTTATAAAGCGTTTAAAGTAAGAAATGCTGAAATGTATTCAGAAATCGACTAGTTGTTAGTCTTTAGAATCGCCTCACCAAGGCAGTTCTAATGAAACTGACAACATGTTTATGGAGAAATACAGATACTTGCGCCTATAGGCTAATTCATCATCAAATGTCCTCTTTATCTGCTTCTTTGGATCAAATACAGAAAATTAGTAAGATAACTAGTATTTATTTATGTATGTATGTATTTATTTATTTATTCATTTATTGAAAAAGAGGCTTTATGGCATAAATTACATTGTCTTAGAGCTTTCTGACATATTCCATAATGTGTTCTTTTACTGAAGCGATAATTTTAGTGCATGCTGTATCTAAAACCATAACGTTTTCAGAAATACAAGTTTTGTTTGCCAACAATTGATCACAAAATATAAAATACCAGTAGCATTAAAATTCCAGTAGCACTATTTTAGTAGCTCCGTAAAAAAAAATGATCGCTGAAAAGGTGTAATAAATAAATCCGTTTTGTCCGGAAAAGCATAGTTTTGGAGCACGTTTTTAACACATGTATTTTCAACAACAAGAGTTCTCTTTATCCACGACCGATCACAAACTTTGGATACAATTGCTTTTTTTCATTTCCTACCAGATTTATTATATATAGATATAGTGCTCCATAGGTAGGATAAGTGTCTTGGTGTCAAAAAAATGTGTCTTGTGTGTTTCATAAACAGAATATTTATATTTCAAATAATGACTTGAACACCGAACTACTGAAAACTATTTTATTTTGCAATGCTTTTCTTGAAGGAAACGTTCTTATAATTCCATTATGTTTTACTTTCATTCATAAATATTATTTAGTATTCCTTTGTTGATCTTTCCTAGTGAAAAAGACAAAATGTTTGCAGGTTCAATTTAATTGAAGCTAGAGACAGCTAAGGAATAATTGTGAAGTGTTCCTCTTTAGAAAATAAATAAATAAATAAATAGATAAAAACATTCAATTTTATATTTCTGTTTCCGTCCCTTTCTAGTTTTTGCACTATGCACTAACAAAAAAAGTAAATAAATAGATAAAAAGATATAATACAAATCAACAAATTAAATGCCAAATTTGCAATCAAATGGATTTATTTGCTCTAAAGTAACACATTGGACACTTTCAAGTATATCCAATTACCCCTTATACGGCTCCGCCTAGGGAAACTAAACATCATTATAATCACTTCATAATCACTTAGATAAGATAAAAAAGGGTAAGAGAAAAGTCCAGGGAGTGTCACAATCACAAACCGCAGCCCTTCGCAGACACCAAGAGGAAGAGAAAACCGACAAAAGCAAACACGCGCAAATCGAACAAACGTACGAAAAGCACTCAGATTAGCTCTCTCTTCCCCAAGCGAGGTAATCGCAATGATAAAAGGACTGAAAAACACAAGAACAAAATAACACAAGGTAAGACATAAAACAAATCGCCTTGTAGAATAAACCACAAAGCAACAAAGAGTAAGACTAACATCGGGACCAACGCCTTAGAACGGTCAGTAGAGTAAACCACCGGGGGATTTAAAGCACTTTTACAGCTAGCCAACCTCACCCTGGGTCCCGATGCCACTCTTAATCACAACTAGTAAAACAGAAAGCAAAATGGCAGCTGTTAAAGGTGACCAAAATGCTAACATCACAACACAGCTAGTAAAACAGAAAGCAAAGTGGGCAGCTATTGAAGACGGTGACCATAATGCTAGCATGACAACACATATAGGAAAACAGTAGAAAGAGTAAGAACAACACCGGGACCACCGCCTTCGAACGGTCAGTAGAATAAACTACCAGGGGGTTTAAAGCATTTTTACAGCAAGCCAAATTCACCCTAGGTCCAGATGCTACTCTAAATACAGAAATACCCAAAAAAATCGGTTCGCATAAAAGTTCCCAATGCATCAAAGCAAAAACATGAAAATCAAAATTTAATCACTATAATAAACAAAGACGAGTACTCATGACTAATTCTACTGTATGCCATAGTAAATGAAAACCAGTAGTTGAACCACGACGGGCCACGCCAAAGACATATCGTCAAGCCCCCAACCCACTTGTTAAAGTTTTACGAAGCGGCCGTCATTGCGGCATCTCTAAATGTTGGGGAAATGACAAATTATACAGATGATACTAGGTCCACGGACTTCACCCAACGTTACGGTATATGTCAAAATTGGTTGCTGTATACACGATATCTAAAAACTATCTTTGTATTCCATTTTAATGCAAACATATTCATGTCTTCCACTGGCTTTACATCGGAAAAATTATACTATGTAAGAAATACATTTATTGTGATATGAAAGCAATTTTATTTTACGCAATTGATTACAGCAAAATATTCACAAGAGTAGAAAGACCAAAACGTATGCGATACAACAGAATTAGGGCTGTTAGTGAAGTTTGCGAAATTTCGTTGTTTCACAATTACTTTAAAATATTTACACCTGAAATTTCCTGACTTAAAACCCCTATTCAAGACAAAAATGCATGCAATTAAAAGATTATATATGTTTATTTCTCCCCTTATATATGTATCCGTAGTAACGAAATGTCGTGTAACCGACACAGGGTAAAATTATATTTATTGTTTTTGTTGTTTTTTTAACAATATAGCTTAACATTCAAATGAACTGGAAGTCATGGATTTGTTGAATCTTGCAAAATTTTGAGATATTGATACTGTTCTGTGTCTGTAATTTCGTCCTTTTGGTTTTTTATGGGGCACATATTCAGAACTCCAGATTGTTTTTGTTTATCAATTGAACAAACGACTTAGCACAACCAAGAAAGTGCTTGCAACACAAACATGTTTTGTTAAATAACAGAATTATCAAAGGTTCAAACAACAATATATAAGGAGTATTCAAATATCGGAGGCTGTAAAAATATGTGAAATTACCCAGGAAATGCCACAATCGTGAACCACATCCTTTCCGAGGCTGAAGAAGAGAGAGATGAGGAACAACAATAGTTGTCAGAAGACATCGCAGCTCGCCGGAAAGGGCTGATCGGATAAGAAAACAATCTTTAAATATTAATGATTTAATGCAGAACTTAAACATAGCTGTAAATGACAGAGTATGACATGACTTTGATGTCTGAAGAATGTCAAACTGAGGGATGGGGTATATGCCATTGAAACGTCTTCCCTTAGGTTGGTGTGGACAAAATATGAAAGCTATATCTTACATGCCGAATCCCTTAGGTTGGTGTGGACGAAATATGAAAGCTATATCTTCCATATTTCAGCAGTCATGTACACTTTTCAAAACTTAAACACAACTGTAAATGACAAAGTATGAACTGACCTTGACCTAGGCAGACGGTAAAATTGAAGAAGGGCGTGTACTATTGAAAGGTCTTACCCTAAGGTAGGTGTTGGTTAAATATTAAAGCGGTATCTTGAATATTTCAGCAGTAACGAACACTTTTCAAAACTTAAGTGCAGAACTCAAACATGGGTTTAAATGACAAAGTATGACCTGCCCTTGACCTAGGCAGAAGGTCAAACTGAGGAAGGGGAAGGGGAGGTGTACTATTAAAAGGTCTTACCCTAACGTTGGTGTGAGCCAAGTATTAAAGCGGTATCTTGAATACTTCAGCAGTTACGAACACTTTTCAAAACTTAAACGCAGAACTCAAACATGGGTTTAAATGACCTGACCTTGACCTAGGCAGAAGGTCAAACTGAAAAAGGGGTTTGTGCTATTAAAAGGTCTAACCCTTAGGCTGATGTGGGCTAAATATTAAAGCTCTATCTTGCATACTTCAGCAGTTATGTACACTTTTCAAAACTTAAACGCAAAACTTAAACATGGGTGTAAATGACAAAGTAAGACCTGACCTTGACCTACATAAAGGGTCTAACTTGGGGATGGGAGTGTATGCTATTGAAAGGTCTTACCCTAAGGTAGATGTAGGCCAAATTTGAAAGCAGTACCTTAAACAATTAAAAAACTTATGCTCACCTTTGAAAACTTATTGTGCTAACACGGACGCCGACGCCGACAGACGCCGACGTCAATGACTGCGTGACAATATAAGCTCTCCAGGGACATAGTCCCGGCGAGCTAGAAATGACAATACAAACGCCACGTATAGAAGCACCAGCGCATAAACAAAGAATAACTGCAACAGAGGTACCGCCTCTGAACGGTCAGTAGGACAACTACTGTAGTGAAGGGCTCAATCAAGTTTTACTCACGCGAAACCTCAACATTAATTCTGATGTAGCTTCAAATTACAATTATAGATATATATGTTCGTTCCGCATAGGGGTCCTCTGCCTCATTTTTGAAAAATCACAGTGAAATAAATATAACAAAAAATAATAAAATAATAAATTGAAATAAAGCAAAGGGTTCAATGGCGATCTGACGCAAGAACACAAGAAAAACACTAACAGGACCACGATGAGCCCAACCTCAGACATTGAGAGCCAGTAGCCAACCATCTGAAACGGAAAGCTTTTGACACATCAGTCATCTGTATAAATTTTGACTGACTTTATGTTGATTTTTTTCGCTATATATTTACGTGCTTGGGGTGGGGTGAGATGCGGTTGGGGAGGCGGAGAACAGCAAAGATAGCACCCGTTGAACAAAAGTTGATTTAAACTCTGGATCCCAATCGCTTCTTCGTACAAATTGTAGTTCGCTAAATATCGATTTTTACTTGGAAGCCATAACTGATTTTCCGTTGTGCCGCTGTGGATCTGTAGAACAGCGACCACTTTTTCTTCCAGTGTTGATATTGCAATGAGCAAAGAGCAACGCTATTAAACGTTCATTCTTCTGTTGTTTGGAGATCTGTATTCAATACAGTTCAGAGGTATATATTAGATTCAAAATGGTTTACATAATTTTAACAAACGGATGATATACAGCTAGGTATGCGATGGTATTTAACAATATCACACAGGACAAAACCTGGAATGTCATTATGCTCCCAATGTACACGTCCCTCCGACTGCCTCCCTTAAACCAATTTTTATTTTATTTGTTGTCATTCTGTTCATCATTTTTACTAGAAAAGGACCCGCGCAAGCGCGGGTATGACATTAAATTTTAATCCATCGGATAGATTTCAACCTGAAAAAAGAATGTTCCAAGGTTATTTTGTTTTATTTTATTTTATTTTATTCAGACGCAACGTCGCTTTCAACAATCTTTCAGTCAAATCGCGACGGTGTCTGAATGTGACAGGGAGCTCAATGCTCACTTTAAGAGTGCTGCTTCACTAACATATCACACCTCAGACGCATGACGTGACATTCCACCCAGTCACATTATACTGACACCGGACTGACCAGTTCCGCTTTCCCAATGCTGAGCGCAAACGAAAGAGCAGCTAATACCATTTTTAAAGTCTTTGGTATGACTCGGCCGGGGATCGAACCCACAACCTCCCGGACGCAAACCGGACGCTCTAATAACTGAGTTACTGCGCCAGTACGTTCGAAGATATTTGGTCTGCTGATTTGAACGGATTTTACCATAATTGAGCCAGCGCATGACAAAACCAACAAAATGACTGGGCTCCCAGGGAAAAATCAGATCAACATAGGTATCCGCCCAGTCTGGTCAGTCTTCGCTATGCATTCACTGGGTTGCTAAGAGCTATGGTTTCTACACAGTGAAAACTGATCAGGCTGGGCAGATGCCCAGGCCGATCTGAATGTGCTGGGTGCACGTCGTTTTGTTGATTTGTTCATGTGAAAAGGACCAGCGCAAGCGTGGGTTTGACATTATTTCAACCTGAAAAAAAAAAATATTTTATTTTCATTTATTTTTTTTTATTATTATTATTTAGACTTAATGTCGCTTTCAACAATCTTTCAGTTATATCGTGACTTTTGTCTGGATGTGATAGGGAGCTCAATGCTCACTTTAATAGTGCTGCCTCACTGACATATCACACCTCAGACGCATGACGTGACATTCCACCCAGTCACATTATACTGACACCGGACTGACCAGTTCCGCTTTCTCAATGCCGAGCGCAAACGAAAGAGCAGCTAATACCATTTTTAAAGTCTTTGGTACGACTCGGTCGGGGATCGAACCCACAACCTCCCGGACGCAAACCAGACGCTCTAGTAACTGAGTCACTGCGCCAGTAGGTTTGAAGATAATCGGCCTGCTGATTTAAACGGTTTTTACTATAACTGAGCCAGCGCATGACAAAACCAACACAATGACTGGGCTCCCAAGGAGGAATCAGATCAACATGGGTATCCGCACAGTCTGATCAGTCTTCGCTGTGCAAGGGATTGCTAAGTAGCTAGGTTTCTAAAGTGCCTATGCCTTTGAAAAATAAAGACTTGAATTGTAGATAGAGAAAATTTATCAGACTGGGCAAACTGGGCTGAATGCACATGTCATTTTGTTGATTTGCTGGCCGCTAATGTATGCAGTGTTGCCGCTAAGACCAATGCGATTTGTTGCCCCATAACTTAAAGGGCCGTCACCTATTTTGAGGGATTCTATTACCTTAAATATTAGCAACACGACTTAATATTGAGGGTCATCAAGGCCCCTTGTCCCATTCATGCTTTTAGGTGGAGAAATAGCCCCTTGTCCTCCTCTAGATATTGGTAAGGCAGATATCCTGATGACATGATTGGATCATTTTAACAAATGTTTGTTCCCAAAATGCCTTAGAGGCTTTATATGAAATTGGATTTGGGTTGACCCAGCGGTTTCTGAGATGTTCGAGGAGTGCGGACGATGGAGCCTGCCTATACTGTAAGTTCACCTATAGACTAAAGACTTCAGGATACAAATCAGAAGGGATTGCTTCACGAATGACAAAATTCTGCCCTATTCAATATATTGCTGAAACTTTTCTAAATATAAGTCAACACGGAACATCTTCAAAAACAACAAAATAATGTTTGAAAACCAATTGTAATTGTTGCTATGACAACAACAATACACTACATGTTGTACTGTAAAATTGTTTGTCTTTAATAGATTTCATGGCAGAAATCTGAGAGCAATGTAATTAAAAGCATGATAGTTTTATAGTTGTTGAATATTGAAACACAATTTTATGAACAAAATCAACATGACACAGAAATGTATTGAACTAATATGTGGTTTTAACTGATTTTAACTATGAAAGGTAAAGGTTTATTTATTATTTGACTTGTTTTAATGTGTTACTAATCAAGTATCTGACTGTGCGTGAAAAGCAACATTCACATCACTTAGCTTTGTGTTTCCCTGTCAACAAAACACATACATTTATCCCATAGCAAAGACGTATAAAACACGTATTTTAGGTAGCGCGGAAGCTCAGTGGTGAGCGCACTGGCCTCTAGGGCTAGAGGTACTGGGATAGACACCAGGCTTAAGCGAAGGAATTTTCGGTGTCCGAACATGCTTTCCTTTATGTCATTTGCAGGCATGAAATGAAAACAGTGTGCCGTTATTCGGATCGGGACGTTAACTGGAGATCCCCTGTGCAGGGAAAGTCACACCATGTGCAGGTTAAAGAACCATACGGTAATTCAAATTGGTTACTTGTAGGCCTTCATCCTGCAACCCGGGGTGTACAATGTACACCGTCTGTATCCTCCTATGAAGTTTAGACGTAATGGAAGAAAGAAAGAAAGAAAGGCAGTATTTTACGCCGTTGCCCTTAAGAATATATCATTTTTGATTTTCCATTATGATTTGGATCGTACTGAAGTACTGTATTTGCTAACAGGTTAAACAATATCAAAATAAAGTAAAAGATGAAACAAAGAAATAAAGAAAAACAACGGCTAAAATGTTCATTAAATTAAACACACACACACACACACACACACACACACACACACACACACACACACACACACACACACACACACACAGAGGGTCACTAATGCGACTCAAACCCGAGTCCGTTCGTAGGAGAGGCCACTATACCACAGAGGACAGTATTAGGAACTGACCAAAATAAAAATACATATTGGCTAGATTTTTCAGTGCTGTTTGAAATAAGTGAATCACCTTCCCAAGTCCCTCCCCCACCCCCACCCCCCTCCCACACACACACACAGAGTGAAATAAGTGAATCACCTCTTCCGTCCTCCTCTACCCACTCCTCACACATACACACGCACGCACGCACGCACGCACAAAGAATACTCTTAATTCCGTGTACCATTACGTTTTAATTTTATGTACATTGTTCTTTCTTTCGGTTCACAGCTTCGTTGTTTACAGAAGCTGCTCGCCGTCTGCATCGCAGTAATGTACCTAAATGAACTGATTTATTTCCCACGAACTTCAAGGTCAGTAGCCGGGAGCAAATGCACGTGATCTATTTATACGTTATCTATTTATACAGTGCACTAGATAAGATTTAAACACTTGAGTATTTTGGGCTAATTTTTACCCATCCATTTCTGATTGAATTGGGTATGAGGATTTTTCCTTTGGGTACCCTGTTATGTTAATGGGTGCAAGAACTATTGATAATTCGGTATTAACCCCATAGATTTAATTCGATTTTTTTTTCAAGATTTTAATTGGGTAAATACCACAAAATGCATCTTATCTAAGGTACTGAATTTATGTAGGTGGAAAATTCGAGAAAGATATTCAGCTACTTTGGGAGAATTTGTAAAAGGTATTGTTTTTAAGTTAAAAAATCAGAAAAAACAACAACAAAAAAAAACAACAACTAAATTCCATAAATCTCAAATCGAAATTATCAATGAGGGCAATATGCTGACGAAACAGTGTTGAAACCCCGCTGAAAATCTATACCGTAATCTCGGTTAATCTTACAATCTATTTATTTAGTAATATAGATTGTATTTCTTTACGATTCAATTTCTGTTCAAAATCGTAAATTTACATTCTGTGATGTCACATAAAATTGACATATTATCTCAAAGTCCAAGGGACTAGAACCTTCTTTAGAGATAACAGAAGTCTGAGAAAAAAGGAGTTGACATGCAAGAAACATATAACAAACTAAACTTAGTCTTTTATTTAGCTTGAGTTATGTAATAGTTTGAGTTGTCAGTGTACTAAATGCGAATTTACTGTATCAATCAGGAAATCGACTACTTTTAAGATTATATAATGGACTATAATTGTTTTCATTCAAAACTTGTTATATGTTTACAATGTTCATTTTGTATTGAGAAGAACTAAGCTTGTATGTTTTCGTTCGGTTTCTGTACGCCATTGTTTACAATGTTTGATGCGCATTGATAGTTCTAGATGAAACATTTTAAACCAAACGTTGATTAAAGTAATAGGTGTTTACGACGCAAAATACTTAGTTGAGACATACCGTACCCGCTCTTCTAACCGATAAAGAAGGCGGTGTGAGACCAAGTGTTACTTTAGCTTTGGTCTGACACCTAATCCCCTGCCCACCCCAAACCCCCAACTCACATGTAAGCTTCTTCAGTGCCTGCCCACATTGCTGTCGGTTTTCTTTTATTCTGTTGTTCACTTTCATTTGTTTTGTATTCTTGTGTTGAGCCCCGGCCCCGCAGTAGTTTCTGTGACTCCTCAGTGGCAGTTCTTTGTTTGCACATGTGCCATTGTTTCTTGTCATTGTTGGTTCTTCATCTCTTTTTTTTTTTTTTTTGTCGGTGATTCGGGAAAGTCTTTGCTTCATGGTTGCGTTTTAAGGCTGGACAAAGCTTGCAGCAAGATAAATTTTTGCGAAATCATGGCTTTACTCTTGAAAATTCATCAGAGTGTATTGTACACAGGCAAACACTAACAGGAAATGCCGCAAAGAATTATACAAAATGATCTTAAATGCATTAAAATTTAGACCCCCTCCCCTCCAGGGGGGGGGGGGGGGGATTTTGTACACTATGATTTTCTAAAACTATATTATATAAGAAAAAACGGACACATGTTAGCCCTTAGGCGATGGGGTGGGGACGTTTGCATGTAACAACAATGTTATCAACGTTATCCTCAAAACAATAAAAAAAATAATTTCGTGTAAATATTGGGGTATCCATATTCTTACTTACTAGCATTCTATTTGCTACCAATGCCTGTGGTTTTATAGAATGTTTCTTAATATGTTGAACTGCCATTAACTTGGGATATAACTGTTACATACGTTACTAAAAGTCATAAGCCTCATATATAAGTCTCCTGCTATAACATTTTGGACGACTATGACTAGTCAGTGACTAGAAATTCAATTTAATGCTGTTTTACAATAGATAAACACTAAATGTCCTTTTTTGTACCTCAAGAAATGAAAACAAACCAGCTTAACTAAGCAAATGACATAAGGAACGATAGTTACTTTAAAACAGCCTAAACTTTTTTTCTGAAAAAAAAAAAAAAAAAAAAATATCGTGGGGGTGGTTTATGCATTATATTCTTTGAATTAACTCTTTGTACACTTATTTAATGTTACATATGTTATATTTTGAGCGATACTTTATCTACAATGGCCTCAGTGGCAGTTCTTTGTTTGCACATGTGCCATTGTTTCTTGTCATTGTTGGTTCTTCATCTCTTTTTTTTTTGTCGGTGATTCGGGAAAGTCTTTGCTTCATGGTTGCGTTTTAAGGCTGGACAAAGCTTGCAAGATAAATTTTTGCGAAATCATGGCTTTACTCTTGAAAATTCATCAGAGTGTATTGTACACAGGCAAACACTAACAGGAAATGCCGCGAAGAATTATACAAAATGATCTTAAATGCATTAAAATTTAGACCCCCTCCCCTCCAGGGGGGGGGGGGGGGGATTTTGTACACTATGATTTTCTAAAACTATATTATATAAGAAAAAACGGACACATGTTAGCCCTTAGGCGATGGGGTGGGGACGTTTGCATGTAACAACAATGTTATCAACGTTATCCTCAAAACAATAAAAAAAATAATTTCGTGTAAATATTGGGGTATCCATATTCTTACTTACTAGCATTCTATTTGCTACCAATGCCTGTGGTTTTATAGAATGTTTCTTAATATGTTGAACTGCCATTAACTTGGGATATAACTGTTACATACGTTACTAAAAGTCATAAGCCTCATATATAAGTCTCCTGCTATAACATTTTGGACGACTATGACTAGTCAGTGACTAAACTTCTTTTCTGAAAAAAAAAAAAAAAAAAAAAAAAATATCGTGGGGGTGGTTTAATGCATTATATTCTTTGAATTAACTCTTTGTACACTTATTTAATGTTACATATGTTATATTTTGAGCGATACTTTATCTACAATGTATAAATGGCTGTTGATACTTTGTACTTAAAGGTGAAGGGAAATCTGCTTTAAAATTCCTTTAACAACAACCACAGTGAATTATTTCTCAGATACCTTTATAGTTTGGTGAATTAAGTGAAAGAAAACCCCCGCCAATCTTCTGCGTGTGTATCCGAATGATATATTTTTCTTTCAAATAGTAAAATGGTACCCTATACAGGAATATCTTTTCATACATACTTAATGATATAAGCTCTTCATTGCTTATGTTCTATGCATAAAGCTGATATTCTTAAACTTAAATCCATCTAGACTGCCAGGAATATTGCACACTTATTACTGTTACACACGTTATATGTCAATTTAAGTGCTCTGATATCAGAACACTGTTTCCTATAGACAGTGTTTGCAGGAGCAATCTCTTCAGTACAGATGCATTAATACAAAGACAGTATACTTTCCCAATATCAACTCAAAAGCATGAATAATTCTGAGAGCACAAATAATTCAAATGCAGTGGTAATCACAATGATATTAACACCACACATATATCAACACTACACTTCAATTTCAAATAATCTCAGAGATGCAGCCAAATACACAGCATGCACATTCTTGCACTTAACTCTTGCCACAGTGCATAAAATAAAACGTTTTATGCTGGCTAGAAGACAGCTTGCTTCAATAAAATATTCTTTATTATGAAATACCATATAAAACAACACATATAGGTCAGTCATACATAATATAATTTGATAATGAGCACATTAAAGGCTTCATATTCCTCAAAAATAGACATTTTTTATCCAAGAAAGGTTTAATAAACTGATACATAGTATTAATACGATCATAAAATGTGCACCTGACAGCTTGTAAAATTTCAGTTAGTCTCTCGTTATTGAACTGGATCAAAATTGAAATGACTTTTTTATCGTATCTCTGAAGTAATGTTGGCAACATTAATTAAGAGATATGATAAAAAAAAAATCATTTTATTTCAAAAACGAGAGACTAAATGAAATTTTACAGACTGTCAGATGCCACATTTATGATTGTATTAATACTATATAACAATTTATTAAACTTTCTTGGATAATAAAATGTCTATTTTTGACATCACGAAAACATGCCTATATAATTTTGACCCCCTTAAACTGCACTTTTATATAGTAAAACTGGGGTTTAGAGGGGTATACATTATTTTTTATTATTTCTCCCTAAAAAACAGATTGTGGGTATTCAGTAGTTTATGCAGATGTGGCCTTGATGTAGAGAGCAACTGTACTGTAAACAGTATTGAATGTATATAACTGACAAAGAATAGAGGTATTAAATTTGCAGTTTTGTAAATCCTTACAAACACTTCTAAATGGTACAAAACAGAGGCACTAAATAATGATGCAGAAAACAATAGAGAAAACCACCCAAGCCTACAGATATTTTATATGTTACCTACGTTACTATGGGCAGAGTGATACGGCAGAGACAGATTTAAATGCACATATGTATCAAATATTACTAAAATGTAATACCATAATAAGAATTCACTTCATTTGTACAATTTTTAGGTTGCATTTGATGTGACATTATGTGAAAATGATTTTTTTTCAGTGTTACATTTCACAGTGGGGTGACTTTGCTCAACATCCAATAACTCACAAAGTATAAAAGATATAATGTTTGCAGCTTTGGAAAGGATATTTAAATACCTTATCATAAATTACAACGTTAAAGTCATAGGGGCAATGTACAATCTATGAAAATGAACTATATAAGCTAAAATAATCATTTCTAAAGGGTACAGTAGATAACGTAACGTGCGTAACGCCAAAAAGAACCTTCAAACATCACATTTTGTAGCTAGTGGATTGTTCTGTAAATTTATATGTTTAGTTGAACATATAATTATTTTGTTCCAAATCTCATACAATTAAAAGTATTCTGTGGTATTATATGTTTGTAGGGGTAACGAATGTAACAGGTTGTTACAAATACTTGCAACAGGCTTAAAAAAAACAAACAAAAAAAAAAAACAAGGTCTACAAAATCCCCCCTGGTTGTGTGTGTGTGTGTGTGTGTGTGTGTGTGTGTGTGTGTGTGTGTGTGTGTCGGGGGGGGGGGGGTAGCGGGGAAACCATAGCTGGCCAGCGGCCTTTTGGCTATGAAGTATTTCCTCTTTAAATGCTTTTGGCTGGTGATCCATGTGGCCCTGTACCCCTAAAAACCCCTACTGCAGCCACATGATCTCGGGATTTGACTAGTGGTTGCTTATCTATAGCTAGGAGCTTTACTGCTGGGTGGCCCACAGGGGCCCATGGTTGGACATCGGACCGCTCTTATCTCGATTACAATATTGTTCCCTGGCTGTGGTGACCAGGTTCTGGGGAGATGGGCTCACAAGCTTAACGCTCCACTGGAGTTCGGGCTTTGAATAAGGTTTGCAGGACTAGCCCTGGTGGGTGGAACTTTTTGGCCCTAGTGCGACCATGAGTCACTTGTACCCCAGGTGGTCGAAATAGAAGAGTTTTCCCCGGGTGGTTACCCATGTGGCCCTGAACCCTTTAGGACCCCTACCGCAGCCACATGGTCTCGGGCTTTGACTAGGTTCGGCTAGGGCCCGGGGCTTTACTACAGGATGACCCATAGTAGGGCATAGTAGGCCATCTCGATTACAAGAGTTTTCTCCGGGTTGTGTCCCAGATGGCTGGGGAGCTGAGCACACAAGCTATATGGGCCACTGGGGTTCTGGCAATTACTGTTTGTAGGGCTAGCTCTGGTCCCTAGTGTGACCCCAAAGAGTTTTCCCTGGGTGATGACCAATGTGGCCCCATAGCCATAAGGACTACTGCGGCCACATTGTCACGGGCTATGACTAGGATTGGTAAGGGCTATGGGTTTAACTTCTGGATGGCCCTTAGGGGCCCATAGTGTGACATCAAACCGCCTGTATCTCCATTATAAGTGTGTTTTCCCGGGTTGTGACCCAAGGGAATGGGCAGGTGGGCATACAAGCTTCAAGGGCCCTGGGGTTCGGGCTTTGACTAAGCCTTGTTGGACTAGCCCGGTTAGTTGAAACTTGCTTTCGACCTTAGTGTGAGCGTGGGTAACTTGTATCGCAGGTGGCCGGAAAACAATATTTTTTTTTGGTGACCCATGTGGCCCCATATAAGGACTCCCTACCGCGGCAACATGTTCTTAGGATTTGATTAGGGTTAGCATTGTGGTCACCGTCTTCAGTAGCTACCCACTTTGCTTTCTGTTTAACTAGTCGTGTTGTGATGCTAGCATTTTGGTCACCTTCAACAGCTGCCCATTTTGCTTTCTGCTTTATAAGTTGTGATTAAGAGTGGCATCGGGATCCAGGGTGAAGTTGGGCTAGCTGTAAAAGTGCTTTAAACCCCCCGGTGGTTTACTCTACTGACCGTTCTAAGGCGGTGGCCCCGGTGTTAGTCTTACTCTTTGTTGCTTTGTGGCTTATTCTACGAGGCGATTTGTTTTGTCTTACCTTGTGTCATTTTGTTCTTGTGTTTTTCAGTCCTTTTAGCATTGCGATTACCTCGCTTGGGGAAGAGAGAGCTAATCTGAGTGCTTTTCGTACGTTTGTTCGATTTGTGCTTGTTTGGATTTGTCGGTTTCCTCTTCCTCTTGGTGTCTGGGAAGGGTTGCGGTTTGTGATTGTGGCACTCCCTGGACTTTTCTCTTACCTTTTTTTGTTAAGGTTAAGAGCTTTACTTCTGGATGGCCAGTAAGGGTCCATGTTAGGATAATGGGCCGCCAGTATCTCGATTACAAGAGCCCGGGTGATGACCGAGGTGGCTGGGGAGATCAGCACACAAGCTACATAGGCCACTGGGTTTTGGGCTTTGACTAAGGTTTGCAAGACTAGCCTTGGTGGCTTTACCCTAGGCGACCGTTGGTCACTTGTACCCCAGGTGGCCGGAATACAAGTTTTCCCGGGTGGTGACCCATGTGGCCTAGTACATCCAAGGACCCCTTACCTCATGGTCTCGGGCTTTGACTGGGGTTGGCTAGCGCGCGGGGCTGTACTGCTGGATGACGCATAGGGGCTCATAGCGGGACATCGGTCCGCCCGTATCTCGATCGAGTTTTCCCCGATGGTGACCCTGGGGGCTGGGAGATAGGCACACAAGCTATACGGGCCACGGGGGTTCGAGTTTTGACTAAGGCTTGTAGGACTAGCCCGTTTGGTGGAACTTGGTTTCGACCGTAGTGCCACCATTGGTCACTTGTACCCAAGGTGGCCGGAATACAAGAGTGTTTCCCCGCAGGTGACTTGTACCTCAAGGACACCCCCTCCCATTTTGACTGCATGGTCTCAGGCATTGACTAGGGCTAGGGCTTTACTGCTTAATGACCTATAGGCGCCCATAGTGGGACATCAGACTGCCATTATCTCGATTTCAAGGGTTTTATCCGGGTGGTGACTATGCTGCGGCTGACAGCCAATCAAAATTCCTCTTACAAGCTGACTCACCGTGGCTTTCCGGTATGCTTGTTATTCAGTATTTGAAGCATTCAACATTAAATGATGTTTTAACATTTGAAGGTACAGGTTTTGCTCTTTAAAGCATTTTAAAGCATATGAGCACATACAAATGTAAACAGAAATGAAGAACTGAATCAATAAATAGTAACTAAGCATATAAATAATACTTTTACGAATAAGTATTTGTTTATATGCAATTATTATGTTTTGTATCATTTTAAGACATTACGAAAACATGCCTATTCAAATATACTGAAAATTTTACCACCAAAAAATGAAAATTTTCAGAAAAGAAAAATCTGATATTTTTTAATATTTCTGCTCAAAACATAGATTGTGGGTACTCGTTAGAACCGCCACGGCGAGGCGGTTCTAACGAGTACCCACAATCTATGTTTTTGAGCAGAAATAAGAAAAATAATGTACCCCCCTGTCAACCCCAGTTTTACTATATAAAAGTGGGGTTTAAGGGGGTCAAAATTATATAGGTATGTTCTCGTGATGACAAGTGTTTAGGCATATAAAACAAGACTTTTGCCATTTAATAGTATTTAATGAATATTAATTATTTTTATAGAATTTAAAGTAAATGTTTGACAACATAAAACACAACTTTTGCGATTAAATATTAATTCCAATGCATTTAACTTATTTTATGTCATATTACGTACAAGTTTGTGCATATAAACCAAGACTATTTCAACAAAATAGCCATTCATTAACTTTTGCAACAAACCCCACGTCATGTTGGAAGAATTCGAAACCATGTTAAGAATTAATTTCTCGTTTTCAGGGTAACTAAAGACGAATTTTATTTCAATCTTCTCTGATTAGTTTAATTGGCTGTCTTGGAACCTGCAAATCAACTGTATAGCTATTGTATATGGCGGTATTTACACAACACTTTGCCTATAGACCACCATACACGCATACAATCAGCCGTCTGGGAACGTGTCAGATTTCATTTTGCGATATGTATATTTACGCAGCAATGTTATAGTACAATTGTACTAGAGTTTTGCGAAAGTATTCTACGTTCATGTGCAATCGAGCCTTCAAAAGCGATTTTCTGGAAAAAAAGAAAAAAAAAACTCATTAAAATAAGTGCATTACTATATATATAGGAAATCAAAAAGTCCGATATCGCCACAATATTTTGTATATTAAATAAACTTCTACCGCGGTTTCACTGCTGTTGACAGATTTTCAAGAAGACGTTAAATGAATTACCTAGCAACATATACGTAGCGTCCGGCGTAAGTAACGTTACGTTACGTTATCCAATGTTAAAAAATAGTATCATCTAGACGTCTGGTCACCGAATGTTATAAATAGTATCATCTAGACGTCTGGTCACATGTCTCTACTAATTGATTCTGTTTAGCTTTGTCTTTAGAGTATTGATAGAAAGCGTTTCCGTTGCCCGTCTTAAAGTTGTGCTTTCAGAATACATCTTCTAAAACGGAAAAATGTCATATTTCGGAGTCATAGCATTTGCACAATTAGCTATATATTTGCTAACCTTAAGTATTCTTGTGCAAGGGATAAATTTGCTGATTATGTATCTCGACTCTCTGTCGCAATAAGTTACCCGTTTGGCCAATATATTCCTCCCCACAGCCCCTGCAATTTATCACGTATATCAGATTTTGTACGTCACATGACATGTTCTCGTGGATGTTGATTTTTTTTCCACATTTAAATGTAAATGAATGTCCTTCTAACGGATGAACGCAGATGCCGCAGTTCGGTTTATTGCATTTTGTAACTTTTAGAGTATTATTCGACGTGAACTTTGCTTTTGTAAGCAAACGCTTTAGACTGTATGATTGTCTTTTGCTCTTTATGAGTTGATATTTGGACAACATATTCCACATTTTATCATCCTCTTTTAAAATTTGCACATTGTCTAGTATGACTCGAAACATTTCGGGGTCTTTCGGGTTGTGTGTTGACACATATGGAATACTTTTCTCTTCACACTTTTCTTTCACGGTTCTAAGAACATGTTTATCTAACGACATAGCTCTTATTATGCCGTATTCAATTGTTTGCAACGCACAGTTCTGTTTTATTAAAAATGACTTTAGTTCTTTCATACGTGTTAGAACAACATGTTCTTCGGAGACGATTGTCTGAGTCGGCGTGCTAGATTGTATGGTATGTTAATTTTAGTATGCCTAGGGTGACAGGAGTTGAATAAAAGATACTGCTTGCTGTCTGTTTCTTTATAGAATATATCGGTTTCTATTTCACCGTCTTGATTCTTTACCAATACATCTAAAAATGATTGTTGTACACCGCTGTATTGTAATGTAAAATTTTAATCTTTATGCAAACTATTCAGAATAGAGTGCAAATGTTCCAATTGGAATCCTTGGCTGACTTTGTCCATGGTATAAAACAATCGTCTAGAAATCTTTTCCAATTATTAATGAAGTATGTTCCAAATTCCAATCTAATGGAACTTTTTATTTCTTTGTACAGTTCTTGTTCAAAATACCCTACTATTAGAGTCGCGTATACTGGGGCGAACTTTATACCCATTGCGGTCCCTTTTACCTGCCTATAATACTTATCATTGAAGGAGAAAGTGTTATTTTCCAGAATTAAATTTATTCCACCCAAAATAAATTCATTAGAATATACCTTTCTATGTTTCTGGGTATTTATCTAACCAAAACTTTATTGCTTTTATTCCTTAATCGTGCGGAATAAAGTGCTTCATTGTCAAATGAAGCTAATAAGGTATTGGCTGGAACTCTTTTCGGTAGGTTATTTAGAAAGTCTATTGTGTCCCCGCAGGTTACTTTTTACATTATTTGTAAAGGGTCGTAAGATAATATCTAACAGGTTACTTAGCCTGTGGGTGAGACATGACGGTCCGGCTACAATCGGCCGTAGTTTTTCATTCCTGACATTTTTTACTTCAACATATGAAGCGTTTGTATGTTTGCATTTGCTACTTATTTCTTGACTTTTATGTATTTTTGGTAAATCATAAAATTGACTTCCTTTAACCTCAAAATGTTCTAAATAATCCAGTTCTTTTTTAGTAAATTTATTTTCATATTTCTTTCAGAATTTGTTATATTTAAGTTTTGTTTCCCTATGAGGATCTGTTGCTAATCTCTCATAGTATTCCCTCTCATTGATAGTAGTTTCTACCATTTCCCGGTAATGTTCCTTATCCAAAAAAACTGTAGCGCCACCTTTGTCGGTTTCTTTGATTATAAAGGAATGATCATTTTGCAAAGATTTTATTGCGTTTGCTTCTGATTTGTTTATATTTGGTTTTGACTTAGCATTTTTGCTTAAATTTTGGAAATTATTCTACGGTAGAAATGAATTCATCTAAGGCGTGATTTCTTTCTGGGGGTGGGATAAAATTACTTTTATTTCTTACTAGAGATTCATCTGTATCCTTAGTGCCATCAAAGTATTCGACCAGACGTAATTTTCTATGAAATTCTTTCAAGTATTCAGTCAATTGTACAGGGTTTCCTATAGGTGAGGTGGATAAATCTTTGTCCAATAAAGATTTTTCTGCTGTATTTAATTCTCTCTTTGATAAGTTTATTATTTTTACATCATGGCATTCATGTTCATCTCTTGTATGTTGGGTGGGCGGCCGCGACCTCGACCTTGGCCTCGAACTCTCACCCGACCCCGACCCCGACCCTACTCTGACCTAAAAACACTGTTCTCCTCCATTTGTGCCCTCTTCCTCGCGCTGTTGGTTATAAGACAGTGGATTTGCAGCTCCCTGTTGTTGTGTAGGTGCCCGTTGTCCTCCACCGCCTGTTTCTGTTCCTGTTTGCGGTGGGGAAGGCTGCTGTCTTCGTAGCCTCGGCGGTCGTTGTGGTAAGGGTTTCTGAATAATTTCGTCGTCCCTTACTTATTTCCCTCGAGGTCTTTCCGGTTAATCTTGTTGAGATCTCGTTGATATGGTTTTGATGCCACATCGGCATATGATCGGGGAGTTTGTGTGGTTTCTCCAATTTTTATGAACGGATTCTTATTTTCATATGCATTTCTAAATTTCTAAATGACTGATCATAATATATATATATATATATATATAATATATATATATATATATATATATATATATACACACATACATACATACATATATATATATATATATATATATATATATATATATATATATATATATATATATATATATATATATATATATATATATATATATATATATATATATATATATATATATATATGTGTGTGTGTGTGCAAAGATCACGCATATCCACACACGGACATCTTGGAAAATCGGGCTCCACTGAAGCCGGTGCGAGGGGGAATATGCATTTCTGTAAACTATATTCCTGCCAAAAGAAGAGTTTGATTGAAACCGTGACTACAATTTTGTTTCTCTTATGTGTTCAATGTTTCCCAGAGAAACCCGCATTGTTTTTTTTTTTGTGAACCAGAAGCAACGATAGAACAAACAAATGATGGAGTAAACGAGTAATACCCCGAAATTCAGTTAAACCCGACACATGGTTGTATTTTGAGAGTTTCAAATGTATCCAAATGTACTGAAATTTTGGCTCAGCATATGAAGCTGGGTTACATGCTTTGATATTATTAAACTGCAAAAAGTTGGTATTTGTATTTTTGTCAAAATACTGTATTTGTCTATTTTTCTTTCTTTTTTTTCTCATTTTTACACTTTCTTTATTTCATCATATATTTAACAATAATGGAGAAATCCATTAAGTTTTTAAATAATCTTAGATATTTTATGGTAATTACTTAAACAACATCTTCAGTCATAACATTTGTAATACTTAGTTTTTAGTATAATAGTCTAAGTTTTACAAGTGTACATATTTGAGACCATTTGGAACCTAATTGATCGCACTTCTTTTGGTAGGCCATTTAAAAAGTATAAAGTTTGATTTTATCAAGTATGCCTCTAAACCTTAATTTCCTACTTAAAAGTAATATAGATATTTTTGCTGATTGTTTGTTGTATTAACAATTATGACATTTCTTATGGCTTTCTGTCTTTGTTCCCTGGCTTGTCTGAGGGCGAGGCTTACTCATTACAAAAACACACTTATTCAAATAAATAGAAAATTTCATCTCCAAAAACTGAAAATTTTCAGATAAAAAAACTCTGATATTTTCCATATTTCTGCTCAAAACATAGATTGTGGGTACTCGTTAGAACCGCCTCGGCTATCTATTTTTTTTAGCAGAAATAAGAAAAATAATGTATACCCCTGTAACCCCCAGTTTTACTGTATAAAAGTGGGGTTTAAGGGGGTCAAAATTATATAGGCGTGTTTTCGTGATGTGATTTTGAGTAACATTTTGAATTGGATAAATTTGGTAAAGAGAAAAAGAGAAGTTAGTTAAGAATTACCACCAAAACTGAACACTTCAGTGCTTGGATATACAAACATACATATTTCTTATAGTTTGGAATTACCAACTATAAATCTTAATTATAACTTGAATAAAGTATATATATGCTTTAGATATTGTAAGTTGGAAGCCAATTACATGTTTATATGTTATATTAACATTGAAAAGAAAAAGGTAAGAGAAAAGTCCAGGGGGTGCCACAATTACAAACCGCAGCCCTTCCCAGACACCAAGCGGAAGAGGAAACCGACAAATCCAAACAAACACAAATCGAACAAACGTACGAAAAGCACTCAGATTAGCTCTCTCTTCCCTAGGAGAGGTAATCGCAGTGCTAAAAGGACAGAAAAACACAAGAACAAAATGACACAAGGTAAGACATAAAACAAATCGCCTCGTAGAATAAACCACAAAGCAACAAAGAGTAAGACTAACACCGGGACCACCGCCTTAGAACGGTCAGTAGAGTAAACCACCGGGGGGTTTAAAGCACTTTTACAGCAAGCCAACTTCACTCTGAGTCCCGATGCTACTCTTAAAACAGAAATACATAAAAATTCGGTTCACATATAAAGGCTCCCAACTCAGTCAATGCATCCAAGCGAAAACATAAAAATCAAATTAATCACTATAATAAACAAAGACGAGTACTCATGGCTAATTCTACTGTATGCCAGATTAAATGAAAACAATAGTTGAACCACGGCAGGCCAAGCCAAAGACATATCGTCAAGCCCCAACCCACTGGTTAAAATTTTACGAAGAGGCCGTCATTGAGTCTGAGGCCCGAACCGCCGCCTTGCAATTAAAGAGTGAAGCATAGCCATCAACAATGATTGGGTTGACAACTAAGCATGCAGTCTTCCGCATAATATCCAGGCTATATTAAAATCTAGATATTGAACTTCCATTAAATTGTTGAAATTTTATTCTATGCATTTACAGTTTTTTTCAGCATTTGAATCTAAAGACATTATATTGTAAATGATATTTATCTTATGTATTGGCGAGCAACTTCTCGTTTTCGGTATCCGGTGTGTTGTATTTCCTGAAGTGTTCATGTGTGTTCTAATGAACTTTAAATATTGGTATATTTTGTACAATCACATAGATTATGATAAGACATTAGCAATTGTCTATATGAACATGGCAGACTGTCTGGTCCTTTTTTTGATATTCCCATTCAGCGCATTCCAGCATTTGTTTTATCACAAGTACGTGTTACATATCTTTGCTTTTAGATAATTATTTAACATAATAAAACTAAATGCACTTCGCTTGACAACTCTTCAGTAGTAAACGTTAATAATGTCCATATATACATACATGGACGTTATTAACGTCTGCTACTGAAGAGCTGTAAAATATATATGTACTTGTGGTATTTTTCTGATATTTCCATATGTTTTATTCATAGAAGAATATTTAAAGCGATACATTCCAATTTTAATCTTCCATAAAGGATTTGGCTTATTCGAGAGCATTATAATACACAGGAGGTTTTCTCAATCCAGATTCAAAAACCTCGAAAGATCTGTTTGCTGAACATTCAATGGTAGAATATTTCGCGCATGTATGATCGCAGGTAAAAAAGTGAGTTGATACAGGTTGGCACTAACAGGGTGCATATCATCATTTTTTTTAAGGATTGCTATGACGAACTAAAGATGAAAGAAGGTTGCTTATGTATCTAATGCTATTGCATTTTATATATGAGAACAAATGTTTGATTGTTTCTGTGGTCTAAAATCGTTTCTTAGGTTAAATATACGAGTTTATTGTTTGCACTACATACCTTCGTTGCCCCAGTAACTATTGACAGTTTTTCCATATGTATTGAAATAGGTAACCTTGGAGATATCCAAGAAAGGCCACCGTCACGGAGCACAGGATATAGGATTAATTTCATGAAATGACAACACAAAATATAACTGCATCAAAAACAGAACGAACAATCGACGAGAACAGGGGAGTAGAGGTCGAGGAGATGGATTTTATCTTGCTTTATAGATATCTCAGCTGGTCTTTAATCCTCGTCTTGCGTATAAATGGGGTCATGTCGAGCGCGGTCAGTTTACCTAACTACACGTTTACTGGACAGGCTTAGTCCTCTAAGCGGTTAACCAGTATTGTGCACATTCTTTCGCCAGAAACTGACAACTGCCCTTCTTGAATCAGCGGAAGGGAGAGAATGACCGTAGAAAATATTTCATGATCAATCTCCACGAAAGACTGTTGCCGACTTCGGCGGGGGTTGAACCCGCGACCTCCTGATCTCCAGTCGGACGGCACATCCAACTGAGCCACCGAGGCCGGCGTGCGATATCTTTTGAAAGGATTGGTTTGGTGTATTGAATTGAAATTTTATACACAAGTATATAATCATAAAATGTAGGTCAAATTCGATTTAGGGTAAAATCAACCAATTATTTTGGGAGTTATGGCCCTTTTCAACTTTGAAAAATTTTCAATTTCAAAAATGGTTTTCGTGCGATATCTTTTGAAAGGATTGGTGTATTGGATTGAAATTTTGTACGCAGGTATATAATCATAAATTGTAGGCCAAGTTCAATTAAGAGTAAAATTCGTTTATTATTTTGGGAGTTATGGCCTTTTTTCAACTTTGAGAAATGGTTTCCGTTCCATAACTTTTGAAAAGATTAGTATATTGGATTCATATTTTATACACAAGCATATAATTATAAAATATAGGTCAAGTTCGATTTAGGGTAAAATCCAACGATTATTTTTGGAGTTACGGTGTCGCGTGAAATGTTTAAGACCATGAGATGTTTCAGAACGCATGCGCAACGGAAGCGGATATCAGGTGGGGGAAAAGGCGTGAGATTTGTCAGAATTTATCTGCCCCAATATTGACTTCCTATTTTGCTGTTGTATAAAGTATTTTTTTCTTTTCTCCGTGCTGCGTTTGAATTTAGAATACCCAGATGAATTATGGAGGTATTTGTCTTGCTTCGACACCTGTATTATTTTTAATATATGTTGACACACGGCGTGAAGAACGAAAACGTGCATTCATCCGACTGTTTACTTACCAGCTTACGGTTTGATACCTACAGAAATGTAGTTTTGTTTTTCTTATGTACTTTATGATCAGGCGGCTGCATAAAAATGAATAGAATTTGGAAAATCGTGGATGCGTTGAAAATGACTGCGTCACCAGCGATGTTCGTACAGTATTAGGATTCGTACACGTGACTTGAATAACTATATTTACTGAACGCACAACTGTGGGGTTTGACGCGGTATAACTTGTACAGGCAGAAATGTTTAGCATGGTGGATGAAACATCGTTGGAAGTACTGACCTGGAACACTTGTGATTTTTGACAGCAGAAGGTAAGCTATTGTGTGATTGCCAAAACTGTAGGTCAGTCTGGTACATCAGACAGTTGGTAGAGCACCTGACTTACAAGCAGGGGATTGCGATTTAAATTCTGCATTAGGCATACTTTTCCCTCCTTAAGTTGCTTCAATTGCAGTGAGGTACTTGTGAGTGTGGAGAAAAGCTAGGCACTGTTAGTGTGTTCAGTTGATGTCTGGCACATATAAGTTAAACACTGTTAGAGAGGAGTGTAGTAATTGGTGAGACTGCAGGCCTGTACGCAAGGGGTTCAGGGGGAAGAAAAGCACCCTCTTTTCTGGAGAATTACTTCAAAATCATGCAGTTTTTAACCCAAATTCCCTTTACATCCCTAATTTTGGCCCCCAAATTGGCATTTTCAAGAAGCATTTGCACCCCTGTTTTCAGAATACCAAACAAAAAAAAAGTTCCGATTAGTTGACTAAAAAAGATCTTTCTGATCTTCAGTCACAAGAGGCAAAAGTGATTGATGAATGATTATAATCGATCGATCATCATTGGCAAGACTACTAGACAGGTGCTGAACCTACTGAGCTACACGGGTGTCCTGTTCTGTCCATGGACTCGAGCCACTACACTCCTCATAACATTAGGATTCAGGTACCACCTTGATGTCCTGAAGGTATCTGGTCTGCATCCCCCAACCGCTTGCATTTGGCACACACCTGTTTACTAAATCTGATATCAGTAAAGTGAACATGAGAGGAAACAATGACTACCGGAGCTGGGACTCGCCAACAAGTTGGCAACAACCCCATAAGGCATAACACTAGTCAGGTGCTCTTCCTACTGAACCAAGCAGGTAGTCTTGTTCAGTCCATACACTCCAGCCACTACATTAAATTCACAATATAAAAATGTACATTGAATAAAAACAGTTTTCTAAAGTATCCATTTTTTAGCTGTAAGATGGGGTCTGATCTGGGTCTACACTGTTAGCTCAGGACTGTCCGGTGTATACAGTATTCTACAGTATCCGTTTATTAGGTGTACATACATGCCATATCTCACACTGTGAGATAAAATCTCACAGAATTTGGCCCATCTGGAAGGCAATTCCCATAAAAAATTCTGATCTCACAGAATTTTCAGACCATTTTACAATAGATTTTACGAAGAAATAAACATAAATCACACACTGTTGTGGTTTTCACAAGCTTCTCACATGAAAAAAGAAGACTTAAGACTATATTGTGGGAACACCAAAGTGATGTTTAAGAAAATCTCACAGAATTTTGTCAAATCTCCCTTAGTATTTTGCCTTATCTCACAGATTTTAGTACACAGCTTATGGCATGAATAGGTGTATTGTGACATCTGATCTGGATCTACACTGTTAAACTGAGGACTGTCTGTCCAAAACTTTAGTATAAATGGTATTCTACAGTATCCAGTTATTAGATGTAAGGTGGTGTCTGATCTGGGTCTACGTTGTTAGCTCGGGACTGTCTGGTATATGCAGTATTCTACAGTATCCATTTATTAAGTGTAAGGTGACAGCTGATCTGGGTACCGTTAGCTTAGGACTGTCTGTCTAAAATTTAGAGTATAAACGGTATTCTGCAGTACCCATTTATTAAATGCAAGATGTTATTTGATCTGGATCTACACGGTGTGCTCAGGATGGTCTGTCCAATACTTTAAAAGACTATTGTTCAGTGTCCATTTATTAGATGTAAGGTGGCATCTGATCTGCGTCTACACTGTTAGCTCAGGACTGTCCGATACATTTGTGTTAAACAGTATTCTACACTATCCATTTATTAGCTGTAAGGTGGGGTCTGATCTAGATCTGTATTGTTAGCTCAGGACTGTCTGTCTAATACTTAGAGCATATACATGTATGGTATTCAACATATCTATTTATTAGATGTAAGGTGGCACGAAAGCCCTGAACAGACTGCGTGATACTGGGCAATATGTAGGACAGCTAAAGACAGACCTGTTACCGATTACATACAAATGTATTCGATTACAATTACAATTACTTTGTAATTTCATGATTACAGATTACAATTACATCTTTCCTGAATGTAATCAGTTACTTACATTGCAATATAATTGATTACAATTACAATTACTTTCTTGTTGTTCTGTGTTTAAAAATATTCTAGTTTAAATTAATAATCTGTTTTATTGTTCTTTCAAAGCTTCATGCATGGCATGCTATATCTTCTGACAAGATGTTATTCATGTTCTTTTTCCATATATTCATTTTTTATGATATTCCATTTACTATACATTTTCTATGACATATGGTTAGTTTTTACTCTTCCTCTTGGTACCATGAGATGGTTCAAAGACTTATAGTGCCTGGCTTTTGTTGTACTCCCTGGGGTGCAATATAATTCTGTCAGGCTGTTCATCTTAAGCATTGATATATAAATGAAAACAACAATGGAATTAAATCAAGTTTTCATCTGTTATAAATAAGTTTAATTTGCATAAGCAGCATTATTAAGCTTCATGGAACAAAGGAAAGAACAATCCCTTCTCTGTCTAAAAATGTAGTGTGGTGGTTGATCGGGGTGGGGGTGGGGGACAAAAAAAATCAATCTTGGCCCGAGGCTGTACAGTTTAAAATTTGCAGTGAATAAGTTTTGTTAGGACATTGCTTTACCTGTCAGTAGACCAGATAAGAGGAGTAAATTGCTTATAATTGAAGGATAATTTTCCTTATCTTTCAATGAAAACATATGTTGTGGTACTCATTTGAACCGTCTCATCGAGATGGTTTAAATAAGTACCCACAACATATGTTTTCATTGAGAGATAAGAAAAATTATCCCTGAATTATCACTAATTTACTCCTCTTATTTGGTCCTCTGCCTGTATGAAAGCACCAGCTCAAAACCTATCAATGTCCTCAGGCAATATGTCAAAACTTATCACAGGTACTTTACAGAAGGGTATAATTGGGCCAGTTTTAGTAAATGCCATAAATAATTCAAGTATTTGGATACTTGATAAATAGGCCTATGCAAACAATGAAGAAAAAGTACACCAGGGTCTACATCCTTTCAAATTCAAATGTCATTGTTTAGATGCAGAAATATATGACAAGACCACACTCCAACTATAAATTATGACAGGTCAACTTTAGCCACTTAGTCCAAATGTATATAACTTTTACAATAGGTCATCTGACATGAGAGACATTGTTGGCAGCATGCACACAATAAACATGAAATTATATAAGTCAGTAAGTTACTGTAAAAACACTAAAATTTTCATTTTCCATATCACATGACTGTGTGGAGACAGTGAAGGCTCTGGTGGGACTGCACAAATTCAAAGCTGCACCTGAAATGCCTCTTTTGGCACATGCCTTTACCATTATCACATGGATGAGTCAATTCTGATCTGGTTCTGCAATGTTTGCCTTGATCTGTCTGTCCGAAAGTATAATACACCGTTAAACAACCATGTTATATCCAAACAAAAACGTAGAGATATATTGATAAAAGACTATAAATGTTTGCCAATTTAATTACTTCGATTATTTGCTAATTCATATCAGCTTATCCATGTGTGAAACTTCAATTTCCTTTGATCTCTAAGATGTATTTTTTAAATTTTCTTTTATCTCAAAGATGTATTGATTGTTTTAAACAAACCAATACAGAGTCATTAAGTCATTAAATGTATACAAATCAAAATAAGTATCTCCAGTACTCTTGTTTCTTGTCAAGTTGTCATACCAGAAATGAATTTTTGTTTTTTTCAATTCTATTCCTTCTGACTTATTTTATTTAAATATCCATATTGTAATCGTATTGTAATCGTCAAAGTAATCACGATTACAGGCTGTTTTGCAATGTATTCGATTACAATTACAATTACTTGTAATCATAAAAATCAACGATTACAGATTACATTTCGATTACTCAAAACTTGTAACCGATTACATGTAATCATGATTACTGATTACAATTACAACAGGTCTGGCTAAAGATTACATCCTGTACTTTTAAATATGTGCAGTAAAAACTTATTTGGTTCTTTTCTGATTTTGTATATGTTGGTCCAAATGATAATAATACCTCTTTCATTATAAAATATCTTAAAAATCCCCGTAAAAAAATTCTATTAAATTACTTAATAGATTTTAGTATCTTTTTTTTTTTTTTTTTTTTTTCCTGTGATAACTTATGACCAGTACAGTAATTTCTTCCATTTACTAACAATGTGATTAAAATATGTCTGCTGCCATGAGTCAAATGTCATTTGCATGCTGTAATGGATATTGGATACCTTTTCATTGCGATTTATCATAGCAACAGATAGAGCGCTTTTTTCTTCCGAAAAATGCTAATCTCTTTCTTATTTCTCCACGAAAACATATGTTGTGGGTTCTCATTAGAAGTGCCTCAGCGAGGGGCTTCTAATGAGTACCCACAACATATGTTTTCGTGGAGAAATAAGAAAAATATTATGTGGATACCCCCTCTTATCTGTAGCTATGGATTTATGAAAAAATATATACCAAAGAAAACTTACCTTTAAAAAAAAAACAGTCATTTAAAAAAAAAAAAAAAAAAAAAGAAATCTTTCATTTTATCCTTTCAAAGTCATTTTCAGCTAAGACTCTCAGATTGACACAAAATCATTTTTTACCAATAAAACAGGATTAAATGAATGGAAAATATTATAAGACAATTTACAGCTCGTGGGTGGCGGGGTGGGTTTCTATATATGGCATGGTACGGATATGCGTGCCAAATGGCCCCCTTTTTCAGCACTGCCAGGTATATGATTAGCCCCCCTTTTTTCAACAAAAAAGTATATGACTGACGCGATTTTTCTTGATTCGTATGTGAAAGGCTCCACTTTTCTGACATCCCGGTAAATGCATATATTTTTTTCGCTCAGAGATTTGTCAAGGCTGCTATTTCTCTTGGTATTCAATGAATTGACTGCTATATTTGTCTAACTACCAGCAATAAATGGATATAAAAATCAAAGGGCAGTATATGAATAGGTCAACATTTCGGACGATCAAGTATATGAAGGGGGCCATTTTTTCAAAGGGCAGGTACATGAATGGGGTAGGTTTTGAAATACTGGCTCGTACACCCGTACCACATTTATCCCCAAGTTACCCCCTACCCCCCAACCCGAGAGATTTACAGATCACTTATAAAACATTTAAGGACAGTTAATGAAAAATATTTTCGGGTGGGTAATTGTCCGGATTTAGGTTAAGAGGGGCGGGTAAATGTCTGGGTGGATAATTGTCCAGTGGGTAATTGTCCGAGTGGGTAATTGTTTTACACTCCACATCCTATGGCCAAGATACAGCCAAGAACCCTTGTAATTTCTCACATACCTGTGCTTTCTTGACAGCGCAAAAACCGATCCCATATCGCTGCCCATGTGGGATAAGCGCTGTTGACGTCACGATGTTCCAAATTGGCATCGGAACGAGAGAAAAGGGCGCTGATTTCTTGATGGCATGCGAGAAAAAATGATTGATCGCTACTTTTCAGTGACGACAGGAAAATTGCAACCCTCGGGTCCACCGCGCCAGTGCAAACCTCGTTTTCCACTGGAACGTTGGATCATTGGGTTGGAATTTTCCTTGTTGAACATCAGTGATAGTTTCTATTTATCCTCATTTGCCTCCTGACCTTGTGCTATTATTAACCCTCGATGTTCCAAATTAGCATCGGATTACGTCGGGTTTCTACGTTTGTCACAAACGTAGAAGTTTTGAAACGACGATTCGAATTTTCAAACGCCTGTAACTTTATTTTTGAGCAAAAAAGTCACGTGTTAGTATACATTGTCTCAGTTTAAATAAAAAAGAACATTTTGGTAACAAAATTAAGTTGGTTTTGTTGTGTTTTTTATTGTTCGCCATTTTGTTCCGGCATTTTCATGTGAGGAACGAGAGAAGAGGGCGCTGCTTTCTTGATAGCATGAGAGAAAAAAAAAATGATCACTACTTTTCAGTGTCGACCGGAAAACGGCAACCCTCGGGTCCACCGCGCCAGTGGGAAACTCGGCAAGCCTCGTCATAATGTTATCATTTCGTCATGAATGTCACGATGACGTCGACTACGCTGAAACAGACCGAAATGCGCTATTTTCAAACGTTGCTCTTATGCTCAAGTTCAAACAGTTTTGTGACGCTTTCAAAGAATCATTACTATTACGTATACTGGGAAAATTTATATGACAAATTGAGTAATGAACAGATTTTGCTTGATCGCTCAGGGGCGATATTACGCGGTAAAGAAACTCTTTGTCATTTTTTTTTCTAACAGAAAAAACGCTGTTTTGTCATTTTCTGCAATTAACGCGATGTCAGGTTAGGACGCATTACATAAAAATATACGTCGCTGAAATTAAACAGAGGTATGGTGATTTGAGCCACATCGAAAGAAAACGTACCTTCTGACATATGCGCCCAACGAAGTCTCAAATCAGCCTCCGCATCCGCGCAGTCTGATCAGAGACTTCGTTGTCCACAGGAAAATTTTTTGCATCCTTTGCTAGCCAAAATACGCTCAGTGAAGATTCTCTTCAGTCTGCGCGAATGCGCAGACTACGCAAATGCACAAGCTGATCTGAATCTTTGCTGGGTGCACATGTCCGAAGATATTTTTTCTGACGTTGCGGCTCATTTGTTGTGTTCTGTTGTTGTTGCTTTTGTTTTACAGTTTTGGTAATTTATATCCTGTCTTCATAACAATATTTTAAAATTACAAATATATCAGAACATAAAAAGAACAGTCAGTAGAGTTAACTCTATCAGATAACACATCTTAAAGTAATGCATTCAGAATAGAAAGGAAGGCAATGATCAGGAATCCATACAATTACCTAACACCTTCCGTTCCAAGACACCAAAGGGAAAGAAGAACGCACTTAAAGTAACGGCATCACAATCAAAACACTACAAGCAGAAAGCCAAAGGACAGTTTCTTCCCAAAAATGGCTAAGCGGCTATCCAAAATAAAAATTTCACCAAAACATACATGCGAAGACATACAATGACAGAGGCTTAAATCGATTTTACGTGGCCACAACCCTCGCCCTTAGTTCTGCCGTGGTATACACAAGACATTTGTTCAGTCCGCATGAAGATTTCCTAACTCTTCAGTGAAACATCTCCGAGAACATAAAAATCAAACGAATACAGAGATGAAACAACGATGATGACTTGACAGCAAGAAATAACTGAAATGCTGAAGCAAAAGCAAACAACAGTAGAACTCCGGTGGGCCCGGCAAGAGCCAGAGCATCAGGCACCAACAAACTTACTTAAAAGTCTTTAGGCCGGAGCTGTCATAGAGTCTGAGGTCCGACCCGCCGGCGTGCAACCAGAGGGAAGCAAAGATATTAACCGTGATTGGGTTAACTACCATGCATGCAGTCTGTCGTATTAATGTTGTACCCAGTCTTTATATATCGAAGAATGAGTTTACGAAATTAAGTGCAAAAATCATTGCAAGCATATATTTTTCTGAATTTATACATTAAGTCAGCATAAAATTCAGACCTTGTTACAGAAGCGATTTAAGTCCAACATTGAATTTTGAAACTAAATCGAAATGACGTCTTTAAAATTTAGAAAAAGCTTTGCGGTACCGATCACCCTGATTTAGAAGTTTAGGCTAATAATTTATTTCAAGTGTTGAAGTCAGAAACATGACTAGACACTCTGGCGAACTGAATAAGTTGCTAAATATAAACACCGTAGGATGCTCGACGAGGAACATCCCCATCCAAGTAAGAAAAATTTACAATCTCAAAATCAAAATCATCGCGTTTATCATAAATTTTGCATGAAAAAAAACCCATCTAAAATAGACAGTTCAGAAGAATCTGCTCTATTTAATTGAAACTCGGAAGGATAAATTTGACTACTTAAACCATCGAAGTACTTAATATTTAAAATAATACATCAATATTTAAAAAAAATCGTCCAAACATCTAGACGTCGAGATGAAAGCTTCAATAACTTCAGTCTGCTCTTCTTCAGAAAGAGACATCATGAAGTCTCTTTGCTTGTGCGCAATACGGTACCATCGAAATACCCACAATTTGTCTAAATAGTACTTAGTACCAAGTCTTATATAAATATTGTCAAGTAGAAAAGTGAGAGCTTCACACACTTTCTGACATGACCATCAGGTATGCTTTGTATGCTTTTCGGAAGTGAAAAAGGCATTTCTTCCGTTGCATACAAGATAGAGGGAACCTTCCCTATTAAATGTCCATTAATTAAATTATTGAGTTTTCCTTTTATCAGATTATGAGGTAGTGTAGTGTAAAGCGGGGAAAAATCATACGTAGACAGAACTGATGCACGAAAACTTCTGGATTTTAGTTTATTAAGATACAAAGGCGCATTAAAACAGGTCTCTGTCGTATCTTTCTGCCCTTAGTAACGTAGGTACATCTAAAATACCTCCATACTGTGGGCATTGGTGGTTTTCTCTGTATTGTAATCTTGATCAATATTTAATGTATCTGTTTTTGTATCATTTAGAAGTTTTTGAAGCATTTTCAAAACTGCAAATTTAATGCTGATATTCTTTGTCAGTTATAACAAACATTTTATACTGTTAACAGTAAAGTTCCTTTCTACAACAAGGCCACTTTTACATAAAATACTGAATAGTGTCCTGAACTTTTCAATTTATGGCAAATGCTTATAATTTCTTTATGTCTAATTAAAATATCTACAGATGAATTATATGTCAGACCCTCAAATGACTTTACTAAGTAATTTATCATTGGTAACATATGTAACACCTCAATGTCATAATTTTAAGGGGTCTTTCTCTCTGTAAAGGTCTTCACCTATACTTTTATCTCTTGAATTAATACTCGGTTTTAAAATTATATTTTTCAGAATAAAAGGAAAAAAATGACACTTTCACCTTATTTATTCTGTTACATTATCAGGTGTGTTACGTAGATAATTTATTTATCTGCAGTCTACATACCAATGCATATCAATTTAAGAATTTTATTGGTATATTAAGAACATCCAAATTATAGCTTGCTACACTAATTTTTGTTTTTGATTTTTATTCATGACATTCAAATATATTTAAAAACATAGCACATTTTGCAGTTGAGAAGAAGGTCTTTCTGTTACATGTTTAATCTATGTAACATAAAATATTATTTCTGATTTAACAATATTGGTACAAGCATTGTTTCATGCCAAGAAGTGCACGTATTTAATACCAGTGCAGCATTTACATGTAGTCTTGACAAAATGTTTATCACTATCATAAGCTGCCGTAGGACATACAGGGCCTGTGAATATAGCGATGACATGTCAATATCTTCCATGTGTGCTCAATGAATAGCAAAGGACCTCAGCTTTCTTCATGCAGGATACAAGACTTATCAGACTGAGTCCTAGCCAGGTGCACAAGTCAATTATTTGTTTTGTCATACTGCGGCTTAATACATTAAGATAACATAAATCTAATCATATAACACTTTGCCTTACGGGCATATAATTTCTTCCAAACAAACAGTGTTGCTTTATCTCTTAAATATACAGAATACAACAATCATTAAAGATAAGTGTGTAAAATTAGGCAAATTTGAAAACACATATATCACAATGAAATTAAGTATATATTGAAGCAATCCAGTGACTTTAATACCTTTAAGAGATTGACCCCACTCTTGGTTGAAAACAAAACAAAACAAAAAAAAAAAAAATAAATAAAAAAAAAAAATAAAAAAAAAAAAAAAAAAAAAAAAAATAAAGGTATGTAAGTAGTTGCGGTCATGGTACCTATGAATGACGAATCAGAATGTTCAGACCAACAGACAAGGACCCCAGAATAAAAGGTGTAATCAGGCGTCCGCGGACAGTAAGCATTACTTGGTAAGCAAGCTTCGCCCAACTTGCCCATAGGCCTGAACGAAGGAAATATCGGTAGAAGCGTATGTCCGGGATTTGGGAAGTCTACTTATGGCGCGTCATTGGCAAAAACATCAGAAACAATTCTGGAAACTGCCACATTGTAGGGATTGACCAGATCATGATGTCTCCCACAGAACTTCTTAAGTGTTGCTACCAGTTTGTTTTTTTTGATACCCCTGGCTCAACAACTTTGTAGTTAGCACTTTCCCACGCTCCATGAAGTCCTGATAATTTGATCAGGTTCTGGCATAACGGATTAACTGTGAAACGTAAACGCCGTATGCTGGTGCAGAAGGGATATTACTGCTCAGGAATGGAAAGTTAACAATGGGAAAATTGAAGTCATCCCGTTTGTCGTAAAGCCTAGTAGTAAGCTTTCCATTGCCAATGTAGAGATAACAATCCAAGTATGAGGAGGAGGCTGCAGTCTCCGTTGTTTCCTTTATGTCAAGTTCACGTGGATAGATGAATTCTAAATACTCTGCAAATTTTGTGTTTTTCAGAGACAATACATCATCTATATATCTGTAGGTGAAATTAAATTGTTGTGCGAGGTGTTTCTGGCCTGCTTGGAGGAGACTTTGTACAAACTCTGCCTCATAAGAGTATAAAAACAAGTCGGCAAGTAATGGTGCACAGTTAGTACCCATCGTAATGCCGATTGTTTGCTGAAATATCCGTCCGCCGAACTCCACAAAAATATTGTCGATTAGATATTCCAGCATCTTTATGACATCTGCAGCTGAGTATTTTTGTGGCGCATCAGAGTGATCCCGAACGAAGTATGTGTCTTTGTAGCCAATGACAACATACTGAAATCGACGGTTACCATTCTTGTGGAAGAAACACTGGTTGATAATTTCCTTTAATTTAGATTTCAATTTATCATGAGGAATAGTAGTGTAAAGACTAGAGAAATAGAAAGATTTTATACTGTTGAAGAGATTGTGCCTTGAGGTTTTCTAAAAGCTCTTTGGAGTTTTTCAGGATCCACATCTGATTAACACCACTTCTGGCATATGCAGTGTCACAATACTTCTGAAGGCCTTCTTTAACTGCGGTTAGGATTCGTGTTAGAATCTGAGAAAGAGGCTTGGTTGAGCATTTAGCTGAACACGCAATATATCTCTGCTTGTACGGATTCTTGTGAAGTTTAGGAATCCAGTACAATTTGGGAAGGTCAATATCTTCCTCTGGGAGGGAAATTCCAAATGTCAGCATCACCGAATGGTGGTTTTGTAGAATTTCTTCCTTGGACATGGCAGTAAGATTATATGTAGGGTTTCCGGTCATGGTACTCATACCAAGCTCTTCCATTAACTTGATTTTCATCAGTTTCATGCATATATTTGTACATTATTATAATATAAACTACCGGGGCCTAGCTAAAACGCATGAACAAAAAATTAGGTCAATATTGTTGGATATAAGTAGCTATGGTAAGCATTACATATTTACATATGACTTTGAAATTAACTCTTTGAAAGGACCTAGAAAAGCTATTCTTAGTGTCCGAAGTTGTATTCTAAGCACCAGAGTATGACTCAAATATGTAAATTTGAAGACATATCAGTATCTGGGCAGACGGAAAACGGCCTTAAAGAACATGGGACTTTTATGATAGTTATGAAAAATCTTTTTGTCTTATTTTGGTAGGGTCTGTCTTTAGAGGCACAATAAAAGTTGTAAAAGTCTAAATGGAGATATGCAAGGAGTCTGATTAAGAATAGCAGTTACAGTCGTGTTACATACGTTACTAGACATATAAGGTAAATGATAATGTCTGTTTTTGGCTTTTTATACTGGTAGTAAACTATTCGCCTTAACCATCAGCAGATACTTGGTCCTTGCCATTTCTGAAATTGCAGTGGAAATAAAAGGTGACAATAAAATACCTTGTCGTATCTTGGCATCAAAATAATCAAGAAATAAATGGTATATCAGGGGTAGGGACAGAAGAAGTTGTTTTTTTATATCTCATTATAGTTTCTTGGCAGCTAAATCTATTTCAGATTCTTGCATAAGCCATATAAGGCTCAGACATAACCAGTCCTATTAGTTTTTTTATACTACCACCATTCTGACAATCAAGTACATGTTTTGGAGGTCCGTTTTAAAGTAACAAAGAGAATGGAAATTGTTAAGCTTAATGTTATTGTGTATTATTCTTATTACTTATATCACTAATAACAAGACTTTTGTATAATCTTATATTTATAATGCTTTTCTTATCACTATATAGATGATAAACAATATAAATCATTTATTTATATTGTTTGTCATCAAAGTATAATATATAATAGGCTGACCTATATGTGCTGTTTTTACATGGTATTTCACAATAAGCAGTTTTTATTGAAGCAAACTGTCTTGTAGCCAGCATAAAATGATTTTATACTCTGTTGCAACAGAGAAGTGCCAGAGTGTGCATGCTGTGTATTTGACTGCATCTTAGAGATGACTTAAAATTGCAGTGTAGTGTTGAGATATGTGTGATGTTATTATCAGCGTGAATACCACTGCATTTTTATGTAAACTCAAATAATGAAATAGTTCTCCTGGAATAATTTGTGTCCTCAGAATGTTTGTTCCCACTTTATTCATGCTTTTGAGTTGATATTAGGAAAGTATAAAGTATTTCCATTGATGGAGCTTTACTGAAGGGTGGGGCGGGGGGCGGAGGGGGGGGGAGGGAGGGAAGGTAAACCATAGCTGGCCAGCGGCCTTTTGGCTACTGCTGGGTGGCCCAAAGGTGTCCATGGTTGGACATCGGACCGCCCTTATCTCGATTACAATATTGTTCCCTGGCTGTGGTGACCAGGTTCTGGAACTTTTTGGCCCTAGTGCGACCATGGGTCACTTGTACCCCAGGTGGTCGAAATAGAAGAATTTTCCCCGGATACACCAGCAGAAAATTGGCGAGAGTTTTCTTTCACTTAATTCACCAAACTATAAAGGTATCTGAGAAATAATCTATTATGTTTGTTATTAAAAGAATTATTGAGCTGAATTCCCTTCACCTTTATGTACAAAGTATCAACAGCCATTTTATACAATGCAGATAAAGTATCACTCAAAATGTAAAGTAAATAACATTAAGAATATTATAAAACATTTATTAAAAGTATATAATGCTTTTAACCAATCATAATTGTTAAACACATTGTACTAAATGCAACCACAGCAAATAAGATGTTAAGAAGTTTGAAATAAATATACTTTTCAGAAAAAGAAGTTTAGGCTGTTTTAAGTAACTATCGTTCCTTATATTATTTGCTTAGTCAAGCTGGTTTGCTTTTATTTCTTGATGTACAAACGAGGACAAATAGTGTTTATCTATTGTAAAATAGAATTAGCTTAAATATATATCACCGGCTGGTCATAATCGTCCAAAACGTTGTATCAGAAACACATATATGAGGTTTATGAATTATAGTAACGTATGTAACACAAGTCATTGACAGCGCAACATATTGAGTTACCTGTCTCAATGAAGCCACATGCATTGGTGGCAAATAGCATGCTAGTAAGCAAGAATATGGATATTTTAGTATTTACACCAAATTATGTCCATTGTTTTGAGGGTAACGTTGATAACATGGCTGTTTCACGCAAACGCCCCCATCGCCAGAGGGCTAACATGTGTCATTTTGTTTCCCATATAGCGTAGTTTTAGAAAATTATAGTGTTTAAAATTCCCTCTGGAGGGGAGAGGTCTATAGCCGGTTCAAGTTCTAATTCAAAACTTCATTCGAACTCTTAATAGACCAAAACAAATTTCATTTCGGATTCTTACCTGATCTTTCATTGACCTTTTCGCAGTATTTAATTACATGTTTTCTGATGGCAGTAAGACAAGAAGTCAACAATTTAGAAAGTTCAGTAGTGGTACAAGAGCTTTAATTTGCAATAAACCGTGCTTTGTATGGTCTTTTGTGAAGTTTAGGCAACCAAGTTTAGGAAGTTACGAAATTCTTGAATACCTAGTTTAAGGTGACGTAAAGCATCTTTGATTTAGGAGGTAATAAATTAGTATTTTGACAATAAAAAGAAATAGGTTTATTAACTATTCTCAAATGCTCAGTTTCCATTCTTTAAAGGCTGCATTTTCAACATACTCTCGCTCACACCATCGATTACCGAATTCATTCAAGGCAACAGCAATTTCTTCCCTGCATTTATTGAAATCAATATTAGAAGGAAATCGGTATTTCGGTCCTTTAGAAATACCATTTCGGATTCTACAATCAGGAATTAGTTTTGAATTCCCGGTGATTATTTGACCTGCTGCTGGATAGCAATACAATGAGTCTTTACAATCTCAGGTCTCAGGATTATTTATATCAAGATTTGTATCGAGATCTGAAACAAGTTTATTGAAATTAAAAATGATATATCGGATCAGGTTTGTTATACTTATAGCAAATTATGGGTGATTCAGTATTTTGAAAATAAGTTGGAATGGATGACATAACCGAGTTTTCCCTGAAGATACTAGACAAAATAAAATCCATCCTTTATTTATGAAATATACTTTGATAAAATAACGTTTGTGATTAATTTCAGAATCGATGTAATGACGAAGAGCGCATGTTGAGTATAACCTCTAGTTAAGAGAGCTACGTCATAAAACTGACCAGAACTATCGTAGAATTTATTCGCCTCATATTATTTCTCCCTGCATTGCGAAATGCCTGCAGATAAAACCAAATGATAAACTCCATATCGTAGTGTGTATAAGTAATTGGACAACTTAGTTCCTAATATAGATTCTAACAAGCCAATAGAACTGTCTGATGTGTCTTAAAAAGTACTGACTGAGTGGCAAAAAATATATATTTCTTACTGGGTCTGCATTGTTTGTGCATGTCTATATGTCTGAATATTTAAGGTAAAAAGGTAATTCTAAAATAATAATTGTCAATTGGTGCCCAAATGCTGCGCAATATGCAAGTATTTCTACATTTTATTACATAAATGGCATATACAATATAAAATGCATTACAGTGTCAACTGTTAAATACAGTACTAAAAGTATAAAGGAATGTCCTTACGCCTCCCCCGTTCCCTCTCCGTGTAGATTGTCTGTTTCTGAGACGCCGTCTTGAGCCTCTCGATTGTTGCTCGTTGCTCTGTCCTCCGCATGTCTCTAAAAGGTTCAAACAGAATACCGTGAAAAGAATCACGTAAGAAACATAAAGCTTCGGTGCCATTAACTCTCACTCTTGTGTTTATACAGTTATAATGTCGTTATGCTGGTGTTCAAAACTCCATTAAAGCACAGTAAGTGATAACACTTTTAAAGTAAAACTATACCAACAATATTAGTCACATCCTGTGTAAAAACAGAAAAAAAACAGCATGCATTTTCAGAGTCCAACAGTGTTTAGTTTAAGTTAGACTACCAATGCGTTATATGCAGAATGCAACACTGGAATGCGTTGAAAGATACACTTTCGAACTTGCATCTGCAGAACTATTGGGATCCATTTATCATTTATTATCGCGTGCCCTGAAGTTAATTTTATCTTCCCAAGACCAAAACGATCATATCTTTCCCAGATTTAATTTGGAAGTAACCCAAAACTGTTTTCAACATTATGTAAACCAATATGTTTTATCAGAAAAAACAATAAGCGGTTATTTGACGTAATGAAATATGACGCTTGTCTGAAAAATCTTATCAAGACATAAAAATTGCAGATAATTTCATAAACATTAGATTTTGCGTTCCAAACCGAGATCCCAGACTGACTTTATTGTAAAATCGATGTAAAGGGTATTATTTTATGGATTATTACTTATTATTGTTCTTTTCTGTTGTATAGCTCATTTATTATAACGTTGTAATGCAGATTATGTCGATGCAAAATTTGAAGACCTGGATTTATTCCAAACCTAGTACCATATTTACCTTAGGTGTTTGGACAAACAGGCATATACAAACAGTCTAGACTCAGAACTGGGCATCTCATCAAAGTCTATACTGCTTGCCACGCATATGGCTGTTTCTGGACACATCAACATGTAGTAAAATGAACAAGAATCTATTGTTCACATTTAAGGAGAATTATGACAAGAAGTTTAGTCGTCCGCATAATTCAGATAAATATGGTATACGAAAGTAATGTACTTTGGCAATGCCAGTTAGGGCGGATATAGCACTTCTCATAGTGCACAAAAAGTACACTACGATAGTATCTATATGCAGTGAGCATTTAGTTACAAATCTTCACCAGCTTCACTGCGAAGCTGCTCATATGCTTACTAAGAGCTGTTTGTTGAGGATATATGTTGAGCGGTACAAACAACTCGCAATAGAGTACTAAAAAGCACTCGTAGTGTATTAAAGCGTTAAAAAATAAACTGGCAGTAGTGCACTACAAACCATTTGCAGTATAGTAGAGCACTAAAGACAACACGCAACAGAGTACTACAAACCATGCACAGTATAGTAAAGCGCTACGGACAACTCGCAATATAGTACTACAAACTACTCACATTGTAGTCGGACGCTACAGACAGCTTCCAGTAGAGTACTACAAACCACTCGTAGTGTAGTAGGGCGCTACAGAAAAATCGCAATAGCGGACTATAAACCACTCGCTTTGTAGTAGAGCGCTACAGACAACTCGCAATAGTGCACTAAAACCAATCGCAGTACAGAAGAGGTCTACAGCCAACTGGTAATAGAGTACTACGAACCAATTGTAGTGTAGTAAAGTGATACAGACAACTTGCAATAGAGCACTACAAACCACTCGCAGTATAGAAAGGCGCTACAAACAACTCGCAAAAGACTACTGCAAACTGCTTTTAGTGTAGTAGAGCGCTCCGGACAACTCGCAATAGTGCACTACAAACCAATCGCAGTGCAGTAGAGCGCTAGACAACTCGTAGAAGAGACTTACTGACAACTCACAGGGAAACAGAGTGCTACAGAACAGGTAATAGAGTATAACAAACCACTAGCAGTGTGTAGCAGAATACAGCAGACAACTTGTAATAGACTGCTACAAGCATTCGATTCGCAGAGTAGTAGAATGCAGCAGACAACACCAATAGAATATTACAAACCACTAGCAGTGTAGAAGAATGCAGCAGACAACTCGCAGTAGAGCACTACACACCACTCGCTGTGTAGTAGGGCGCTACAGACAACCAATAGAGTACTGCGAACAATCGTGGTATAGTAGAGCGCAACAGACAACTCGCAGTAGTATACTACAAACAACTCGCAGTGAAATTAAATGCTTAAAACAACTCGTAAAAGAGACCTACTAACCATTCGCACTGTAGTAAAGCACTACAGACAACACGCAACAAAGTACTACACACCACTAGCAATGTAGTAGAATGCAGCAGACAACTTGTAATAGATCAGTACAAAGCACCTCGCAGTGTTCTAGAGAGCTACAAACGAATCCCGGTACATATTCTAGTTGAGCCCCACAGACGTCGGAAAGAGCACTACATACGACTGCAATACTACAAATCACTCGCAGTGTAATGGAGTACAACAGACAGCATGCAAAAGAAACCTACTAACCATTCGAAGTGTAATAGCGCGCTACAGTCAATGCGCAACAGAGTACCACAAACCTAGATGTGTTGTAGAATGCAGCAGACGACTCGCAATAGATTACTACAAACCACTTGCCGTGTAGTAGAGCGCTCCAAACGAATCATGATTCATATTTAATTTGAGCGCCACAGACTTGAGTCGGGAAGAGCGCTACATTAAACTCGCAACAGAACGTTACAAACCATTAGCAGTGTAGTAGAGCGCTAGGGACAATTCGCAATAGAATACTACAAAGTACTCGCAGTGTAAGTAACTGTCCGTTTGGCTTTCTGCTAGTGATGTTTCCATTAGGGTCCAGTTATTTCGTGTTTGTGTTTCTTTCCCTTTGATGTCTCTGATGGGAGGTGTGGGATAATTGTATCGATTCCTGATCATTGCCTTCCTTTCTATTCTAGAGCGCTACACGAATTATGGCCCACGTTTTCGTTGAACGACACAGACATGTCGGGGAAAGCGTTATACACAACTCGCAGCAGTGCACAACAAACCACTCGTAGTCTAGTAGAGTGCTACAGACAATTTGCAATAATGCACTTCAAAGAGAGAGGGTCCTGAGGCATACTTTGCATTCGCTCAAGCTCATCTGAGCTTTGATGTCTGCTTCCGGAATAGGGGACAGGCATATATATTAAATGGTTTAAATAATCATATAAATAAATAAATTAAATGAATTATTGATTATAATTATTTTTAATTTATTTATATGATTATTTTTTTATAGTTTTATACCCCGCCACTGTCTTGTGATTTCACATTGGTCGTCCGTGTGTTCGTCCGTCTCTCCGTCCGTCTGTCGTACGTCTGTCCGTCTGTATTTTCGTGTTCGGATGATAACTTCAGTAAATATCAATCGATTTTCACCAAACTTAGTGAGTGCATTAATATTGTCGAGATCTGGTTTGGGTATTGTTAATGGGCTGTTTTCTTCCATTTATGAAAGAGTTATCTGTCCTAATCCATCCATATTTTCATTTCTGGACGATAACTTTAGTTAATGTCAATAAATTTTCGCCAATCTTGATGGGGGCATCATCCAGATCTGGTTTGGGATTGATGATTGGCAGATTTAGTCCATTTATGACAGTTATCTGCACCCCGCACCCCCCGATCCAGCTGTATTTTCTTCTCCGGAAATGTCAATCGATTTTAACCAAACTTGGTTGGTGCTTTGGGCTTGTTTATGATCAAATTTCTTCCATCTATGACAGGTTTATCTGCCCCAATCTTTTTAGTAAATGTCAATCGATTTTCACCAAACTTAGTGGGTGCATTGACATTATCAAGATCTGGTTTGGTATTGTTAATGGGCAAATTTCGTCTATTTATGACAGAATTTATGACAATCCTTTTTTTTTTTTTTTTTTTTTTTACTTTTATTTTACCTGCCCCCATCCATCCGTATTTTCGTTTCCGGACGATAACTTTTGTAAATATTAGTCAATTTTCATCAAACTTGGTGCGTGCATTGGTATTGTCGAGATCTGGTTTGGGATTTTTAAGGGACAAATTTCATTTATGACAGAGTTATCTGCTTTGCATCTATCTTCCGGACGATAACTTTAGTAAATGTCAATTGATTTTTACCAAACTTGGTGGGTGCATTGACAGGAACAAAATCTGGTTTGGTATTGTTAATGGGCAAATCCATTCCTGACAGAGGTTTATGACAATCTTTTTTACTGTTATTTTACCTGCCCTCCCACGCACTCCCACCCCCGCCACCCTCATCCCCTTCCCATCCATCCGTATTTTCGTTTCCGGGCGATAATTTAGTAAATTTCAATCGATTCTCACCAAACTTGGTGCGTGCATTGATATTGTTGAGATATGGTATGGGATTGTTAATGGGCAAATTTTGTCCATTTATGACAGATTTATACATCCATCCGTATTTTCGTTTGCGTTTAACTTTAGACATCCAGCTAACGTAGGTAGCCAGCCATCATCTGTCGTACGTTCGTCTGGACATTAACTTTAGTACATATCAGTAGATGTCTGCCCGCCTGCCCATCCGCCCATCTGTCGTAAGTCCGTCTATATTTTATTTTCGGTTCCGGACAATAACTTGAGTACATGTCGATGCATTGATATAATATGCCATAATAGTACCACCAATGTCTGCTATTGCAATGGCATATAGTAACACAGTGCATTTAGTCCATAAGCCACATAATTATTACCAGCCACCAGAGTATGCCACCCACCAATGCCACACACAGGATATGCCTAAAATTGCTAGTGCTGTCGATCAAAAATCATAAACGTGAGGCCCATGCCTCTTCAAACTACAGACATCGCGTTTGTGTATTTGTTTGCCTATTTCAACAACAGCAGAAATAATTATAATAATGAATGATGATGAAATTACAGCATAATGAATAAAAACCAACTGCAGTTCTGAAGGTTGGAATAATTTATAACATGGTGAAAAGTTATCTTCTGACCTCAGGCTAATAAAAAATATTGTTAGATTTATTCCTGGTGACTGGTAACAAACGGCTAAAATCTTCGCCTGAGCTCAGGGACTAATTCCTCTGTGCAGCACACAGATATGCAGATTTCAGCTTCTTTCAGTCAACAATACTGATGACTAACTGTCTGTGACTCTGATTTGATTTATTTACAAGAGGAGAGATAATTGAAGTGTATGACTACATAATTAACAAAATGCCAAACTTAAAGAATACATCAACTTCACAAATTAAACATGAAGACCGAGAGAGAAATCGCCATTCAACAGTAGCAAGTCCTTCAAGATTGTTTCAGTTCTCATAAGATGAGGTTGTGTTTTTGACCTTCACTTTTGACTCTGATCTTTTCCATGTTTGGTGTGACACCACAATCCTTGGGGATGTTGTTTTTTAGCTCAATTGCTCAGGGTGAGCTATTATGATCACCCTCTGTTCCGCATATCTTTTCTTTTCTTTATCCGTCGTCTGCCTTCAACAATTACATACTTTTTCATGCACTAGAGGTCAGAGGGTAAAAACCCCATCTAAACGAAACTTGCTCAGAGTATTTGCCTTTGTGAAATCTAGGCCAGGTTTGAAACTGTTTGAAACTTGGGATAAAAAACTGGGTCATCAGGCGAAATCAAACAAAAGCCTTGTTAGTACTCTAGAGGTCACGTTTTAGCTTACCTGGACAAAGTGAGCTCTTTGTGGCCAGTCAATATCCGCGTTTTTTGTAAAAGCCACTCCTCCGGGCCAATTCTCGAAACTTGGTTGGAAGCATCTGCCTTGTAGATGAAAAATAGTTAAAATCGTTCCGATTGGAAATCTGTTGGTCACCATGGCCGCCATCTTGAAAATCTATATTGTACTTCTTCTCTTGAACCAAAAGGTCGACTGACTCGAAACTTGTCTAGTAATCAGATGAATATTACAGGGACATGATGGCCCTCTTTAAATAATCATCATGAATCTTCCTAAAAATAGCATGATGATTTCTAGGTCAAGTTCGAAACTGGATAACTTGCTCTCAACAACTAGGTCAGTCGGCCAAATTAAAGGAAAATCTTGTTAACACTCTAGAAGTCACATTTTTAAGCGATTATTATGAATCTTGCTCAAAAGGTTTGTCTTGATGATTTCTAGGTCAAGTGTGAGACTGAGTCACTTATGACCTATATGTCACGGTCGAGTAACTTTGCTATTTGTTTTCGATTATGTCAGTTTCTCAGTAAATGCTGGTCCTACAGCAGTGATATATGGCAGTTGCATACATCTTAGCGTCACCTCTTGAATACAGCCATCCATATTTGACAGTTACCTATATTTCACTGTCCAATGATTTGGTTAAGTTTTTTTTGTTTAGGTTTCTAATTAGTTATTTGGTTCGGCAAATGCATAAATCTTACCATGACCTCTTCAATGCAGGCATCCATATTTGACAGTGACCTATATTTCACGGTCTAGTGTCTTTATTTAGTGTTTGGGTTTCTGTCAGTATCGCAGCAAGACCTGGCCCTACAGCAGTGATACTTGGCAGAAGAATACTTCTTAATATGACCTGTTGAATGCAGACATATATATTTGAACGTGACTAATATTTCACAGTCCAGTGAATTTATTAAGTTTTTGGATTTGGACTTTCTCAGCTTTTCTAAAAGCTAACCTTGTGCAATAATTCATGCGGAATCTTTCCAATACATTATAATAACCAGAAACTGAGATGATTCTAATGTTACAAGGAAAAAAAAGATAAATTATCTTCAAGTTATTGGAACACATGACTACCCATTTCATGGTATACAAGCTGACGATGTTCTGGCTGGAGAATAAAAAAAAAAAACAATAGTGGACTACTTAACACAGTTACTGAAAGTCCATAATTATGCTTATGGAATGTTGCCACCTTCATATCTGTACCAGCTAGAGAAATCTAAAACTACAAACAGAATATAGAAAATTACATATGAGGAAAATGCCTCGCAAATTTATTATGTTATGAATCACTATATTGTGTCAGCCCAGACTGATGGAATGTTATATGTGTATGATAACTTACTAAAAAGATCTCATTTGGATAGAGTTGTGCCAGCTAGATACAATATCTCAACAAGCGATAAAGTTTAATATCACCACAGTATCACCACAGTCTCAAGGCAGTACACATTTTTGTGGAGTCTTTGCATTAGCGACAGCCTATTCATTACTTAAAAAACAGATCAAAAAAAAAATTCATTTAATAGCGAATAAGATGCGTAGTCATCTTAGATCCTGTTTAGTAAATGGTATTATGGAACAGTTCCCACATACAGCAGTAAGTACTGACAGATCCAAACCAGAAGATGCTATGGTAGCTTATTTACTGACCAAACACATAAGCTTACTGCCCAGGAGATAGTTCATGATCACCAAAAGTTTGATTCATAAAATACTGTCAGTGTATTTCCCCGAAAGTAAAGATAAACGGTTGCGTTGCTCGAAGAAATAAAAGAAAACACAAAAAAAGTACAAAAAAATAAATAAATAAATAAACAAAGAAACAAAACAAAACAAAACAAAAAAAAAAACCCCAAAAACACATATACCAGAAAGAAAGAAAAAAAAAAAAAAAAAAAAAAAAAAAAAAAAAAAAAAAAAAAAAAACACTTAGAAGACGCAGTAAAAGACAGAATGAAGAATACAGGATGAAAGAAAATTTTAATCAGAAAAAAGTCAACAAGAATCCAAAGGCTGAATCAGGCATATGAAGAAAATGAAAAGCCATTGAAAAGTTTGGGGCTTGATAAGTTTTATAGACTTCAAATAAAAAAGAGATAGATACCAAAAATTGCTCAATCGTTTGGATAAGCATTACAAGCAAGTAGAACCTTAAAGTGAAACTTACCAAAGAAAATAAAAACGATACGATTAAATGTTAATTAAAAACAGAAAGAAAAAAACAAAGAGAAATACAGAGTAGAAAGTCAAAACGAACAAACCACTTATATAAACAAGCTGAAATATAAAGGAAAACATATGGTAGAAAGTCAAAACGAATAAACATGCCGAAATACAAAGAGATACATGTTCTTGAAAGTATAAACATGCTGAAATACAAAGGAAACATGTAGTAGAAAGTCAAAGCGAACAAACCATTTATATAAACATGCTGAATTACAAAGGAAAACATACGGTAGAAAATCAAAACGAACAAACCATTCATATAAACATGCTGAAATACAAAGGGAAAATGTAGTAAAAAATTAAAACGATTAGACCAGTTGTATAAAATAAGAGAGCAATTCACTAGAATGCTTAAATGACTAGATGAAGTACAAAGTGAGAGAGCAATTCACTAGAATGCCTAAACGACTTGATAAAGTTTATAAACAATATGGAATTCAAAGATAGACAAAAAGAGGAAAGACTTAAAGCCTGAATAAATTGTACAGATATCCAGAGAGACAGAGAGGTTCATATAAAAGAAGGTTTAAAAGAATGCATGTTGAGTACAAACTGGCAGAGAGAAGAGAGAGACTTTGCGGGGCAGATGTAAACGATCAAATGAGGATTATAGACAAAAAGAACGTACGATAGAGTTAAGTTAGCGAAGATTATTAAGACAACTATTACGTTCAAAAAGACTGGCACAAAAGAAGAAATTCATTTCTGATGGCAGTAAGAAGAAGAAATCTTGTTGTCAAGCTGAACGAAAATGTGAAAAAAAAAAACATATTTCTAGAAAACAGAGATTCACAAGTGGATTTACAAGTTCAAGACACGGAAAGAAAACAATATCTGAAGAGAAAATTGAAAGCAAACAATAAATTAGATTCCTTTAGCATTGACGAAAAGTTCAGATTGTTCCTTAAGACTGTATCAGAAGGGCCGTGCCATGTATGTGCTTCCTGTAAGCAATTATATATCGCCTTATGACTGCTAAAATGTTCTCAACAGCAAATGTGAATGAAAAGGTATGTGAATATGTTAGAAAAGGTGTTGGCTCATCGAATGAAAAACACATATGCAGAACATGTGTTACATATTTAAAGAAAGGTAAAATTCCACCATGTGCTGAATATATTAAAATGACACTTCCTGGCCAAGGCCCTTGAAAGACATGAACATGTTGAAATTGACATTGATAGCCCCTGTGCTACCATTCATGCAAACTCAGAAGGCTGCTCAAGGATAGCAGTTGCAAAAAACAGGAAATATGGTTTTATCCCAGCAGCTGTTAAAATTCAGTCAATGCTTTGCCAAGATTACAGACAGAAACTGGAACGGCGACTTCTTCGATACAAAAGTAATCTCTGTAGTCTAAATATTCGACCTGAATAAGTTAGGCCCATTGTAGTATATTTGAAAATGGATTTCTGCTCATGTATACGCTAGAGGGAGTAAGCAGTGTTGCAAACATCATTACTGCTTATGAAGAGTCTCAATAAAACCGAGACTCCCATTTTCTAATCTGTAGTGTGTTCTTCATTTTGACGTTTATTTTACTACACTGCAGCTGGTGTTAGTGCCGTATGGCGGCCCGTACTTCACCATCGTGCAGATTATATTCCATTTCCTTTGGGATCATTGGGCCCATTGGGGTATATTTGAAAATGGAGTTCTGCTCATGTATACGCCAAGAGGCGTAAGCAGCGTTGCAAACTTCATTACTGCTTATGAAGAGACTCAATAAGACCGAGACATCTGCGGTGTGTTTTTTGTTTCCAAAGACAGTCTTTTTGACATTTATTAGAGAAGGACTCGTTTATCTTTTACAAACATCACCATTGTATCAAGAACATAATGTTGCATACAGTGAAGAAAAACTGAATGAAACGATAGAGGAAACAACCGGTAAGTGTAGTGATACAAACATTGTTAATGACGATTCAGTGCTGAACATGTTTCTGAACAAATACTAGATTATAAAGATTTCTCTATCAATGGTATCCATAGTGACAACAGTGCTGAACATGGATCTGAACAAGTACATAATCATACAGATTCCTCTACTAATAATTTGAGTAATGATTCACCAGTCGTTGACTAACACTACCAGAAATCAAAAGATGATGATGATGATGATGATGATGACAGTAACTGTAGTGAAAATGATCCTCTGGAAGTGAATCCTTGGGTTATTGACACTTTGCTAACAGCACCAGATTTTGTAGACTCTTCTGAGAGAGATTTCTATGCTCATTTGCTCCTGCAGACGGTAATATACCTGCCACTATACCTTTAGAAAATAAATCAGAAGAATTAAGTTTCCCTGCAATATTTTGTGGACAGACTATTGATCAGAATAAAGATCGATCAGTGCGAGTATCGTATTCTGAGATAGTGCGGCCATAATTAAGAAACAGTTATAGAAGAGCTGCTACTTGTATTGAAAACTTTTTCTTTTAAGCAAAGAAATTACAAATGAGACAATGTATTGATCATATTCAGATAGTAATGCGAAAATACAAAACAAAAGGGAAAAATTACTGCAAATGATGTTAAAGGGGATGGAGCTAAAGAATTTATGTTTACAGATAAAGCCTACACATTCATGACAAATCTGAAAGGCTCTTAGTATTGCAGTGATAAGACAGTTAAGCCCTGCAACTGTCTTTATGTCTTTATGAGTTTATCTGCAGCAGAGACTCGTTGGGCACACCTGCAGCGGACTCTCTCGAGTATTGTTGATAAGAAGAATCAGTCACCGAAAAAAACGTTTAAGTTAACATGGCAAGAAAACTTAAGATTAATACAGTCAGATCCAGTGACATGTGCCCATCATTTCGACTTCTTTGTTACCAAATTTTATGTTAGACTATCCCCTCATATGCAGTTGCTATAGGAAAGGTCAGACTAGTTTTACAGGGTAGAGTATCAACAAAGCGGATCTCCGCATAGTCATGTCATGATATGATGCGTAGATTCATCTAAATATGGTAAAGACCGTATTGAAAAGGTAAAAAACTTTATAGATACTTTCATGAGATGCCTAAACGTCGATCCAGAGCTTGTAGATCTTGTGAAGTACCGAACCCATAGACACAGCCATACATGTGTTATATAACAGGGTGTTCAATTGTTTTAAACAACATGTTTACTATGTTTCCATAAATAGCTTTATTTACTATGTTTCCAAAAATAACTTTCTGGAGTGTTCAACATGTTTACAATAACATGATGTTTACGGCCTTGATTCTGGACTGAGTTGTTTTTGGAATGTCATGGAAGATTTAGAAGTTTCTTGATTGGAACTAGAAAATAAGAGATGCTTGTAGTAAATTCTTTTTCTAGAACCTTCTTTGATATTATATAAGGAGAAAAGATTTTCATCTGGGCATCTTTGTATACTTTCACTGGAAATTATTTTATACTGGATTACTTTACTATTTTATTCATTCTGGACTTAAATTCTGAATTCAGGAACTTTAAATTGTGGGATCAGAAACTGATATTCAAAGGATTTGTTTTATAAATTCTCCTGGATTATTTCAGAGGGACTTAGTGACATAAACTTGAAAGGTACTGTTTACTTACATTCTTTTGTTTTGAATCTTGTTTTATTTTTTGTGGAATAAATATTGTTAATAATTTAAAGCTTGTTGCTGGTTTCACTTTCATTTCTTTCTCGTTACGCCTGGCTCGTAACACATGTCAAAAGAAAAACAGGAAACAGTGTAGGTTTGGGCTAATTCACCGATGAGAACAACTACAATACCTTAACTACTGGAATCAGACTTAGACCAACAGGTTTTAAAAGTCTACAAGAAGAATTGGAAAAAATACATTTGAAAAACATAGGTGATGAAATGGTGATATTTGATGAGTTTTTAGGTGACTAAGTTCTTACAGAGTCTGATTATAATTTAGCGGTTTGGTCCATCCATTAAATTTGCAACTATGAATCAATAAATACAATCCACGTTGTCTTAGAGCTTGGCGGGCTAATATGGACCTGCAGTATATACTAGATATATATGAATGTGCATCCTATATAACTTCATACGTTACAAAATTTCAACGTGGAATGAGTGAATTGTAAAGAAAAGCCTGTGATGAAGCAAAAGCTGGAAACCAAGATATGTGCCAGCAAGTAAGAACTATAGAAAATAGGTTTCTATTATATGTGTTAGTGCTCTGTAGCGGCCGTAGAAGGTCCCTCTGTACATTACCATACTCGTTTTATTTTTCAATTATTTTGGGATCATTGGGCCTACTGTTGTATCTTAAAAATGAAGTTCCGCTTATGTATACGCTAGAGGGCGTAAGCAGTGTTGCAAACTTCATTACTGCTTTTGAAGAATCTCAAAAAAATCTAAAACTCCCATTTTCTAATCTGTAATGTGTTCTTTGTTTCCAAAGGCAATCTTTTAGACATTTATTTTACTGCACTGCAGCTGGAGATCGTGCCGTGTGGCGGCCGTAGAACGTCTCCCCGTACTTCACCATAGTGAAGATTATATTTCATATTCTTTGGGATCATTGGGCTCATTATGATATCTTTGCTGTGAAAGTGCTTTAACGCCCCTACCTCCGCCCCACCCCCGGTGGTTAATTCTACTGACCATTCTAAGGCGGTGATCCCGGTATTAGTCTTACTCTTTGTTGCTTTGTGGTTCATTCTACGAGGCGATTTGTTTAAGTCTTGCCTTGTGTTATTTTGTTCTTGTCTTTTTCAGTCATTTTAGCATTGCGATTTACTCGCTTTGGGAAGACAGAGCTAATCTTAATGCTTTTCGTACGTTTGTTTCGATTTGAGCTTGTTAAGTTTTGTCTGTTTTCTCTTCCTCTTGGTGTCTGGGAAGGGCTGCGGCTTGTGATTGTGGCACTCTCTGGACTTTTCTCTTACCGTTTTTAAACAAGAGGGCTATGATGGCCCTGTAACGCTTACCTGAGCATCATAGCAATTTGAAAACCTGATCTAGAACTGATAAAGGCAAACATTCTGATCAAAATTCAAAATGATTATATTAACAAGAATATATGGGTAGGGATCTGAACGGTTTCCAAGATATTATGCATTTTATGAAATGAAGGGGTGGGGCATGCCCCCGGGGAACCCCCTGGGGTCCCAAGATCCATGTCACTTAATGTGCCTTATCATAAGGAACAAGTATATGGTTTAGGGAGGATATTCTGAACCCTAAGTAAATAATTATGCATTTTCACTTTTTCCCATACAAATGCCTATGCGACCAAATTTGACCTTGGCCTAAAATAGGTCAAGGTCATCCCAGGGTCACCATTTATGCAATTTATGATGCTACATACCAAATTTCATGCAAATCGGCCCAGCGGTTCCGGAGAAGATTTTTGAAGGGGTTTTACCATATATGGGCATGTCAGCCATCTTGATCATGTGACCTGGACCCCATATGCAAACTTTCTTTTCCCCATCCCATGGAGGCTCCACTTGAAATTTGACTTCATTCGGCCCAATGGTTCCAGAGGAGAAGACGTTTGAAAATGTGAACACACGACACACACACACACAGACAACAGCCTTGCCATATGATAAGCTCACCAATGAGCCTTCGGCTCAGGTGAGCAAAAAATGGAGTTCTGCTCATGTATACGTTTAGAGTGCGTGCGCACTGTTGCAAACTTCATTACTGCTTATGAAGAATCCCAATCAAACCGAGACTCCCATTTTCTAATGTGTAATGTTTTCTTTGTTTCCAAAGTCAGTCGGTTTGACATTTATTCTAAATTCAGTGGAAATTATTGTTTATATTTGTTTTAGGACTTCCAATGAGAAAATCCTCAAGGCAGGTACAGTTTATTAATACAAGTCCTCTAGAAAAAAGAGTAGCTTTACCTTCATATATCATTGAGAAGAAGATGGATGATGATGAAGACATAGAAATTTCCAATCTGTTTACAAGATACTCATCATAACCTAAAAATATTGACAATGTCAATTTGGCTGAAGATGTAGGGTATTATAACAGTAAAAGAACACCATTTACTTCAAGCTCCATGTCAAAAAGCAAGCAGAACTGTTGACTGTTTGATTCCTGAAAATCAGTGTTCTGATAATAAGGAGCATCCAGAAGCAAGTATATTGACACAAGAGTCGTCAGAAGAATCAAATGCTGTGTCACTTAAAAAAGAGGAAAGTTCCAAGAATCATCAGATATGTTCATTTCAATCCTGACACTGCCGCTGAAAAGTATTATAGAGAATAAATTATGCTGTTTTACTCATGGAGAGATGAAGAAAGCGATTTACTTGAATGCTGTAAAACATATAAGGAAAAATATGAAATGATCAGTGAGAAAATAGAAGAGGAGAGGCAGATTTTTTAGCCATATTGAGCTGTTGACAATGATGAAGGCTTGGTAGAAAATAAAGAATCAGAATTTGAGGAAGCTTAGGACAATCTAGCACCAAACACAGAATACTAGAAAAAGTTGATAACCCTAGGCAGGCCAGTAATGAAGATGAACATGACATGTATGATATCGGTGCGGATTTGCTACTGAAGGTTGCTAGACAGTGTATGAAATTCCTGAGAGTGATTATAAAGAATATATGCGACCCCTTACAAAGGAACAAATAGCATTTGTCTATGTCACAATTAACCAGCTGAAGACAAGTACTAAACCAGTTTCTTAGTGAAAGCGCTGGTGTAGGCAAAAGTCATGTAACTAAAACCCTCCATCAGAAGGCTCTTAAACATTACAATCTGTTAGCTGGTGAAGATGTTGGAGAAATTAAGGTTTTGGTTTTGGCATCAACTGGTAAAGCTGCGTTTCATGTTCGTAGAAACACCATTCATTCAGGCATGCGTAAAGCTGCAAACAAAAAATCAACATAGACCATTTACTACGAATTCTCTGACCAATTTCAGAAACCAGCTAGGACATTTGTCTGTAGTTATTATTGATGAAATTTCAATGGTGGGGTTCAGGATGTTAAACTGTATTCATCAACGCCTACTGGAACAAACACAGTCAAAGGAAGACTTTGGATGCCTTTCAATTATTTCAGGTGACTTGTTCCAGCTGCCACCTGTTCATGATTGTCATATATTCCAATTCCCATATAAAGAGTACTTGCTACTGACTGAAAACCTCTGGCTAGATCATTTTACTATGTATGAATTGAAATAAATCATGAGACAGAAAAAGAATAAAGACTATGCCTAGTTGTTAAACCGGTTGAGAGAAGGTGATCGTTCTTCAAAAGAGGACATTGCACATTATCGAGCAGAATCACCAATAGTTTTAGTGAGGAATACCCAAATAAAGCTCTGCACTTATTTACAAACAATCACAAAGTGAACACACATAATTAAATTTCTTTGACGTCATCTAGTTATATAATATATGAAATCAGGGCCAGAGACAGAATAGTGAATGCAGTGTCAAAAATATAAGAAATCAAGTCTTATGGACATTTGAACTTATCAAGAAAAATTACACACACAATTACCGACAGTTCTGCTGTCAGAAGGATCCAGATTATATCACCATTGAAGTTGATAGGATGGTCGAACTAATGGAACATCGTGCAAAGTCATGAAAATTAAACTTACGGGAATTAAAAGTCAAAAACCAGCAGGGCCAGTGTAGATACTGTGTGAACATCCTGATGTCGGCAAACAATTACGTTCTCAGAACAGACACAGATACAAGCTTGTCATAATCCTAAGTAGACTCCTTATCTACCTGTATCACGAAAGTTTGCTGCTGAGTGTAGAGGTGGGGTTTCAGATTAAGAGATTTCAGTATCCACTAAGACCAGCTGCAGCTAAAACCATACGTAGGGAAAGGAGTTGTACTGTAAATGAGGCTGTCATAGATCTCTCAGTCTCAGAGAAATAAACAGGGTCAGTGCGTCATATACACTATGTGGCTCTCAGCAGAGTTAAGACTATAAGCTGTCTGTTTATAACTGAGTTAAACACAAAGAAATTAATTATCCACCGGTGAAAAAGTGAAAAAAGAAATTAAAAGACTTAGAGTATGTACACCAAACTTCTCGTTACAATTCTTATACAATATAAATGACATGACTTACCTTTTTATGTATGCTATTTTAGCGTTTCTAAATGCACGGTCTCTGCACAGACAGTTGGATGTGCAGCATGATTTTAACTTAATAAGCAGCAGAAATGGTTTGTTTTTGTGAGACATGATTATGTGACAGTGATAATACTAAAATACATCAATTGGTGTTTTTTATCAGTGCAGACAAGACAGCAATATCAAAGATCAGGTATGGACTGACATTATACACCAGAGAGAAACTACTTTTGAACACCAGAAACCTTAGTTCAAACAACATTGAAATAATGCAGTCTCAAATTACTAGATTAGGAACAAAAGTCAATGTGGTGTATATATACAACCCTCCAAAAACTCCAACAATGATTCTTGTTGATGTGCTTAAGACTATTCACCAAAGACATTTGACAGAGTTTTACAATGTGATTATGGGAGACTTCAACCTAGATTGGACCAGTGACTCTCCTGGAATCATGTTCTTTACGCAGCAAATGCATAAGACTATTCACCAAAGACATTTAACAGAGTTTTACAATGTGATAATGGGAGACTTCAACCTAGACTGGACCAGTGACTCTTCTGGGGTCAAGTTCTGCACCCAGCAAATGACAAAACTTAACTCCTGTCAACTGATATCAGGCTCTGTGATTAATCTTGTCCTAGCTAATTATCCTGAAGAATTTGCAGTTAAAGCTGTGGCAATTCCTGTGTACTACTCGGATCACATGATTGTATGGATTGCATTTTGAAGTTGTGATGTTTTTAATGACACCTGAAACCGGTTTTAATCACGGTTTGTTATAATACGGGTTCGAATTCAATATGGTTTGGTAGTAGGCCCCAAATGCCCACAAAAGGATCATTTGAATTTCTATATAATCAATACATTTTAATCTCAAAGGAAGATGGTTTAGACAGAACAAAATAATGTTACAAAAGAGGTGGTGGTGAAAATGTTTCATCAAAATACTATGCTTGCAATAAGGCTGATCATTAATGGATATTGTAGTCTATGTTGACAAACAGAGAATATCCGGGTCAAAATGCAAGAATGACCCAGCAATGTACAACCATAATACAGCTGTACCTATATGGCATAAACGCCTTTCTCTCATGTTGAGCATCAAATGACCCAGCAATGTATAACCATAATACAGCTATAAACGCCTTTCTCTCATGTTGGACATCAAATGATCCAGCAATGTACCATAATACAGCTGTACCTTTATGGCATAAACGCCTTTCTCTCATGTTGGACATCAAATGACCCAGCAATGTACAACCATAATACAGCTGTACCTATATGGCATAAACGGCTTTCTCTCATGTTGGACATCAAATGACCCAGCAATGTACAACCATAATTCAGCTGTACCTATATAGCATAAACGCCTTTCTCTCATGTTGGACATGAAATGACCCAGCAATGTACAACCATAATACAGCTGTACCTATATAGCATAAACGCCTTTCTCTCATGTTTGCCTTAGTGAGGCGATGTGTAGAACCATAACTCAAGCATGCCGACTCAAGGTCAAGGTCACAGTTAAAGGTCACGTGTTTGAGCCTTACATTTAATGTTCACTTCATATCTCCTGAACTCTTTGAATGATATATATTAAATTTGGGTCAAATGTTCGCCTTAGTGAGATGATGTGCAGTACCCATAACTCAACAATGCAGACTCAAGGTCAAGGTCACAGCTGAAGGCCACCAGATTGAACCTTGAATTTTGAGGCCGCTCCATTGTCATTCTGCAGCGGGGGGATATAGCTGTCCTTTAGACTGCCTTGTTTTGTATTATATTGCTGTTTGACTGATAGCAATATTCACCGGCAACAATAAAATCCAAATAAGGCCTTCCTTAAAAATATACGTTTGCTGTGCTCTTCAAGCTGCTTACAGTCAGCGATTTATTATTATGCATAGACTTTTTTTTTTAAATTAGAATGATTTAAAGGAGTATTAAAGAACCTCTTAAATGCAAAATAACACCTATAAGGCAACATTTATGCCTTCAAGTTTACAGAAAACAAAGAAAATTTAAAAGATGGCCTAAAGAGCAAACAGATAATTTCTGTGACGGGGTATTATGCTTGCGGTGTTTTTATTTGTATTATTTTATGGTATTTTTTTATTTAGTTAGTTAACTGATTATTTAATTATTACATTCATACTTCAATCATTTGCTGTATATACGCATCTTATATATTCTGAGGTATATGCTCATCATATCAGGTAGGTTCATCCAATTTAAGTGACGGCATAAAGGTTGCGTTGCTGTGTCATCATACCAACGCCGCATGCATGCACGCATGCATAACATCAGAGAACTGCAATATACAGCTTTATACAAAGTGATATACGATGTAGAGTTGAATTTTGTTTCCGGGCTGATGAAGGCTGCGATACCGAAACGTTCCAATATACATGTATTGAATGAGCAGTAAGAAGAACTTTTGATCAAAAATGGATCGTTTTGGAGTTCAAAATACATTTTCAAGATGGGGTCATGACGGCTATCTTGGATTTTCGATCGGAACGACTTTAGCATGTTTTTATCTACAAGTCTCGAAACTTGGTAGTGATTCTCCCTACTTTCTGCCATATTTCGAGTCAATTCACCTCGATACTTCCAATGAAGTTTCAAGTCAATTTGCATTTCGGTTAAGGAGAAGAATTTCAAAATAGCTTTTCAAAATGGCGCCCATTTTGTATTTCCGATCAGAACCCGATTTTTACCTATATTTTATCTATAAGTCATCCCAATACTTCCTACCAAGTTTCGAGTCAGCTGGCTTTTCGGTTCGTTGCGAGCATCTTGGATCGAAACGATTTTACCTATTTTTGATCTGCAAGTCGCTCTGATACTCCCTACCAAGTTTCGAGACACCTGGCCTTTCCATTCAGGAGAGGTTCAAAATATATTTTAAGATGACAGCAATGAAGGGCGTCGGATTTCCGATGGGAACAATTTGAGCAATTTTTATTTTACAAGTCACCCCGATACTTCCTATCAAGTTTCGAGTCAGTTGGCATTTTGGTTCAGGTGAAGAAGTTGAAACTTCATTTTCAAGTTGGTGGCCATCGGATTTCGAATAGGAACGAATTTTTTTTGTTTGTTTTACTAGTCATCTAGTCATACCCTCCAATGCCCCAAACCAAGTTTCGTGTCAATCTGTCCCACAGTTTGGGAGAAGTTGATAAAAATGTGAAAAGTTAACGGACGGATGACATCTAACCCGGAGCTGGTTTGCTCCAGGTGAGCTAATAAATCAACGGTTTCAAAGTACATCACAAATGCTAATAACAGGCCGAATGCATTTTATGTACGCTCATATCTGTTTGATTAAACAACAAGAGCTCCAGCCAAATATTGTGACGTAACATTTAAAGGTGGGGCTTATTGTGATATTTTTTCTAGGTGAATCCTGAAAAATTGAAAATACTCATCTAATTGGAGCAATGCTTATGAAATGAAGGAAGCTAGGACCTTTAGGAGAAGTTCGAAGAGGTCGCACGCTACAACTTTGTCGCTGAACATAATTATTTCGCTAAAATAAAAATGATAAAAATTATCGTGAAAACAAAAACAGAAAAACATAGAAAGTTGAGTTTACAAACCACTCACAGTGCAGGAAAGCGTAACAGACAAAACGCAACAGAGGAATACAAACCACTCGTAGTATAGTAGAGCGCTAGAGTCAATTCACAATACAGTACTACAATCCACTCGCAGAGTAAACCCTACAGACAACACGCAATAAAGCACTACAAACTACTTGCGGTATAGTAGAGGATTACAGACGAATTGCAATAGAGTACAACAAACCAGAACAAACCACCCTGCAGACAACTCGCAAAAGAGTAAAACCATTCGCAATAGAGTAAAGGGCTACAGAAAACTAGCAATAGAGCACTATCGGAATAGAGTGTCACGATTTGTAAAGTTGCAAGTATCAAGTTAAAATTGTCGAGTATCAAGTTAAATTGGTCGAGTATCAAGTTGAATTGGTTGAGTATCGAGTTAAATTGGTCGAGTATCAAGTTAAAATTGTCGAGTATCGAGTTAAAATTGTCGAGTATCGAGTTGAAATTGTTGAGTATCGAGTTAAGTTGGTCGAGTATCGAGTTGAATTGGTCGAGTATCGAGTTAAAATTGTCGAGTATCGAGTTAAAATTGTCGAGTATCAAGTTGAATTGGTCGAGTATCAAGTTAAAATTGTCGAGTATCGAGTTGAATTGGTCGAGTATCGAGTTAAAATTGTCGAGTATCGAGTTAAGTTTAGATTGTGGAGCCTTGAGTCACAGATGTAATACATCAAGTTTAGGTACCTAATGAGCATGAATTTACATGGTTTAACATATTTCAGCAGCATGACAATGCAGCTGTGTGAGCAGTCTTATTTGAATATTTAATCAGCAATATCTATAATTCAGTCACTTGAACCTATTTTGTGTTTGTATTGTCCTAAAATATGTCATCAATTTTTCAACAAGCTAATTTTGCTGATCTAGGGCAGATGAAAGTGGTCTAAGCCTCTCAAACCAAATATTTATGCTTGCAGTCAAACCTACAGTGGGATTCCATTATTTCTAATTTATTGCCTGTTACATGGCAAATATTAGTCTCCTGCAGCAGGGGGCTTATTAATAGGTTTTTACACTGATCACCTTGGGGCTTGTTGCTATTTTATATGAAAGATTCACTGATCAGCTGATCATTGTTGGAATGTGGTGAGAACACAGTAAATATTCCACAGAAAAAAAAAAAAAAAAATAGGAAGAGCAGGTGAATTTTATTTTTTGAGCAAGCTCATGACAAAAATGGCCTGCATGGCCTGAGAAGACAAAGATCAGCCTAGGCATGAAGAGGCTTTGGATCCCAAGCTATCCAGAGAGTTGGTGTGAAGACTCTGATTAGACCAGGCGCACAGGACATTTGTTGGTTTTGTTGTGTGCTGGTGTAACAAAGTAAAGTGACCCCCCACAGAATAACAACCCCAAGGTCATTATTCTATAGAAAAAAGGACCCCTTTTCTAAAAAATACTGACTGCCCTTACAAAACTAATGACCCCCTTGATGATATCCCATAGAATAACCACCAGGACCATAGAATAACTCCTTCTGTATAAAATAATGACTAACCCTCTCGATGAGATTTGTCAAATATTGCCCACTACCAAGACCTCATCACATAAGCTGTCATAAGCTCCTTGCCCCCACCTAATCAGGCATCAGAATCTGTCTGTTTACACCATGTGTCTCAGTCACAGGACAAAATTTTTTCTTTTTCTTTTTTGGTTTTAACCATTTTTTTCACAGCATATAGATAAGTCTTCAAAATAAAAACAGTCTTGTAAGACGAGGTATTTTGGAAACCTTAACAAAATGTACAAAGGTACAAAAATAGTAGAAAACATACCAATGTATGTCTAACCCAGGGCTCTGGAAATTTTGAAATCTGAATCGGTCCAGCCGATGACGATGACGTCATCAATGAGCCCATTTCAAAAAAAAAATGTATATATCACCTGTCACGAAAACTAATGACAATTGGCAGTCCTATAACTGCTTTTAAATAATACACCTCAACTCCGTTATATGACGGAAGTCCGGGTATAACGAGCATGATCAAAGCTGGCGTCATCAATAAATACAGTCAGGTATGTAAAAAGAAAGAAAAAAAGAAAAAAAAAAAGACGGTTTTGTTGTTATTTCCACCTCCGCAGGGTTTTCCTAAACTATTTATAAACAACTGATTCCCGTCTTGTATAAGCGCGAAGACGGCGGGAAACAGGAGAGACGGAACGAAACGACTTTCATGGACCTAATTTGGTCTAATATAAAAGGCCTGCGCCACGGGCGGTTTTACAGTTTTTAATGTTTCAAGATTTGATCAGACTTTAAATTTTAAGCACTGGCCAATCTTGTCTAGCGCAAGTGGTGCATTACTTATTTTTACCGTGAAATCTACCTTGACTTATACTGGCGTGTTACGGCAATCAACAAAAAAAAAATAAATAAATAAATAAAATAAATGAACCAATCAATAATACCCGGATCAGACGCCGTTGTATGCGACATCTGATCAGGACGTACTCGGTTTGGGAATTCATTTATCGAATCTGGGACCGACAAACCGTGTTAATCAAAACAAAAAAGAAGAGGAAGAAAACGGGTGCGTTCAAGCGGTGCATTCTTTTATCACTCTCAGTAAAGCAACCTTTGATCTTTTGGACACGCCGACTGCACCTGGATGTTTTGCAGTCTCAGTGTATTTACACGTGTCACACATACGGATTAATTATCAGACTACCGTTACTGATGATTCGTGTTAATCGCTTGTTTACTGCACAAAGGTCAGTGAAGTGTTGATTTTTTGACAATATTTGGATAATGACGTAATTAATTTGTGCTGCGGTAGGTTGCCGTTATTCAGCTGTCTGTCCAATATACATGTCAAATGACCGTTTAGAGCCTTTTAACTACCATAATATCGCATTTAAAAGGTGCCCGGACGTTGTCAGTTTGGGAAGACTTGACCGTTTGTGATTTTTTAGACATCATTGATTCGTGAAAATTGGTTGGTTTGGGAAAAATGGGGTTGAAGGCACAAAACTGTTGGACCGATTTATTAGCATTTTGGGATGTTTGAAATCGGTCCAGAATTCTTAATATCGGTCCAGACCAGCTATTTTTCCGGTTTTCCCAAGCCCTGGTCTAACCAACAGAATTTCTCAAATGCATCGTCCAGATTTCGAGCTCTTGTTGCAGGATTACTCTTACACGATCTTGTTTACCTGGAAAATTCGCCCCGAAACTTGTTGCAGGATTACTCTTATTTAATAATAATAATAATAATAATAATAATAGACTTTATTTCAAGAGGGTGACACATTTAGCAACAACTAATCTTCCATGAGGCCCTCACTAACTACAGATATGTACATATACAGAAATTCACAAGGACATGCATTTAAACCTTAAACTACTAAAAAAAAAAAAAAAAAAAAAAAAAAAAAAAAAAAAAAAAAAAAAAAAACGTGTACCAGTCTTTCATACATGATCTCACATACCACAAACATATGACAAACAAATGTAATTGAGAGAAAAAAGATATACATGATTGTACCAATTTATACATACACCATCTCTCACACTGTAAACATATGACAAACAAATGTGATTGTGATGGGAAAAAACCCCAAAAAACATAGGTATTTTTACAAATATATTTTACATGGAAAATATATAGTGCTTATTTTCAAGGCTGACTAGATGATGAACATTTCATCCATTTTATGCACTGTTTATGGAAAGAATCTACAGAGTCAGAATTTTTTAACCAGCTTGGTAGATTATTCCATATGACTGGCCCAGAGTAGATTAAACTTTGCTTGAAAATTTCTTTCTGTGGCCTTGGAGTGTGAAAATTTGATGTATTTACTGATCTAAGAGACAGAAGAGTCTCATTTATAGGTCTGAAAGTGAACATTGCATTGATATAAGATGGTGTGATAGATTTTGAAATTTTATACATAAATTTTGCTTTTCTTAGAAATATTCTTTCATAAATGTTCAGAATTTTAAGGTCATTCATACTGCATGCAATGTCAGAATACTCATAATCTAAAATGATCTTTACAGCATGCTTTTGTAACCTGTGGATTCTGTCAAGGTTAGAATGGGCTGTTCCTCCCCATACTGTGGAACAGTAATCAATGTGGGGTTGAATGTATGTCTTATAAAATTGTACTCTGTGTTCAAGGAATAAATAATCTTTCAATCTTGATAAAATCCACAAGTTTGAAGAAATTTTCTTAGCAATGAACTGTGTATGGATTGACCATGTTAGATTATTATCTATATAGATTCCAAGGACTTTGTCATTATCAATATTTTTTAAACTATCATTATTAAATGTTAAATTCAAAATAATATTATGTAAATGAAGGCGTTTCTGTGAAGTGGTGATTAACATTACTTTGGTTTTTTCAGTATTTAAAAGCATTCCATTAAGTTTACACCAAACAGAAAGTTTTTGTAAGGCCATCTGTAGATCTTGTTCAATGAAATGCTGCGAGTTGCTGATCTGATATATTGTGGTGTCATCCGCATAAAGATCCGTGAAAACATTATCTGTGTAAAGTGGTAAATCATTTATGAACATTAAAAATAACAAAGGTCCCAAAATTGTGCCTTGAGGTACACCACAAACAATCTTCAGTTGTTGATTCAATATTATTAATGACAACTTTTTGTTTTCTGTTTAACAAATAAGAGGAAAACCAGAGAAGTGTTTCATCTGAGATTTTATAATGCCTGAGTTTTTTTAAGCAAGAGTGTATGATCCACTAAATCAAAAGCCTTCCTAAAATCCACCATGACCATACCAATAATTTGGCCATTATTTATAGCTTCATGGAATTTATTGATCATCTGGAGAAGGGCAGTTTCACAGGAATGATTGGGTCTGAAACCAGATTGTGTTGAATGAAGTGCATTATGTGAGATCAAAAATGACATTAAAGTGTCATGAACATGCTTTTCCAATAGCTGGGATAAGACAGGAAGGACTGAAATGGGCCTATAATTGTTTGTATCATCCCTAGGGCCATTTTTGTGCAAAGGCCTTACTTTGTCTTCTTTCCATTTGTTTGGGAATGTAGAGTTAATTATGCTTTGGTTACAAATGTATGTTAAGCTATCTGAAATAAATGGTGCTGCTAGCTTTAATAATCTTGGCCCAATGTTATCCAGACCAGTAGATTTTGTGAGGTCGATATTTTTTTAGATATTTTTCTACTTTTTCACAGGAGATACCTGGTATTGAAAAATAGGTGTCTGCAGGATTTTTTTCATTACAAAACTTCTGCAGCTTATCAAAATTGGAAGTCTCAATAGGTTCCTTGATTTTTGATGCTACTGTCACAAAAAATTTATTGAATTCATTAGCAATATCTTTTGGATTTTCAGTGACATTGTCACTGGTTTAAGAGAAAATATGTCTGCACTCCCTTTCCGTTTACTTGCCCCTATTTCCTTAAATAATTTCCATACACTTGCTGGATTATTTGCATTTTCAATCAAAATTTCTGAGCACTGGTGCTTCTTAGACAGTTTAATCATACTGCATACTTTATTTGAAGCAGTGTCTTCATGCCCAAATAACAAAGTTAAAAGAGCGAATCGGTCTTTTATCAATTCTACAGCCATAGTGGTGCGACATAGAATTATGAAGGGTTGATGCCATCAGGGCTATCTGTTCTCAAACACCAGCCAAGCTGCTTTCTATCTTTGTGTGTGTGTGTGTGTTTTTTAAGCTAACTTTGTTCACTATTTTAATAAGTGTCAAGCTGAAATTCATGAAATATGAACATTTATTTCAGGTTACTAGTATTACTATTTTTTATTTATTTATTTTTTATCATTATTATTATTATTATTATATATTTTTTTTTTTTGGATCGGGTAGGCTTTATTTTCTTCTTTGCATCGTCATTTAACTTCGCAAAGAGGGGTCATATACCGATAATAAAAATAGTATGACCTGGGTCACTTTGTAGCTCACTTGAGCACAGAGTGCTCATGTGAGCTATTCTGACAGGCAGATGATCCGGCATCCATCTTATGTTATCTGTCATCCGTCTGTCTGTCAACATTCGACATCTCCTCCTAAACCACTGGGCCAATTTTTACCACACTTCAAAGGAATGTTTCTTAGGAAGTAATGATTGAAAATACTTCAAAGATATGGAATCCAAGCAGAACTTTAGTTGCCGTGGCAACCACATGGCAAAATCTTAGAAAATCTTTGTGTCAGAAACCCCTGCCTGATTTTGAAATAATTTGGCAGAAATGTTTCTTGCATGGTCGCCATGGGCGGGGCAAATTTTCCATATAAGCCTGTGTAAGGAACTTCAAAAGTCTGTTCCTATGCAACATATGGCCAGAATCTAAAATAGTCAGTAATTGGACCTTAACAAAAAGAACTAAAACAAGCTTGATTAGCATAAAAACATGGCAGCCATTGGTGGGGCTAATTTTCCATATAAGCCAATATAGGTCTATACAAAGTTCTGTAAAAGGCACCATGCTACAATGGCAAGCAAAGCGATAGCCCCCTCCCTCCCCACCCCCCCCCCCCACCCCCCCATCAAAATATTTCACTGATACTCTGCCAGAATGCCATAGTTCTATTGAATTACAGATTGTGTCATGGCATTAGAACTGCCTTGGTTAGGCGATTCTAATGCAATGTCATAGCATATATTCAGTCTAGCTGCATGAAAAACTAGCTCATATTATCATCAGATAATAGATAATCCCTATTATGTTTCCTGTATTATTTGAAACAGAGTCCCATGTGGTGGGGCTAAAGCGAAAAAGCCTACCTTCACCCCTCCTGAATATTATACTTCCTTTTCTGGACTGTTCATCTCCTGTGAGAAGGTACTCCCATAATAAAGTCAGTGTGGTGTGAAAATACAGAGAACATGCTCTTTTATATGAACAGCTCAAAGTGGTAGTGATATTATAGCTTCCTATAAATGATGCACAGGCAGATCCAAATCATTGATCCTAGTGCTCAATGTTTCGGCTGATCAAACATGGTACTTACCTTGACCTAGTGTGAAAAACAGGCCTGGGATAATATGAAGTTATGAGCACCAGTTTTGTCCTGGTATATGAAAGGTATGTGGTGGTGGTGGTGGTGGGGTGGGGGAGGGGGGGGGTGGTGGGGGGGTGCGGGGTTGCTCAGAGATGATGTACAGTCCAACCTGTATTGAGCAAGCACTTAGGAACAAGCAAGTGCTTGCTTTATTTAAGACAGATGCTTACCCAATATAGGTGCAGTTTAATGTAATTGCTTTTTTTATGGAACTGAAAGTGTGCTTGCTTAATACAGGTTGCTTGCTTAATAGAGGTGACCAATATGACAGGTTTCACTGTACCTAGTTTGAGTGATATGTATTATGCATGCTATCAGAAGATATATATGTAACAACTAGATCCTGGAGTGAGACATGCACAGGCTGGTCAAAAACTGAGCATAGTTTTATGAGCCAAACTTGAGCATGTTTTCTGAAAATTTTCAAATACTAGATGACAAATTCCTAAACATTGCATAATTGCTCCCTTCCAGAGTAATAAATTGCCTTCAGTGGAGTTGTGCATATGTGTCAGAGAGCAATTCATCAAACATCTGGCTTAACTCGATACTCGACTATTTTAACTCGATACTCGACAATTTTAACTCGATACTCGACTATTTTAACTTGATACTCAACAATTTTAACTTGATACTCGACAAACTTAACTCGATACTCGACATTTTTAACTGCACAATACATTAACCTATAGACAATGTGCTATATTCTATTCTGCCAATACATTCCTCAGAAAAAATGACAGGAACGTCAACCCATACAGTCTTAAATCCAAAAGTCCCTCAGGCAGTCACCTGTGTGACGTCACTCCCTTTTATTCACATATCAGTTTCTTTTCTGTAGAACAAAGAAAGTAAACAGGGATTTTTTATCTGGGTGAAAAAACTTGTATTTTCTTGCTTTTCCTCTGGTTGAAATTTAATTCTTTGTTCTTTCTTATGATCCTTTATCATACCTTTCACTGTTCCTGCTAAATTTGTTTAAATCTAACCGTTCGATTTCTTGAAATTATTCTTCACTCATTCGTCGTAATGAGTTTTCACGACTTCCATGACTATTCATCGCGGTAATTGTGGTCATATAAAATAGCATTTGGATAATCATAAAATGTATCAGTTGTTCTCATTGTTCCAGAGAATCTACTTGCTCCACGTGTAGCAGCTGGTCTAATTCCATCTGCATGGAACTTGCAAAAGAGAAGAACTTACTCTTCCAGAAAGAGAGTCATGTCCAACAGAAGTAGTCTCTAGATGTGTCTGTTTCATCAGACGAAAGGAAAGAAATATGGGAACACTGCCCCTTATGGCCCTGCTGCCCGGGGTAAGACCCATATTGGTGGCAAGTTTCATCAGACGAAATGAAAGAAACATGGGAACACTGCCCCTTATGGCCTTGCTGCCTGGGGTAAGACCCATATTGGTGGCAACTCCCTGGGTACTTGTACCCAAGGGACTACAAGTCCACCAGCCACTGGCTAATGGTCACTGGTCACCGGGCATCCGATGAAATCGGTCAAGTGCTTTCTGAAAAGACTATTAAAGTTTTCTATATAGATAAATTATATAGGAAAATAAGCCCCGCCCCCTAGCGGCCATGTTTTTTGAACAATCTTGGTAAAGTGTCACCAAGGAAACATTTCTGCGAAGTTATATTGAAATCAGTCCTGTGGTTTCTGACGACAAGATTTTTTCAAGTTTTCTATATAGAATTATATCGAAAATAAGCCCAGCACCCCCTAGCGGCCATGTTTTTTGACAAATCATGTCGGCTTGAACGATAGAGGGTCACTAAGGAAACATTTCTGCCAAGTTATATTGAAATCGGTCCAGTCGTTTATGACAAGAAGATTTTTAAAGTTTTCTATATAGGGAAAATTAACCCTGCCCCCTAGCGGCCATGTTTTTTAACGAATCATGGCGGCTTGAACAATCTTGCAACAGGATCACCAAAGGAACATTTCTGCAAAATCATATGGAAATCAGTCCAGTGGTTTCTGACAAGAAGATTTTTAAGGTTTTCCATAAAGATATATAAGGAAAATAAGCCCCGCCCCCCTGGCGGCCATGTTTTTTAACAAATCCAAATGGCTTGAACAATCTTGCAACAGGATCACCAAAGGAGCATTTCTGCAAAATCATATGGAAATCGGTCCAGTGGTTTCTGACAAGAAGAGTTTTAAAGTTTTCTATACAGATATACAGTGAAAATAAGCCCCGCCCCCCGGCAGCCATGTTTTTTGACAAATCCAAATAGCTTGAACAATCTTGGTACAGGATCACCAAAGGAACATTTCTGCAAAATTATATGGAAATCAGTCCAGTGGTTTCGGACAAGAAGGTTTTTAAAGTTTTCTATATAGATATATAGGGGAAATAAGCCCCGCCCCCTGGTGGCCATGATTTTTGACGAATCCAAATGGCTTGAACAATCTTGGTAGAGGATCACCAAAGGAACATTTTTCGCAAAATTATATTGAAATCGGTCCAGTGGTTTCGGACAAGAAGATTTTTAAAACTTTTCTATATAGATTATTTAGGGAAAATAAGCCCCGCCCGCTGGCGGCCATGTTTTTTGAGGAATCCAAATGTCTAGAACAATCTTGGTAGAGGATCACCAAAGGAACATTTCTGCAAAATTATATTGAAATCAGTCCAGTGGTTTCGGACAAGAAGATTTTTAAAGTTTTCTATATAGATATATAGGGAAAATAAGCCCCGCCCCCTGGCGGCCATTTTTTTTGACGAATCCAAATGGCTTGAACAATCTTGGTAGAGGATCACCAAAGGAACATTTCTGCAAAATTATATTGAAATCTGTCCAGTGGTTTCTGACAAGAAGATTTTTAAAGAGTTTTCTATATAGATATATAGGGAAAATAAGCCCCGCCCCCTGGCGGCCATGTTTTTTGACGAATCCGAATGGCTTGAACAATCTTGGTAGAGGATCACCAAAGGAACATTTCTGCAAAATTATATTGAAATCGGTCCAGTGGTTTCTGACAAGAAGATTTTTTTTTAAGTTTTTAGTTAAAAAATCTATTTTTAGCTCCTGTGACCTAGATATGCAATGGACCGGAACCATTTGAACAACTTTGAAAGAGGACCAACCAAGGATCATTCCTGTGAAGTTTGGTCAAAATCCAATCAGTGGTTTAGGAGGAGATGTTGTTTAAAGATTGTGGACGGACGGACAGACGGACGTACGGACGACGACGACGGACGGTGAGTGATCACAAAAGCTCACCTTGAGCTTTCAGCTCAGGTGAGCTAAAAAGGTATCTTACCCATTCTAAAAAAAAAAAAAAAAAACAGCCAAAAATAGGGCAGGGTGTTGCATCTGCTGATTCCAAATCTGTTTTACTTTTGAAAACTTCACTTTAACTCGATACTCAACCATTTTAACTCGTTACTCAACAATTTTAACTTGATACTCGACCAATTCAACTTGATACTCAACAATTTTAACTCGATACTCGACTAACTTAACTCGATACTCGACAATTCTAACTTGATACTCGACCAATTCAACTCGATACTCGACAATTTTAACTCGATACTCGACCAACTTAACTCGATACTCGACAATTTTAACTTGATACTCGACCAATTCAACTCGATACTCGACAATTTTAACTCGATACTCGACCAGTTCAACTCGATACTCGACAATTTTAACTTGATACTCGACCAATTCAACTTGATACTCGACAATTTTAACTCGATACTCGACAATTTTAACTCGATACTCGACCAATTCAACTCGATACTCGACAGTTTTAACTTGATACTCAACTTTTACAACTCGATACTTGACACTTGACAAAAAGAAACCCTCATCGGAATAAAGGAGTGCGCAACAGACAACTCGCATTAGAATATGTAAAACCTGCTCGCGGTGTAATGCAGCACTATAAACAATTCGCAGTACCGTACTATAAACCACTTGCAATGCAACAAAACGCTATAGGCAACTGATAATAGAGTACAACAAACTGATCGTAATTCAGTACAGCGTAACAGACAACTCGCCACAGAGCAGTACAAAACCCTCAAAGTATAGTAGAGCGCTACACACAACTCGCAATAGAGTGCTACAAACCACTCACAGTGTAGTAAAGCTCAAACGACAACTCGCAAAAGAGACCAACTAACCGTATAATTGAGACATACAGACAACACGCAATAGAACACTTAAAATCACTCGCAGTATTCTTGAGCGCTACAAACGAATCATAATCCACATTGTCGTTGAGGGCCACAGACAACTTGCAGTGTACTAAAACGCTATAGGCAACTGGTAACAGAGTACTACAAACTACTCGCAGTGTAGTTGAGCGCTACAGCCAACTCTCAATAAAGTTGTGCGCAACAGAATACAACAAATCACTCCATCACGAAAACATGCCTATATAATATTGACCCCCTTAAACCCCACTTTTATATAGTAATACTGGGGTTTACAGGGGTATGCATTATTTCTCTTATTTCTACTCGAAAAATAGATTGTGGGTACTCGTTAGAACCGCCTCGCCGAAGCGGTTCTAACGAGTACCCACAATCCTTGTTTTGAGCTGAAATATGAAAAATATCAGATTTTTTTTATCTGAAAATTTTATGTTCTTGGAGGTAAAATTTTCTGTATGTTTGAATAGGCGTGTTTTCGTAATGCGTAGTGCAGTAGAGCGCTACAGCCAACTCTGTAGTGTACTCGACACCAGTCGCAGCAGAGTAGAACGCTACCTACATCCCACGATAGTGCACTACAAACAACTCGCAGTGTTGTTGAGCGCTACAGACTACTCGCTATAGAGTACAACAGATCACTCGCAGTGCAGTAGAGCGCTACAGCCCAGAAAAAGGTAAGAAGTCCAGGGAGTGCCACAATCACAAACCGCAGCCCTTCCCAGACCCCGAGGAAGAGGAAACCGACAAATCCAAACAAGCACAAACCGAACAAACGTACGAAAAGCACTAAGATTAGCTCTCTCTTCCCCAAGCGAGGTAATCGCAATACTAAAAGGACTGAAAAACACAAGAACAAAATGACACACGGAACGACATACAACAAATCGCCTCGTAGAATAAACCACAAAGCAACAAAGAGTAAGACTAACACCGGGACCACCGCCTTAGAACGGTCAGTAGAGCAAACCACCGGGGGGTTTAAAGCACTTTTACAGCTAGCTAACTTCACCCTGGGTCCCGATGCTACTCTTAATACAGAAACACATAAAAATTTGGTTCGCATAAAGGCTCCCAACTCAGTCAATGTATCAAAGCGAAAACATAAAAATCAAATTAATCACTATAATAAACAAAGACGAGTACTCATGGCTAATTCTACTATATGCCAGAGTAAATGAAAACAAGTAGTTGAACCACGGCGGGCCAAGCCAAAGACATATCGTCAAGCCCCAACCCACTGGTTAAAGTTTTACGAAGAGACCGTCATTGAGTCTGAGGCCTGAACCGCCGTCGTGCAATTAAAGAGTGAAGCATAGCCATCAACAATGATTGGGTTGACAACTAGGCATGCATTCTGCCGCATAATATCCAGGCTATAGCCAATTCTTTTATAACGGTTAATAAGTTTTCTGAATTGCTCCGAAAAGTTAGATTTACCTACAGTTTTTCTAAATCTGTACACTAAGTCACCGTAAAATTCTGGTTCCGATATACCTTGTTGCAGAAGTGTTTTCAGACTGACGCTATATTTTTCTAACAAGGCACTGTGTCTGCGATAAAATTTCGAAAACGCCTTACGAAGTTTAAAATAACGGTAGCCCTGCCTAAGAAGTTTGGCAGTAAGGGCTTTATTACGGTAGTTAAAGTCATTAAGATTAGAAGAAGCTCTGGCGAATCTAATAAGTTGAGATATGTATACCCCATATGAGGTACGCCGGGGAACATCGCCATCCAGAAAAGGGAAATTGACTATATCAAAATCAAAATCGTCCCGTTTATCATAAATTTGGGAGAAACAGTACCATTAGATATACATAGATTCAAATCTAAAAAAGGTGCCTCGGTATCGGAAGAATTTGCTCTATTTAATTGGAGTTCTGTAGGGTATATCGGTCCACCATTTAGTCAAAGTAAATATTGTCAATATTTAATAAATCGTCAAGGTATCTTGAAGTTGAATTGAAAGCCTCAATAATGTCAGCCTGATTTTCACGTGAGAGAGACTTCATGACATCTCTCTCATAACAAAAAAGAAACAAATCTGCAACAAGAGGAGCACAATTAGTTCCCATCAAAATACCAATAGTTTGTCTATAAAGTTTAGTTCCAAATCTAATAAAAATATTATCCAAAAGATAAACAAGGGCATCACAGACTTTTTGACACGACCACAAATTGTGATTATTATATACATCAGAAGTGAAAAAAGCACATTCTTCGGTGCAAGCCAAATATTGGGTATTCTCCCGAATAAACGTTCGGTTAATTAAATCAATAAGTTTATCTTTTATAAGATGATGAGGTAACTTAGTATACAGTGTAGAAAAATCATATGTAGACAATTTAGAAGCCTGAAAGTTTTTAAATTTAAATTTATTGAGAACATCATTAGAATTTTTAATTGACCAAAAATAGTTAATTTCGTCCCTTTCGTAAACAGTATCATAGTATCTTATCCAATGTTTTTTAACAGCAGTAAGGCTCAATATTGTACTCGACACCCATCGCTGCTGAGTAGAGCGCTACCTACATCCCGCGATAGTGCACTACAAACACCTCGCAGTGTTGTTAAACCCACAGGCAACTTGTAATAGAGCACTTCAAACCACTCGCAAGAGCCTACATAAACCTCGCAGTAGAACATTACATTCTTACGTGGAGACTGATCATGAAATATTTTCTACGGTCGTTCTCTCACTTCCGCTGATTCAAGAAGGGCAGTTTTCAGATTCTGGTGAAAGAATACGTACAAGTACTTGTTAACCGCTTAGAGGAATTAGCCTGCCCAGGAAAAAGTGTGGTTAGGGAAAATGACCTCGCTCGACATGACCCAGGTTAAATGGACCGTAAAACCTCAACTCAAATAACACAAACAAACATTACAAACCATTCTCATGGTAGTAACAATTCGTTATAGAGTACTACAACCACTCGCAGTGTAGTAGACCTACACACACACACACACACACACACACACACACACACACACACACACACACACACACATAACAGTGCGCTACAAACCACTCGCAGTGTAGTATTAAGCTATAGACAAAGCGTAATAGAGTACTAATATAATTTTAATAGGTGCTACCTATATCCGTGCGTCCAAATTATCATCACTTGCTTCATAGGTTGGGTGGCCAACTAAGTCACAAACAAAAGTTCATTTTTTTTCAATGACCAAAATCTACATTAATCTCATAACCACCCCCTCCAATCTCCAAATGAATGCTGTCCTCTCGAACTTTGTGTCAAAATGACAATAAACTTACAATGATTAAAGAAACTATAGACATTCTAAAAATCTGCTGTTTGGTACATAAACATGACATTATGATATTGCCTTTTACTGATACCGCATTCTACAAAATAAAGAGAAAACACCGATCAACATTGCTGTTCTAAATCCCTTTTAACCGCATATTCTGGACTCCATAGGTCTTGAGTAATGCATATATGATGGATCTAATATAATTTTATTTATTTCTGGCTTTGTATTTCAATCTACATGTATCTGCCACCTGAATAACAAGAATTATTCCTATTTCGGCAATAGTTAATCCCTTTAAAACAACGCCCATCTAAATATTATCAAGTACTCCTAAACTTCACTGCAGTGAGTCCCTGGAACCCTCGTTTTCAAACTCTGGAAGAAAACCCTGGTTATTATTTATTATCAGTTGGTAAAAGAGGTAGAAAACCAAAATGTCCTGTATTTTTCTTCAACCTGTCAGAACTAATTAACCTTTGGAACATAAGAATCTTTATTGTTTTATCACTTATCTGCAAAGCAAAAAAAAAAAAGTGTTTTATCTCTCAAATCAGGAGCCCTAGGAATCTCTATTGTTTTTTTTTTTCTGTCTTATCTGGAGCCTAGGAACCTCTGTTGTTTTAGCTGTCTTAGCTGGAGCCATAAGAACATGTATTGTTTTATTTCTCTTTTCTGGGGCCCTTATAACCTCTCTTGTTTTATCTCTTATCAGGGGCCAAAAGAGCCTTTATTGTTTATTCTCTCATTGGAGTCCCATTAACCTCTTGTTTATCTCCTATCTGGATCCCAAAAGAAAATTGTTTATCTCTCTTAATTGGAGCCCTAGGAATGAGAAGAAAACAGTTTTTTTGGTTCAATCTCTTTTCTGGAGTCCTAATAATCTTTATTGTCTTATAATTCTTATCTGGAGCTCTAAGAACATTTGTTGTTTTATCCCTCTAATTTGGAGCCAACAGAACCATTATTTTTGTATTTCTCTTCACGGAGCTCTTAGAACCTTTCTTGTTTAATCCCTCTTATCTGGAACCCAAACCTCTATTGGCTTTAGCTCTGGAGCTCAAAGAATTTTTTCCTCTTACCTGGAACTCAAAGAAAATTTTATCTCTTTACATGAACCAGCCCTTAGAGCCTTTATTGTTTTATCTCTCTTATCTGGAGCCTTAAGAACCTTTATTGTTTAATGTCTCTTGTCTGGAGCCCTAAGAGCTTTTCTTGTTTACTCTATCTTATCAGGAGCCTTAAGAACCTTTACTGTCTTATCTCCATCACGAAAACATACCTATATAATGTTGACCCCCTTAAACCCCACTTTTATATAGTAAAACTGGGTATACAAGGGTATACATTATTTTTCTTATTTCTGCTCAAAACATAGATTGTGGGTACTCGTTAGAACCGCCTGTCCAAGGCTCTCCAAGGCGGTTCTAACAAGTACCCACAATCTATGTTTTGAACAGAAGTATGAAAAATATCAGAGTTTTTATCTGAAAATTTCATTTTTTGTTTGTAAAATTTATAGTATATTTGAATAGACTTGTTTTCGTAATGCTTTTATGAGGACCCCGTATGAAACTTTATTGTTAAATGCCCTAATTTGGAAAACCTCTATTTTTTGTAGCTCTCTTATCTAGAGTCCTAAGGACCTCTTTTTTTTCTCTTATCAGGAACCCTTAGAATCTTTATTGTTTTTCATCTTAGCTTGAGCCCTAAGAAACTTTATTGTTTAATGTCTCTTATCCGGGGCCCTACAAACCTTTACTGTTTACTCTTTCTTATCTGGAGCCCAGAGAGGCTCTAAAGTATTGGCTCTTATCTGGAGCATTGATTGTGAAGGGGTTTATTGACACACGAACCGTTGTGGGTCATTTTGTGTGGTCTCCCAGAGCAAGGGAGAAAAATGATAGACGAGAAAGTAGAGGAGGTGAAACAGAGGGACAGGGAAGGAAGAGGAACGGGAATGAAACTGAAGAAACAGAAGAAATAATAACCCCCCTCCCCCTCTACCTTTACCTGCTACAAGGAAAGCAGGCCATGCCCAACTGTAAGCCAATATCAGATGGACGCCCCGGAAACATAAGATACATGACACCTTCGCCACACCCGACCAAGTGACCCAGCCTATCTGGAGCACAAACGAAATTGTTTTATCTCTCTTAACTTGAGCCCTAAAATTCTCTGTTGTATTACGGCTTATCATTCCTACCTTTGATAATCTGCCTTGGCAGATTACCTATAGCTTGTAGATATATATTCCTTAGAACTGCTTCAGGGAGTCGATTCTTTGGCTCAATGGTTAGAGCACTGGGTTTTATACCGGGTAGACCGGGTTGGAACACGCATTGGGAAGTCTATTATTTATTAACTAGAAAAATCCAGCATTTGACAATTGCATTGGTTTGAGCTTGTCAATATGTATCTGCATGCCAAAAACTATCAGAAAATTCCAAGTGGTTTAAAACCTAAGTACCTTTAATGATTTAATTCACTTATCTGGAGCTCATTAACCTCTAGTTTATTATGAGGATTACACATTTATTACACCAGGTTGCATTTGTCAATTTCATTAGTCAAGACTACGAGCGTAAAGTCTGGTTCACGGTTCAGGATTCAGCGTCTGGTTCAGTATCCAGGGTATTATTCAAAATACGACCTACAGCGTCTGGTTCAGGATTCAGCGTATTATTCAAAATACGACCAGCAGCGTCTGGTTAAGGATTCAGTTTATTATTAAAAAATGTCCAGGGTATTATTTAGCGTCTGGTTCAGGATTCAGCATATTACTAAAACATATCCAATGTATTATTCGGCGTCTGGTTCAGGATTCTGCGTATTATTAAAAAATGTCCCGGGTATTATTCAGCGTATTGTTCAGTATTCAGCGTATTATTGAAATATATGTCCCGGGTATTATTCAGAGTCTGGTTCAGGATTCAGCGTATTATTAAAAATATCCAGGGTATTATTCAGCGTCTGGTTCAGTATTCAGGGTATGATTCAAAATACGACAAGCAGCGTCTGGCTCAGGATTCAGCGTATTATTAAAAATGTTCAGGGTATTATTCAGCGTCTGGTTCAGGATTCAGAGTATTATTAAAAAATGTTCAGGGTATTATTCAGCGTCTGGTGCAATATTCATGATAATATTCAAAATACAACCTGCAGCGTCCGATTCAGGGTATTATTTAAAAAACGAGCAGCAGCGTCTGGTTCAGGAATCAGCGTATAATTAAAAATGTCCAGGGTATTATTCAGCGTCTAGTTCAGGATTCAGGGTATTATTAAAAAATGTCCAGGGTATTATTCGGCGTCTGGTTCAGTATTCAGGGTATTATTCAAAATACGACCTGCAGCGTCTGGTTCAGGATTCGGCGTATTATTCAAAATACAACCAGCTGCGTCTGGTTCAGGATTCAGCGTATTATTCAAAATACGAGCAGCAGCGTCTGGTTCAGGAATTCAGCGTATTATTAAAAAAATGTCCAGGGTATTATTCAGCGTCTGGTTCAGGATTCAGGGTATTATTAAAAAATGTCCAGTGTATTATTCGGTGTCTGGTTCAATATTCAGGGTATTATGCAAAATACGACCTGCAGCGTCTGGTTCAGGATTCAGCGTATTATTCAAAATGCAACCAGCTGCGTCTGGTTCAGGAATCAGCGTATTATTAAAACATGTCCAGGGTATTATTCAGCGACTGGTTCAGTATTCAGCGTATTATGCAAGAATGTCCAGGGTATTATTCAGAGTCTGGTTCAGGATTCGGCGTATTAATCAAAAGTGTCCAGGGTATTATTGAGCGTATGGTTCAGTATTCTGCGTATTATTAAAAATGTCCCGGGTATTATTCAGAGTCTTGATCATGATTCAGCGTATTATTAAAAATGTTCAGGGTATTATTCAGCGTCTGGTTCAGGATTCAGCGTACTCGTATTCAAAAATGTCCAGGGTATTATTCAGCGGCTGGTTCAGTATTCAGGGTATTATTCAAAGTACGACCAGCAGCGTCTGGTTCAGGAATCAGCGTATTATTTAAGATATCCAGGGTATTATTCAGCGTCTGGTTCAGGATTCAGGGAATTATTAAAAAATGTCTAGGGTATTATTCAGAGTCTGGTTCAGTATTCAGGATATTATTCAAAATACGATCTGCAGCGTCTGGTTCAGGACTCAGCGTATTATTTAAAATACGACCAGCAGCATCTGGTTCAGGATTCAGCGTATTATTAAAAATGTCCAGGGTATTATTCAGGATCTGTTTCAGGATTCAAGATATTATTAAAAAATGTCCAGGGTATTATTCAGCGTCTGGTTCAGTATTCAGGGTATTATTCATAATACGACCTGCAGCGTCTGGTTCAGGGTTCAGCGTATTCTTCAAAATACAACCAGCTGCGTCTGGTTCAAGATTCAGCGTATTATTAAAAAAAGCGTATTCTTCAAAATACATCCAGCTGCGTCTGGTTCAGGATTCAGCGTATTATTAAAAAATGTCCAGGGTATTATTCAGCGTCTGGTTCAGTATTCAGCGTATTATTAAAAAATGTCCAGTTTATTATTCAGAGTCTGGTTCAGGATTCAGCGTATTATTAAAAAATGTTCAGGGTATTATTCAGCGTATGGTTCAGTATTCAACGTATTATAAAAAAATGTCCCGGGTATTATTCAGAGTCTAGGTTCACAATTCAGCGTATTATTAAAAAATGCCCAGGGTATTATTCAGCGTCTGGTTCTGGATTTAGCGTGTTATTAAAAAATGTCCAGGGTATTATTCAGCGTCTGGTTCAGTATTCAGGGCATTATTCAAAATACGACCAGCAGCGTCTGGTTCAGGATTCAGCTTATTATTAAAATGTTCAGGGTATTATTCAGCGTCTGGTTCATGATTCAGGGTATTATTAAAAAATGTCCAGGGTATTATTCAGCGTCTGGCTCATTATTCAGGATATTACGAGCGTATTCAAAATACGACCTGCAGCGTCTGGTTCAGGATTCAGCGTATTATTCAAAATACGACCAGCAGCGTCTGGTTCAGGATTCAGCGTATTATTAAAAAACGGCCAGGTAATTATTCAGCGTCTGGTTCAGGATTCAGCGTATTATTCAGGGTATTATTCAAAATACGACCAGCTTATAATTCAGCGTCTGGTTCAAGACTCAGGGTATTATTAAAAAATGTCCATGATATTATTCAGCGTCTGATTCAGTATTCAGCGTACTATTCAGGGTATTATTCAAAATACGACCAGCGTATTATTCGGCGTCTGGTTCAGGATTCAGCGTATTATTAGAAATGTACAGGGTATTATTCAGCGTCTGGTTTAGTATTCAGCGTAGTATCCAGGGTATTATTCAAAATACGACCAGCGTATTATTCAACGTCTGGTTCAGGATTCAGGGTATTAATAAAAAATGTCCCCGGTATTATTCAGCGTTTGGTTCAGTATTCAGCATGTTGACATGTTTAGGTTCAGTATTCAGCATGTTAACATGTTTAAGGTTTCAGCGTACGCAATAAAAACTTATGTTTATGCTACATGTTCTGTTTTATTTGGCAATTGCCATTTATTCTTGAATTACCTTCGTATATAGGTATAGGTATAGTTACGGGTATATGCATCAGCGATAAGTATTGTTGTAAAATTATAGTGATAATGCATCCGTAAATGTTGCATCTGTAAAAGCCATTTTTGCCGACGCTTATGTTTTTATGAGCATAGCTTGATAAAGTCTTGAAAATCCGTGCTCGATATATGAACTTTGAAAAAAAAAATCAAACGTAACGATTTCCGATATTTCTTATTGACACAGGACTAAATCAAAAGTTCAAAATTTAGTTCCGGATTTCAATATATGCCAGTTCAAGTTTCAGTTCACGATGCATGGTTGAAATTAGGATTTAAACTGAACGAAATCAGAGTTCAGTCCATGATTAAGGAAACACTACAAGCCTCTAAATTTAGTGTAGTTTTTGATTCAGTCTACGGGGCAGGATTCTGAATTAATCAGTTCAAGATTCGGTTCGCGGTTTGGGATAAAGTTCAGAATTCAGTCAGTGTTTCAGCATTCACTTTAAGCTGCAAAGGTAATCACATAATTATTCAGTTAATATAATTCTATGCAAGTCGTCATTTCACGATACCATATTGTAGACTAAGGTCCTCATTTCCTCGAATTGTTTGCTCCCTGTCTCTTGACCTACGTCGTTATGGTTATTTGGCCTTTACCACTCTACAGACAAATTCAGCAGATGACAAATTGATGATATTGATGATATCGGTTAATGTGTGCTCGGAGGGGGATGTGCTTCGTTTGCTGGGTTTTGCCATTTAACTGTTCCGGTTTCACACTTTTGAGGTTTAGATACGCTGATGACGTTTTAATAACAAAAAGCCTCAGTGTCACTAAACTTGGTATATTTACGCTTATATTGCAAACCACTGTGTCGGTATCTCTGCCGGTGGATGTTTCCTTCTTCCCCTAAGATATCATCTGCTCAGAATCAGTTCCTAAATGCTGATGTTGATACTGCGGTGTTAACGTCAGTACGTAAGTACTGAATTAAATTTCTATATTATACCTTCATCAATTTATCATCTGCTGAATTTGTCTGTAGAGTGGTAAAGGCTAAATAACCATAAGTTCGGACTGGAAAAAGTATGGGACACAAGATTTACTTAAATTTATTGATGTCAGGAAGTTACAAATACTGTAACGGAAGGGAGGCAATTTATCATAATTACCTACCTTGGCAAAATTGGTAACTTCCTTACACTAGCAAAGCTTGTCACAACGGCTACAGATGACATTCGAAGAAAAAAAAAATTTTTTTTTCAGAGAAAACAAGGCTCAACACATCATGTAAATCCTCTAATAAGCAGACAATTTACATGAAATATCAAGAAATATAAAGAACAATTCTGATAGTGCCTCAAGGGTTAACAAATTGCTGTTTTTTTTTTTGTTTTTTTTTTTTGTTTTTTTTTGTCCAAATATTAGATAATTTATGATATCACTGCTGCAGATTTCATAGATCTTGTTCTGTCCTGGTTTCCATGGTTGTGTCAGTGTCCTGAAGTTGCAACTCGAATGGATTTCAATAAATAGCTGCCATTGTCTACCAAATTAGTTGCAGTCGAGTAGTTTAACTTCAACGCTTAGCATGCTGAGTAAAATTTTCACATGAAGTTTTTAAATATTTTCTTATATTCACAAGAAAATAGGCTTTGGCATTTCATGCAAATTGTGTCCAGACAATTTGCATGAAATGCCAAATCTTGTTTCTATGAAAAATTAGAAATATGTCCTCAATTTATCATCTGGTAAAATTAGTCCAGAGAGAGTGGTAAAGAAAGGTTAAAATGATATTTTAACCTTATACCTTTTTGCACTTAAATCGCAATAATAAAAAGCTTTTTATTTTTTCATGATTTTTTCTTTTCTCTCTCTTTTTTTTTTTTTTTTTTTTTTTTTTTTTTTTTAGAAAATAAGGCTTGACATTTCATGTTGATTTTCTCCTTAAAAGACAATTTTGATGAGATGTTAAATCATATGTTCTGGAAAAAAGCAAGTAAAATGCAAGTAATCTGACCTATATGACTGCTGTAATGAATGCCCGAAACAAAAAGCAATATAAACGAAAAAAAAAAAAAAAAACACACACACACAAAAAAGCTATTTCTTCAGCCATGATGTCAGAAACTTCAAAATTAACCCTTCCATCCTCCAGTTTCTAAAGTGGCCTCTTCCATCATTAAATTTGGACATGTCCATTGATACAGATTAGGGTTTCAGTCTAAAATCAAAAACAAAACGGCAAACATTGCAGATCCTGATGAGATGGCTCATCACAAGCTGTCTCATCTGGATCTACCCTGTTTGCACAGTATCTGTTTTGATCTGCAGGGATGAAAAGGCTACGGTGAACAGAGATACATCTCAACATTCTCCTCCCTTTCAAAGGGAGACCATTCCAGCAGAACAGATCCTTTCCTGGTTTATAAACCCCTTTTCAAAAGGGGGCTATTCTGATCAGAAAATATGTTCCTTCCATTTAGAGTAGCCTTTTATGAGAAGACAGGTAATTACTTTCTCGCCAAAGTGGGCTCACGTGGACTCCCGTGAAGATGCATCAAATCAACTTGAATGAGCCTGGTCGCTGACATCAAGATGCACAATAGGGAATAATTCCTTACTGCGAACAGCCAAGAAAAAGGCCCTAACCCTAACCCTAATCCCTGTCCAGCCCCTACTTACCTGTCACGTGAACGGACGAGCGTTGGGCCGGTGAAGATGGACTAGACGCGATCACAAGAAATCAGAGGACAAACACAACACTTTATAAATATAAAGAAAAACAAACATGTATTTAGAAAGTTAAAAAAAAAACAAAAAAAAACTATAAAGCAATCTTCAAAATTTCATAAATTGAATGTCAGAGATATTTCTGGAAGATCCTGGTAGTTTCATAATTTTCACCATATGGATAAAATTGAAAGTACATAACTTATTCACTTGTGATGTAACCGGATGTATACTCCATGTCATCTACCGGATACCACTTGTACTTGATTGGATACAACTTTGGATACAACTTCCCGGAAAACTTGTAGATGATATCAAATTATGGAGTGACGAAGGTAACAGGATACAAACACAGTGACGAAAACAGATACATATACGGGACCTGAAGATAAGTATCATGTCCTAGAAATCTCGATATCAAACATTACAAGATATTGCCTTATTAATTTCCACTAGGTATACAGAGTGTGTACGCCAAATGTTGTAATTCAACAAGTCCGTTGCAATTGATTAGTATATAGCAAAATCAGATCCAAAAACCACAGGGACGCTGTTAATGACATATAATATTGTACATATATCCAACACAGGCAGACACACAGTCAGAATATATGTGACTTACACACCAAATTCTACATTAATCGGAGGAATGGCATCTCGACGATTACACATTCTTACAGGAAGAACCTATGCGTCTTCCACTGTACGAATTCCTTTAGAGCGCTAACGTCTACAATAAATTATAACTGCCATTACACCACAATGATTACACGATCAATCACACATCGTCCCCACGTAATCATTGGGTACAATATCAACATGCCATCGTCATAGCCTCAAACATGACTCCTTGCTGCTTGAGCCATTTTACATTATAAAACTCTAATGAACAGACTTGCGTATAATCAAAATAAAAAGGACCTCTGTATATGTGTTTAAGGTAAATATGACATGTCATTTGTGATGCAAATACGTATAAATACAACTGTGTAAGTCTTATGAATACATACAAACACAATTGTGTTAATTACTGAATGTGTATGCAGTTAACACAACGCCTAACCGTGTCGTGCATTCAAGCGTATATGTCTGGTGTGTGCCGTTAACATAACGCCTAACTGTGTCGTACATTCAAGCGTATATGTCTGGTAATCATGAAGGTTAAAATATATATGTCAGATCAGAATATGTTATGTTAAAATATGCTAGTGTATCATTGCTCCGATCCATTTATCTCTCTACTCAAGTAAGAATATTAACGTTTGTATTCTGATCAGGGTCTAGAGAACCTATCAGACTCACCAGACTGACCAGGATCTATAGAATCGACCAAATTTAATTTCCATATCTGGTTATAGTTTACACGCAGAATCGACCAAATTTAATTTCCATATCTGGTTATAGTTTACACGCCCGACACGACTTATTCGTCTGATCAGGGTCTACACATATAACCAAAGTGTACACATCTGATCAGGGTCTATCTACATATCATGCCGGGGTTTGTAAGTACGAACGATATATGAATCGCAACATAGTAAAGCAATAAATTTACCTACTCGAATCTTAGCTATGGTAAAGACGAGCAAGAATATTACAAGAATAAAATTAAATAAATTATTGACTTACCATGGTCAGATCCCCGAGATACAGCACAACATCATAACATAATAGAAATGAAGGCAATGATCAGTCTTCCGATGAAAAATATTGTAGTGTGTGTAGTTCTATTTAACCAGGGAATGTTTATAGTAATGTGGCACGTTTTGAAACATGTGTCCACAAGAAACCCGTGATATTCAAGATCTAAAAATAATGTTCACAAGAATACCGTGATAGTCAAGATTTAAAATAACCTGTTCGGTTGTCCGAACGGTGCAAAATTTTACACAGCGACTGCTCAAACTATGAAGTATAAAACATTTTTCTCTCGGAACGCTACAAAACTGCAAAATTACGACAGAAAATTGTCTCCCCTTCCAAAAGATAGCCTTGAGACAAAAATCAATCCCAGAACAGTGAAGATATTGATCACCGAACCTAGGTTCACTCGGAATATACAATGTTCTGGTAACCGCTCAAGTATATAGACGTAAATAATCAAATACACCCTCAGCATACATATCTCGTGATTACCGTAATACCGTAACTTGAAAGCTGAAGTGTACCTACTCGCTTAAAAAGTAAAACAGTCATCGTAATCAGCGCTCCAGTTACAAATGCAATAATCTAACCTGGTTAATAAAAATCGAAACAAACTTCTTTTTATACTATGTACATATAAAAATATATTCAAGATAAAACAGAGACGTGACATTACCCCATCCCTAACCCCTAACCCTAAACTATCACTAACCCTAACCCTAGCTGAAAAGCATTAGAATTAACCGCAACCCCTAAACTAACCGCAATACTTAGCCACGGCGTCTAACTCTGGCCCCAGCCCAAAACCCTCATCCTGCCGAGCCCAAACCCTAACCCTAGCTACAAAACACTGCAATTAACTGCAACCCCAAAACTAACCCCAAGGCTCAGCAGAAGCCGCTAACCCTAACCCCTAACCCTAACCTATCACTAACCCTAACCCTATCCCCGGCTACAAAACATTAGAACTAACCGCATCCCCTAAACTAACCGCAACACTTAGCCGCAGCCTCAAACCCTAGCCATAGCCCCTAACCCTAACCCTGTCTAGCCCCTACTTACCCTTACCCAAACCCCTAACACTACTAACCCTAACTCGTACACCTAACATCACCCCGGGCTAGGCGCAACTGCCTGACTGAGATTTACCCTAACCGTAACTCTTAGCTGCTGCCACAAAACCCTTACCCTAACCCTGACCTAACCTAACCTTACCAACCCTAAACCTAATTCTAACACTCAGAGATCCCTAACCTACTCATATGTAATAAATAGACTAACTGGCCAATTACACAGCACCGTTACCCTAACCCTAGCCCTGAATATTACGAGTGCGGTTAAGACACATCTGTCGTTTCAGCGGTCGAAACCACTCTTAAGAGTACGCGTAATGGGGGTTTAAAAAATGTATTACTCCCAGGGCTTCCCCGCTGCTTCAACGATATTCAGACCGAACAAGCCGGGGGCGGGAGAGGGGGGTCGGGGGGAGGGAACACCTGAGGCTTCCACGCTTCTTGAGCGATGTTGAGAGCGGGCACACTGGGTCTTTTCAACCCGATTTCGGACAGTTTATTTTTGAAGAAAATGCGAACAGTCGTTTTTCGGTTGTGTGCTTAATTCGGGGCGATTTTGGACTCCGGGACTTCCCCACTGCTTTAACGCTATTGAGCCCGTACAGGCCTGGTGGCGACACGCTCGGGGCTTCCTCGCTACTTGAGCGATGTTGAGACCGGGCGTACTGGGTCTTTTGAAATAAAGTTTGGTGTGTTAGGTTAATTCAGAGCAAATTTGGACGGTTTATTTTGGAATAAAATGCGAACTTAGTCGTTTTTTTTTTTTTTTTTTTTGTTTTTTTTTTTTTTTTTTTTTTTTGTTTTTGTTTTGTTTTTTGGTGTGGTTACTTCTGGGCGATTTTGGGCTCCCGGGACTTCCCTGCTGCCTGAGCGCCATTGAGCCCGGACAGGCCATGTGGGCGGGGGGGGGGAGGGGGGCACTCCCGGTGCTTACCCGCTTCTTGAGCGATGTTGAGACCGGGCACGATGGGTCTTCAACCTTGGACTCCGGGAACTTCCCCGCTGCTTTAGCGCTATTGGGCCCGTACAGGCCTGGTGGCGACATGCTCGGGGCTTCCACGCTACTTGAGCGATGTTGAGACCGGGCGCACTGGATCTTTTGAAATCAATTTTGGTGTGGTTAATTCAGAGCAATTTTGGATGGTTTATTTTGGAATAAAATGCGAACTTAGTCGTTTTTTTTGGTGTGGTTACTTCTGGGCGATTTTGGACTCCCGTGACTTTCCTGCTGCTTGAGCGCCATCGAGCCCGGACAGGCCAGGCGGTGGCACTCCCGGGGCTTCCCCGCTTCTAGAACGATGTTGAGACCGGGAATATGTTGAATCCTGAACCAGTCGCTGAATAATAACCTGGGCATTCTTGTACTCCCGGGACTTCATTGCTGCCCGAGCGCTATTGAGCCCGGACAGGCCGGGCTGGGACATCCTCGGGGCTTTCCAGCTTCTTGAGCAATGTTGAGACCGGGAATATGCTGAATCCAGAACCAGTCACTGAATAATAACCTGGACATTTTTTAATAATACGCTGAATACTGAACCAGACGCTGAATAATACCCTGGACATTTGTGAATAATACGCTGAATCCTGAATCAGACTCTGAATAATACCCTGGACATTTGTGAATAATACGCTGAATCCTGAATCAGACTCTGAATAATACCCTCAACATTTTTTAAAAATACTCTGAATCCTGAACCAGCCGCTGAATAGTACCCTGGACATTTTTTAATAATACGCTGACTCCTGAACCAGAGCTTCTGGTCGTATTTTTTAATAATACCCTGAATACTGAACCAGACGCTGAATAATACCCTGGACATTTTTGAATAATATGCTGTATCCTGAACCAGATGCTGAATAATACCCTGGACATTTTTTAATAATACGCTGAATACTGAATCATACGCTGAATAATACCCTGGACATTTTTTAAGAATACGCTGAATCCTGAACCAGACGCTGCTGGTCGCATTTTGAATAATACCCTGAATAGTGAACCGGACGCTGAATACTACCCTGGACATTTTTCAATAATACGCTGAATCCTGAACCAGACGCTGCAGGTCGTATTTTGAATAATACCCTGAATACTGAACCAGACGCTGAATAATACCCTGGACATTTTTAATAATACGCTGAATCCTGCTGCTGGTCGCATTTTGCATAATACCCTGAATAGTGAACCAGACGCTGAATAATACCCTTGACATTTTTAATAATACGCTGAATCCTGAACCAGACGCTGCAGGTCGTATTTTTAATAATACCCTGAATAGTGAACCAGACGCTGAATAATACCCTGGACATTTTTTAATAATACGCTGAATCCTGAACCAGACGCTGCTGGTCGCATTTTGAATAATACCTTGAATAGTGAACCAGACGCTGAATAATACCAGGGACATTTTTTAATAATACGCTGAATCCTGAACCAGACACTGCAGGTCGTATTTTGAATAACACCCTGAATACTGAACCAGACGCTGAATCTTGAACCGTGAATAATGAACCAGGAACCAGATGCCAACTTTACGCTCGTGTCAAGACTTGCCAATACCTATCTGCAAGCCATAAATAATATAGTTCAAGCGATTTAAAAGTTTTAGTAATTTTCACAAACTGAATTGGGAGGGACCGATACGCCTCGGCACTCAATAACTTATTAAGAAATCTCTTTTGACAATATCATTGGTTAGATCTTATAAATATGGATCGGCATACAAAAATTATCAAAATATTCCAAGCATTTAAAAACCTAAGAACCTTTCATTTTTTTTTTTTTTTTTTTTTTTTTTCTCTCTCTCTTATCTGGAGTCCTAAAATTTCTATTGTTTTATGAGGTATACACATTAATAACACCAGGTTGCATTTGACATTTTCATTTACTGAGATTTTCACAAACTGATTATGGATGGACAAAACTCGCAAGGCTAATAAATACTGATTCCTACGCTAATGCGGGGAGTAGTGCAATAGCTCTTATTGTACTTTTGCACAGGCGAGCTAAATCTGACCCAGAGGTTTCAGAGGAGAAGTCCTTCCAAGGTGTGGACTGACGGATCAAAATATCTCGTCCTGAGCCTTCGGCTCAGATGGAACAAGAGGGCCATGTGCCACAATTCGCTCACCTAATAAAACCAGCTATTGAATATTTGCAAATGCCATACAACATTCTTCCAGTATTGCCACAGCAACAGGGACACAAATTTGAACATACCATAAAAATCAAAGGTCATCCTAGTCTCATCATTTTAACAAACTTGGTAGACCTTGAGTCACCGATTCTGTATACCAAGATTCAGCTTCAAAGCTTTCTTAGTACTGGAGATACTGATTCCTACCTGATTCCTTCCTTTAAATGTTTTTACCATATATGGCCACGGCAGCCATCTTGTTCAGTGGTGCAGAACCATTTGAAAAATTGTCAACATCCCTTCGACAAAAGACCCCATGTGAAATCTGGTGAAAATTGGTCAAGCGGTTTCAGAGAAGAAGATGTTTTAAAGATTTCATGAGTTATACCTGTATATAGCCCATGGGCAAGGGCAAAATTTTGATCCTTACTAAAAGGTTTAACTACTTTTAATGACTTTTCAACATTTTCCCTATACAAATGCATGGGGTCGCAAATTTGACATTGCCGTAAAAAGGTCAAAAGTCAACTTACGGTCATCATTTGAACAAACTTGGTAGACCGTGAATCCTTGATGCTATATACAAATAAACGTCAAAAAGATTGCCTTTGGAAACAAAGAACACACTACAGATAAGAAAATGGGAGTCTCGGTTTTATTGGGACTCTTCATAAGCAGTAATGAAATTTGCAACACTGCTTACGCCCTCTAGCGTATACATGAGCAGAACTCCATTTTCAAAGATTCCACAATGTAGATTCAGTCCCAAAGCTTTCTTGGTTCTGGAAAAGAAGATTTTTAAGTTTTTTTTACATATATGGCGGCCATCTTGTTCAGTAACGTGGAACCATTTGAATAAAATGGCGATACCCTTTCGACAGAAGGCCCCATAAGAAATCTGGTGGAAACTGCTCAAGCGGTTTCAGAGAAGAAGCCATTTAAAATTACACGACTTTATAAATATATATATAGCCCAAGGGCGAGGGCAGATAACCCCAAGGGAACAAAATTTTGATTATAACTAAAATGTTTTACTACTTTAATACTTATTATAAGTTTCAGCCATTAGTCTTTAATACATTTTGAGAAAATGACTTTTCAACATTTTCCCCATACAAATCCATGGGGACGCAAATTTGACCTTGCCGTAAAAAGTCAAAGGTCAACCTGGGGTCATTATTTGAACAAACTTGGTAGACCGTGAGTCTATGATGCTATATACCAAGATTCAGCCTTGAAGCTTTCTTGGTGCTGGAGGATAATATTTTTAAATGCTTTTATCATATATGAACATGACGGCCATCTTGATTAACGGACCATGACCATTAAATTTTGCATAAATTTTCAATTCCCCTTTAACAGAAGGCTCCACATGAAGTTTGAAGAAAATTGGCTCAGGGGTTATAGAGGAGAAGTCGTTCAAAGGTGTGGACGGACGGACGACGACGGAAGGCAAGTGATCACGACAGCTCATCTATTAGATGAGCTAAAAATAGTGGACCAAGTTATAATGCTCCAAACTTCAAAGAAAACTTTGTGGTTGCTTGACCGTTCCTTTGTCCAGTCTTAGTATATAGTCATGAACAGTTACAGATAGGATCTTGAAAATTTAAATAATATCCAGGATTAAAAGGACCTATATTTTTTTCTTTTTCTGTTTAACTGGTATAGTTTTGTAGTTATACTAGAGAGAAAATACTAATTTGGGCTTAGACACAACCATTCTACTTGTTAATACCCGTACAGAAAATGAATATTATTCTATATTACTGTTACAGAAGACACAACTCTAATCGCCAATGCCGCTGCTGGGGATCAAATGCCGGAAACTTGTATGAAAGGCTACCATTCTACCACGTCACTATTATGCTGAAGGTTTGGTGTTTTAAAACCCTTTCAACATTATTTAAGTCATATCGAGACAGTGGAAAGATGATAATGAAAAGCTTTGTGCAATGAAGCGCCCTACAGTCAAGCGCTAAATTATGGGTTTTAAAACTGGGATTGTGATTGGTGAGCTAACCACTCATCTATCCAGCCGTCCCACCTCTAAAAGAGCTAGCTTGTATTGCAAGGCAGCGCAAATTTGTCTTATACATTAACATTTCACTACTACATTAAGCCAAATAAAAAAAATATTTGTATTTCGGGTAACCCTACCCTACTTTATTTTCTTGATGAAATCTAATTTTTTTCATGTTTTCTCCAAAAAAAAAAAAAAAAAAAAAAAAAAAAGTAAGGTGGTACTGGAATAAAATATATTAAATATTCTGACAAGAAGGTCTGAGCAAACAGTATAGACCCAGATCAAACTGCTCCTCTTGGTAAACTGTTGGCCATTCTGTCAGTATACGCAAACCAATTTGGTAAACTTTTATGTGAAAACAGGCTTTTAAGTGCCCTCCAGTGAAAAAGTAGCGAAAAAGTAGGGCTCAAATTTTTGAAAAAGTAGGGCAAAAGTAGGCATTTCAATCATGCTAAGTATGAAAAGGAAATGCCAAATTAAATGTTCCAAAAAAGAAGTTACAACTGAAGTAAAAATATTTTATAAATTTTTGCATCGCGGCTGCTCAGATTAAGTTGATCTGATGTTTTACAAATACCGAGCAAGCTAGGCCAAAAATTAAAATTTTTGGTCATTTAAAAAATTTTGGACTAAAAAGTAGGGTATTAAAAGGGCATTTTCAGAAGAAAGTAGGGAAAAATCGGAGCACAAAAAGGTAGGGAAAAGTAGGTCCGCTTGAAAGCAAATATATTTGGTAATTATGGTATTATGGTATTATAAATAAAAAAAAAATGTAAAAAAAATCCCTACCTATCCTATCTATATTTCTCTAAAATGTTACACCTAAACACACATAGTCTTTATCTGGCCTTATCACTTCACAATAATGCAGTCAGATCTAACTGAATTTGATTTCAGACCATGCTTGACTTCTGAATCCACTGCATGAATTGCGATATATCTATTTCGCGGGCCCCGATGAGCAGGGGCCATGCTTTCCGAATACCGAAAACTAGTGTAATCCGGTGACAGGTACAACAACAATACATTATCGTTCGCTTCCCTGAAATCTATTTTACTGCTTCAGGATTTTTCCTATATTTTTTAACCGCTTGTGCGTTTCAATCTTTGTTTCGTTTTGATCTTGGAACACTTTAATATGTCGAAGTTTTTTTTCCAGATTATCACGTTAAAATAGCGTAAAGTCTATGTGCTATCTTGAAAATCTACATCAAAGTGTACCTTATGCACAAAACGAATCATGCTAAGCTTGTAAATAGACGGAGAACGGATAAAAATAAAATTCGAGTTGGAGATAAAATTCAAAATGGCCGCGATCGCAAATTTTGTAGGCTGACTTCATAAGTCTTGTGATTCACCACCTTGCAATTGGAATACTTGGCGTTATTGGTTTTATTATTATTGGCAGGGCCGCCGTGTCAACAGCCTCTGCCAAATCACGGAACGCTTATCGTTTTTTAGGATAAGCACCTAACCACCCAAGCGTTTGTTGGACCATTACATTTTTGGTCACACACATCACTGGTCACACGGTTAGTCTATAGTAGTGCATTTGCATGCCAAACCGCTCCGTTGGACGCACTTATAAACCATTTGCATTATAGTAGAGCCCACAGAAAACTCGCAATAGAGTACTAAACAACACTCGTAATATAACATTGGAGGTACAGACAACTCGCAGTAATACACTACAAAGCACTCGCAGTGTAGTAAAGCGCTATAGACAACTTGCAATAGTGCATTACAAACCACTCGCAGTGTAGTACAGCGCTACAGACAACTCGCAATACTGCACTACAAAGCACTCGCAGTGTAGTAGAGTGTTACAGACAAATAGAAATAAAGCACTACAATCAAATTGTAATATAGTAGAGCGCTACAGACAACTCGCAATCGCGCACTACAAACCAATCACAGTATAGTAGAACGCTATAAACAACTCACATTGGTGCACTTCAAAGTTGTCCACTACAAAGCACTCGCAGTGTAGTAGACCACCACACACAACTCGCAGTAGCACACTGCAAACCAATCACAGTATACTAGAGCACTGCAAATCACTCGCATTCGTGCACTAAAAAGCATTCCCAGTGTAATAGAGCTTTACAGACAACTCACAGTAGAGCACTACAAACCACTCGCAATGTAGAAGAGCGCTGCAGAATACTCGTAATAAGGTATTACAAAGTATTTGCAGTGTAGTAAGGCGCTATTGACAACTCGTAGAAGAGCACTGCAATCCAATTGCAGTGAAATATAGCGCTAAAGACAACTTGCAATAATGCACTACAAAGCCCTCGCAGTGTAGTAGAGTGCTACAGACAAATCGCAATCGCGCACTACACAACACTCGCAGTGTAGAGCACTGTAGACAACTCAAAATAGAGCACTACAAACCAAACGCGTATAATACAGCGCTACGAACAACTCACATTCGTGCACAACAAAGCACTCGTAGTGTTGTAGAGCACCACAGACAACTCGCAGTAGAGCACTACAAACCAATCACAGTATAGTAGAGCACTACAAATGACTCGCAGTGTATGAGAATTATATACAACTCACAGTAGAGACTACAAACCAATCGCAGTGTAGAAGAGCGCTATAGACAATTCGTAATGATGATAATAACCATTCGCAGAGTAGTAGAGCGCTACAGACACTCACAGAAGAGCACTGCAAACCAATCGCAAGGAAAAAGACCGCTACAGACAACTCGCAATAATGCACTTCAAAGCACTCGCACTGTAGTTTAGCGCAATAGACAACTTGCAATGAGGCACTACGAAACACTCGAGGTGTAGTAGAGCGCTACAGACAGTTCCCAATAATGCACTACAAAGCACTCGCAGTGTAGTAGAGTGCTAAAGACAAATCGCAGTTGAGCACTACAAACTAAACCAGTATAATAGAGCGCTACAGAAAAATTCTCAATCGCAGTAGAGCACTACAAAACAATCACAGACAACTCGCAATAGAGCACTACAAACGAATTACAGTGTAGTTGTGCACTACAGATGATCGCAATAGGGCACTTTGAAGCACTCGCAGTGTAGAAGAGCGCTACAGACAACTAGCAATAACGCTCTACAAATCACTTGCAGTGTAGGAGAGCGCTACAGACAACTAGTAGTAGAGCACTACAAACCAATAGGAAGTGCAGTAGATTGCTACATATAACAGGCAATAATGCAGTACAAAGTACTTGCAGTGTAGCAGAACGCTACAGATAACTCACAGTAAAGCACTACAAATCAATCGCAGTGTAATAGTGCGCGATTGATAACTCACTATAGTGCGCTTCAAAGCACTCGCAGTATAGAAACGCTACAGAGAACTCGCGACAGTGTATTACTCACAGTGTAAACGAATGCTACAGACAACTAGTAATACAACAACTAGCAATAATGTACTATAAAGTACTCGCAGTGTAGTAGAGCGCTTCAGACAACTCGCGATAGTGCACTACGAAGCACTCACAGTATAGTAGAGCGCTACATAGAACACGCGACAGTGTACTTAAAACCACTCACAGTGTAAAAGAGCGCTACAGACAACTGACTATAGTGCACTACAAAGCACTCTTAGTGTAGTAGAGCGTCACCTACAACTAGCAGTAGAACACTACAAACTCTTCGCAGTGTAATAAAGCACTAAAGACAACATGCTTGTCACTCACGGTGTATAGCGGTAAAGCCAACTCGCATTAGTGTACTAGACACCCTTCGCATCAGAGTAGAGCGCAGCCTACATGACGCACTACAGTTAATGCACAACAAACAACTCGCAGTATGGTTAAACCCCAGGCAACTTGCAACAGAACACTTCAAACTACTCGCAGTGCACTAGAGCCCACATACATCTCGTAGTAGATCATTACAAACCATTTGCAATGTAGGAGACAGCTCGTTACAGAGTACTACAACCACTCGCAGTGTAGTAGAGCGCTGCACACCTCGCACCAGAGCACTACAAACCACTCGCAGTAGAGAAGATAGGTACAGACAACTCGTAATAGAGTACTATAAACCGCTCCCAGTGTAATGTAAGCGCTATAGACAACTCGCAATAATGCACTACAAAGCACTCGCAGTGTAGAACATCGCTACAGACAACTCTTAATAATGCCCTACAAAGCACTCGCAGTGAAATAGAGCACTACAGACAATTCGCAGTATAACGCTACTATCGCAATGAAATAGAACACTACTGACAACTCGCAATTTTTCACTACAAAGAACTCTTATTGTAGAAGAGCGTCACCTGCAACTCGCAATACAGCATAGCAAACTACTCGCAGTGTAGTAGTTCACTATAGACAACATATAATACATACTAATAGTCACTCACAGTGTAGTATAGCGGTATAGCATCACTGACTTCTCACAGCCGAGATATTAGTGCGACGCAGACGTGTGTCGATGTACTAGAACGCTGCAGACAGGTCACTCGCAATAGACCACTACAACCACAGACAACTCGCTGCAGAGAACTACAAACAATTCGCACTGATGTAGAGCCCAAGGAGAGCTGTTAATAGAGTATCCTGGCAAAACCAGTTTTCGTTCACTTAACGATATATCCAATCAGAGCCGCTGACAAACAAAACCCTCGCTTTTGTTTATTTATGCATAATTACCATTAGTCAAAACGCATCAAATCAATAACAAAATATATCTAATTTACCTCGTGTTTATCCAGGTCAAGCCGCCATTTTGGAAGCTGTCAAATTCAGTTGGCTAACTAAATTCTAACTAAATTCGTCCATGTATGGTATCTATACTGTTCATAAGAAAGAAATGCATCATTTTGCTTCTCATCAGCAAGATTGTCAAATCTGAAGTCGGGAAACAAGAATTAACCAAGAAAACAGGAAATCAATTTATTTACAGCGTAATGTATCCTACGGCTTATTGATAGGATGTAGTGGGTTCACAAATGGGAACCCTAACTTTTTACAAAATGGCAACTAAACCCATCCATTACATTTTTCACATTCGCCCCAGCCCAGTTAACAATGATAATAAATGGTTTCTTGCTAAAATCTGGGCTTGATCGTTTACAGATGATGCACTTTTCATAGTCTGGAATGTCCTCTTCAGAATCACTGTCACAACTTTCAATTCGTACTTTCTTCATTTTTTTCAAAGGAACTCCTGATGGTCCAGCAACTAGTGATGTGCTGTTGGTTGAGATGTTTGTCTTGGAATTACTTCATTGATATTTACTGTTTGCTTAGATTTTCCGGTGCTAGATTTTGTTTTCGGTTTGTTCTTATCTTGGTGTTCAACAATTTTCTCCATAGCTTTATCTTCTGTAATTGCCTTTCCTCCAACTACTTTGCTAAGTATGTGCCTTTCCTTTTAGCTGTTTGTACATTTGCAAAACTGTGGCCACCTTTATGTAATAGGGAATTCTCTGCTGATTCTGACAAGGGTCTGCCAGGTGTGATATGTTCTTGACCTTGACTAAAACAGTTGGCTGGAGCAACCATTGGATCACTGACAACATGCGGATTAAAGGGTATGATACCAAATCTCTTGAAAGCTGATAGTATGTTATTGTCTGTAAGAGTTGTTGTGTAGATCTTGCAGGCTAGGAGACAACAATCATACCATTTAACAAGCTGACCGCCAGATTCGCGTATATGGCGGTGGTGAATTCCAGGTAACCTCAAACGGACCAAAACAGCTAACGTCAAGAGGTTGGAGGAGATGGCTACAATGTGGTAGTAACACAAATAATATTATCTTCTGAGATTTGGCCCAGTCTATTAGCCCTAAAGATACATGGCTCTTATGTCCATCGCAGAGTATAAGTGCATGATCTGAATTTCTTGAAGGTATGTAATTTATTAAGTGATTTTTCATGTAGTCTTCGAAAATCTCCGTGTTCGACCACCCTGTTTCAGGAACTGTACCAGTAGCACCTGGAGTCGCCCCCTCCATTAGTTAATCAAGCATCCGCGAACCAGGGAAAGCAAAATATGGTGGTACTTGCTTACCCACACAATTGACACATCCGATCGTTGTGGTAATTTTAGACTTGCCAGAAGTAACAGCTTGGTGCCTTATAGTTCTTACCCGATACTATCTTGGGAGGCTTATGTTCAGCCTGTACGCCTTTTTTCATCCACGTTATAAATGAACCGGGTTTATCTGGGAGATTATACTTAGTAAGAATTCTATGTTCACTAAAATAACTATCAACTGCCTGTCTAGTCTCACTTCTAGCTCTTGCAATTTCAGGACTTTGTGGTTTCTTAACTTTAAGTTCAGGCCACCTATCTAGGAAACTATATAACCAGAGGTCTGTCAGTGGATGATGTTTATCTCTCAAGCCAAGAAAAATTGCGTAATCTGATGCCAGGTTGATAGTCTTCTGACGAATGTAACCATACTTCACCTCAGCTATAGTTTATTAGATGTCCAGTTAATAGTGCCTCATGCTCATCCGAGGAAAGAGGCAAAGGACCAGACTTCACGACATCCCAGCTAACTCTTCCATGAAGCTGTCCATTAAAATTGACTAGGGAACTCCAAAAGACTGGGACGCTATTCTGATTGACATGTTATTGTCTATAACTGCTTCAAAAGCCCTGTTCAACTCATCTGAATCATACGACCTGTAAGCAGCTCTTGCATTTTGCTTGCGCTGAAAAGAGAACAAAATAATATTCAAGTTTTTGTTTTCGTATTTTTTTTTTTTTTTTTTTTTTTTTTTTTTTGCCGTATGCTTATAAACAAAATAAAACCAAAATATCAAAGTTTATTTCATAACTGAACTCATTTTTGATTTTTGTTTCTTTTGTTTTGTTTAGCTTGTATCACCACAGATAGTTGTGCTGCTGATAATGCAAGATAAATAAATCTAGAAGAAGGCATAGCTGGAAAAAAGACAAAGGTAATAAACAAAAATGTTTCCATCTTGGATATAATTATGATTACATAAAGAATATTTGCTGAGGTTTATGTTTGTTAACTGCTCTTTAATGAAAGACCTTTGTTGAGACAGGCGAAATTCAGTAATTAAACATCCATAAAATTATTAGGGCAGAGATATATACCTTTCAAACAAAACCAATTAATATCCAATTAGCTAAAATTAGAAAACAAACACATAAATTGCACCTTTTTTTTCATTTTGAACAGTATACTTTGACAGTTCGGCGCATGACCTTTGGGCACCGCCTACATCCGTTTAGCAGACGAAGTATAAACATTCATTGATATTCTATTCATTTTTCAAAGAATGTCAGAATAAATTGACAAAATTAAAAGTAAACTGTATCAAAATGGCGCATACAAACTTTCGAAGAACCGTTCTTACCTTTTTTTATCTCAATTTTGCGATTGGAAAACTGTTTTGACGCTTCTGTCTCTAATGTAAACAAAGATGCACGCGCAACACAAAAATCGCTTTTGTAATACATTTTCGGGGCCGGACAAAAACAGATTGTGGACGAAAACATGTTGTGCCGGGACTACAAACCACTCGCAGTATAATAGTACGCCAGCTACATCTTGCAATGATGGACAGCAAATAGAGTACTATAGACCACTCGCACTGTAGTGGAGCACGACAGACGATTCGCATTAGAGTACTACAAACTATCCGCAGTATAACATTAGCACTGCAGACAACTCGCAATAATGCACTACAATGCATTCACAGTGTAGTGGAGAACCACTTACAATTTGAAATAGAGTACTAAAACGCTCGTAGAATAGTAGTGCGTCACCTACATCTCGCGAGGGTGAAATAAACCACTTGCAGTGTAGAAAAACCTACAGACAAATTGCAAAAGTGCACTTCAAGCCGCTCGCTGTGTGATAGAGACCTCATATATCTTGCAGTAGAGCACTACAAGATATTCACAGTGTAGGAGAGCACTATTGACAACTCGCAATAGTGCACTACAAAGCACTGTTAATATAATAGTGTCACAGCCAACATTATATCAAAGTGCAACAGATGTGTTACACTATACTAGAGCACTACAGACAACTCGCGACAGAACATTACGAACCACAGACAACTCGCAGGAGAGCAATACAAACCTATCGCAATGTGGTAGTATCCGAAAACAACTCACAATATAGTACTATTAACCACTCGCAGTGCAGTATAGTAGTGCGGCACCAACATCTCGCGATAGTCGATACCAACCACTCGCTGTGTAGTTAAACCTATAGGCAGCTTGCGATGCAGCACTACAAACAGCGCACAGTGTAAAAGAGCCCACAGACATCTCGCTGTAAAGCACTACAAACCATTCACATTATTGTAGAGTCCGCAGAAACTCACAATAGAGAACTACAGAACACTCGCAGTGTAGTAAAGCGCTACAGACAACTCGCAATAGAATGCTACAAAGCACACTGAATGTAGTAGAGGGTTCCCAGTCAATTCGTACTCAAGTCAACTCGTACTCAAGTCAACTCGTTCTCATTTTGGTCAATTCGTACTCACTGTTTGGTCAATTCGTACTCATTTTGGTCAATTCGTCCTCAGTTTGGTCAACTCGTACTCATTTGGTCAATTCGTACTCACTGTTTGGTCAATTCGTACTCATTTTGGTCAATTCGTCCTCAGTTTGGTCAACTCGTACTCATGTTCTTTGGTCAATGCGTACTCATTTTGGGACCTCTATTTGAGGACGCAAACAAACGGAAGCAGAATAAGATATACTTAACGCCATTAAAACATAAAATTAAGAGCATTTAAAAATGTTTGAGTTAGAGGTTTTGGGTCGGACACGATTCTTAGCTATTGGGTTTTATTCAGGGACATTGCTCAAATTGGACTGTTTTGCAGAAGTAATGGCGTCAAGAAAATTTAAATTTTGCATATCTCGGGTGTATAGACGGACCAAATTAACCTGTCGCGTTGACCTTTAAATTTACTATTTACCAGTATGTCCCCGCCTACAAAATCAGTGGGGCATGAATGATCTTACCCATCTTTGCGTCCGTCCGTCCGTCCGTTTGGGCGAACATTTAGAATAAGAGAGGCTATTTTGGACAAAATTATTAGGTTAATTCCGTTTCAAATACAGTGATGGAGAGTCCGTCCGTCCATCTATCCATTCGCTTCACGATTAAGAAGTGAAGAAAAAAAAATAGAAATAAAAGTGCATAAAATATTTTGTATAAAGGCGATTTTTATTCCATCTAAGCATACAATAAGCATTTCGTAATGAGAGTTTTCAGACTGTTAACATATACTTTCAATGCGAATTGTAAATCATATACAAACATGTCCTAAAGGCCACCGGTTTTAAGCAATCATCTGTCTGAAAAGGCCACTATTTCAGATCCCATTAAATGCAACGTAGTTGGAATTTACATGCATTAAGCAAGCATTTTTTGGTTTTCCCACAGGCGCTTGCCTAACACAGGTTTGTCTGTAGTTCACGTGACAACTGCTGATCAGTACCAGAAATATTCGGGATTAACTGACAAAAAGACAAAATGACATTTTTATTAGAAGGGATGAAAGACCACCCTCTTGTTACAATATGCTGCATAACGAGATTTTGTATCGACATTTAAATTTCAATTGAACACACACACACACACACACACACACACACACACACACACACACACACACACACACACACACACACACAGGGGAGGAAAAAAGCACATGGCCCGACCGGGATTCGAACCCAGGACCTCTTGCACACCATGCGAGCACTCTAGCCAACTGAGCTACCGAGCCACACGGTCGACCTGTGACAATTTCCCCCTGCTTAAATAGAGTCGTCCCCGAATCTTCTCGGAACCATGCCGGTACCGACGAGACAGTCCCTTTGCTGCTCGCAGCCCGAGCACGGACCCACACTGCACCACGAAATGTCACAGGGGAGAAACAAGCACATGGCCCGACCGGGACTCGAACCCAGGACACAATTCCCCTTGCTTAAATAGAATCGTCCCCGAATCTTCTCTGAATCATGCCGGTACAGACGAGACAGTCCCTTTTGCTGCTCGCAGTCCGAGCACGGACCCACACTGAGCCATAAAATGTCACAGGGGAGAAAAAAGCACATGGCCCGACCGGGACTCGAACCCAGGACCTCTCGCGCACCGTATGAGCACTCTAGTCAACTGAGCTACCGAGCTACACGGTCGATCTGCCACACGGTCCCCCCCATCCCCACACACTGGCAAACGTCACAGAGAAAAAAAGCACAAGGACCCCTCGCACACCGTGCAAGCTCTCTAGCCACCTGAGCTACCGAGCCACACGGTCGACTGCGACAATTTCCCCCTGCTTAAATAGAGGCGTTCCCGAATCTGCTCGGAATCATGCCGGTACCGACGAGACAGTCCCTTTGCTGCTTGCAGCCCGAGCACGGACCCACACTGAGCCACAAAATGTCACAGGGGAGGAAAAAGCGGATGGCCCGACCGTGACTCGAACCCAGGACCTCTCACACACCGTGCCAGCTCTCTAGCCAACTGAGCTACCGAGCCACACGGTCGACCTGCGAGAGACACACACACACACACACACATTAAAGCTTTCACAACTTGAAAAGATTATCTTTTAATCCTGTCAATTATCCACCATTGAATAGCGGCGATCAAATAAATACAAACTGTTACATTCCTATTAGTTTACAAATTATGCGGTAGAAGATCGCCGCAATAATCCATTGCATTAAATACATGTACTTTTGTTACATTTCTGTGCACAAGATAATTATATAACGCAATCAAAAGAAAACAAAATTAATTGGTATTTAATGGAAGTAAATATTTACTGTTTTTCTTTCTATCATTCTTTTAAAATTAAATTCTCCCAAGTTAATTTGATCGAATTTCTCATTTCTTTATCCTCCGTTGTATTTGGAAGTTTTTCTTACTCGACTTTAATGTGAGATCAAAGGAAAACACCTTCAATTGCCAATTAATGAAAATAACTACTTGTTTATTACTTTCTTCCATTTTTCATAGCTTAAATAATTAAAAACAAATTTACTCGAATTTCTTAATTCTTAATTTTCTGTTATATTTGGAAGTTTTTCTTTCTTGATTTTTTTAGTAAGTCGATTTTGATGTGAGATAAAAGGAAAACAACTTTAATTGGCAATTAGTGAGAACGACTAATTGTTTAATAACTGATGTTTTGTTTTTTATGTTATATTTTGAAGTTTTTCTTTCTTTCTATCTTTCTTTGAAATTCTATCTTTCTTTCAAAGATTGCAATCTAGCAAAGTGAACTGATGCGAATTTCTTATGTTATATTTCTTTTCTGTTATATTTGGATGTTTTCTGTTTGTTTTTCTTTCTATATTTCCTTCGTAATTAGTCAATTTTAGTGTGAGAACGAATTGACCAAAATGAGAACGAATTGACCAAAATGAGTACGAATTGGCCAAATGAGTACTAATTGACCGAAGAAAAATTCTATGAGTACGAATTGACCGAAAAATGAGTACGAGTTGACCAAAATGAGAACGAATTTACTTGAGTACGAATTGACTTGAGAACGAATTGACTTCATACCTAGTAGAGCGCCACTGACCACTCGCAGTATAGAGCACCACAAACTACCCTAAGTGTAGTAGTTCGTTATAGGCAACATGCAACAGATAACTACAAATCACACGCAGTGTAGTATAGCGCTATGTATATCTACAAATCACACGCAGTGTAGTATAGCGCTACAGACGACTCAAACTCCAAATTCTGCTTAAGCGTCAAAGACGTCTCAAAGCCAACATTATATTAGAGCTCTACAGACGTGTTGCATTGTACTAGAGCGCTACAGACAGCTCGCGACAGACACATATCGCAATGTGATAGAGCTCAAGGACAAGTCATAATAGGGTACTACAAACACCTCCGCAGTATTGTTGTGCACCACCTAAATCTCGCGATAATGGACTGCCAACAACTTTACGGTGACTTAGTGTACAGATTTAGAAAAAAATGTGTGATAATCTATGTGTGATAATCGAACTTTTCGGAGCAATTCAGAAAAATAATTAACCGTTATAAAAAGAATTAGCTATAGTCTGGATATTATGCGGCAGACTGCATACCTAGTTATCAACCCAATCATTGTTGAAGGCTATGTTTCACTCTTTATTTACACGATGGCGGTTCGGGTTTCAGACTCAATGACCGCTTCTTCATAAAACTTTAACCAGTGGGTTGGGGCTTGACGATATGTCTTTGGCTTGACCCGCCGTGGTTCAACTATTGGTTTCTATTACTCTGGCAAACAGTAGAATTAGCCATGAATACTCGTCTTTGTTTATCATAGGGATTAATTTGATTTTTTGTTTTCGCTTCGATGCATTGTCTGAGTTGAGAGCCTTTATGCGAACCAATTTTTATGTATTTCTGTATTAAGAGTAACATCGGGACCCAGGGTGAAGTTGGACGGCTGTAAAAATGCTTTAACCCCCACCCCCACCCCACCCCACCCCGGTGGTTTATTCAACTGTCCGTTCTAAGGCGGTGGACCCGGTGTTGGTCTTACTCTTTGTAGCTTTGTGGTTTATTCTACGAGATGATTTGTTTTAAGTCTTGCCTTGAGTTATTTTGTTCTTATGTTTTTCAGTCATTTTAGCATTGCGATTACCTCGCTTGGGGAGAGAGAGCTAATATTAGTGCTTTTCGCGCGTTTGTTCGATTTGCGCTTGTTTGGTTTTGTCTCTTGGTGTCTGGGAAGGGCTGCGGCTTGTGATTGTGGCACTCCTTGGACTTTTCTCTTACTTTCTTTTGCAGTGTAGTTAAACCTACAGGCAACTTGCAATACAACATTGCAAACTGCTCGCAGTGTAATAGAGCCCACAAACATCTAGCAGTAAAGCGCTACAAATCATTTGAATTACAGAAGAGTTCTTAGACCACTCACAATAGAGTACTAAATATCACTCGCAAAGTAGTAGTGTGCTACAGACAACTCAAAATAGTACAATACAAAGCATTCTTAGTGTAGTAGAGCGCCACCGACCACTCGCAATAGATCACTACAAATCACACGCAGTGTAGTATAGCGCTACAAACGACTCCAAATTATGGTTGTGCGTCACTGCCTTCTCACAGCCGACACTATATAAGAGTGCTACAGACGTGTTGCAGACCACATTCTGGTTGAGCGTCATAGAGGACGTATCAGTTAACATCAGGGTAAAGCGTTTAATACGCTTGCAGACCACATTCTGGTTGAGCGTCAAAGACGACGTATCAGTCAACATACGGTAAAAAGGTATATACGCGTACAGACAACATTCTGGTTGAGCGTCATAGATGACTTATCAGTCAACTTTACGGTAAAGCGTTATATATGCTTTCAGACCACATTCTGGCCGAGAGCCATAAACGACCTATCAGACAACATTACAATAAAGCGTTAAATACGTTTGCAGACCACATGATGGTTGAGCGTCAAAGACGACGAATCATTCAACATTACGGTTAAGCGTTATATACGCGTGCAGACCAAATTCTGGTTCAGCGTATCAGAGTAATACCACAATGTAACACGTCTGTGGCGTTCTGAAATAATGTTGGCTGTAAGAAGTTGTAGTGGTCAAGGTAACCCAACCGTAATCCAAACTCATAAATCCGTGAACGAATGACGAATCAGAATGTTCAGACCAACATACATGGACCCCAGAATAAAGGGTGCAATCAGGCGTCCGCGGATAGTAAGCATTTCTTTGTAAGCAAGCTTTGCCCACCATGCCCATAGGCCTGAACGAAGGAAATGTGATGTCCGGGATTTTTGAATTCTACATATGGCTCGTTATTGGCAAAAACATCAGAAACAATTCTGGAAAATGGCACATTGTAGGGATTGACCAGATCATGGTGTCTCCCACAGAACTTCTTAAGAGTTGCTATCAGTTTTGGTTTTTTTGACACCCCTGGCTCAACAACCTTGTAGTGAGCATTTTCCCACGCTCCATGAAGTCCTGATTATACAGTCTCTTGCAAAACGGATTATCTGTGAAATGTAAACGCCATATGCTAGTGCAGAAGGAATATTACTGCTCAGGAATGGAAAGTTAACAATGGGAAAATTGAAGTCATCCCGTTTGTTGTAAAGCCTAGTAGTAAGCTTTCCATTGTCAATGTAGAGAAAACAATCCAAGTATGAGGAGGAGGCTGCAGTCTCCGTTGTTTCCTTTATTTCAAGTTCACGTGGATAAATAAATTCCATATACTCTGCAAATTTTGTGTTTTTCAGAAGCAATACATCATCTATATATCTGTAGGTGAAATTGAATTGTTGTAGTCAGTGATACTCAACCGGTTTGGATTTTGAGTCCTCTGTAGCGCTATACCAGAAGATACGCTTGAACACCACATTCTAGTTAAGCGTCACAGAGGACGTATCAGCCAACATTATGGTAAAGCGTTGTATACACTTGCAGACGCTGATACAGTCAACATTACGTTAAAGCTTTATATACGCTTGCAGAACACATTATGATTGAGCGTCACAGAGGACGTATCAGTCAACATTTCGGTAATATGTTATATACGCTTGCAGACCACATTATAGTTTAACGTCACAAGGACCGTATAAGTCAATATTATGGTAAAGCGTTATATACGCTCGCAGACTACATTCTTGTTGGGCATCATAGAGGACGTATCAGTCAACGTTATGGTAAAGTGTTATAGACGCTTGCAGATAGCATAAACATATTTTATTGCAACTCTACATGAAAATATACATGTATGCAATGTGGTTGGGCCACAAGTTCTCTCAACATTAGTTACGGCCCTCCCCTACAGTTTTAACACATAACAACAGTCACGTGACATTGCCAAATATTTCAGTATGATAATTAAAGTATGCAGTATTAATTGAATGAAACATGATAAATAAATAAATAAATAAACAAAAATGTGTGTCTCTACACGTGGAGGTTGTGGCACAGGAGGATATCAGCGGTAGAATAGTAATTTATCTACTCACTGATTTCCAGAGAATCTACCAGTATCCTTTATGTATGTCTGGACGGATCTGAATAGAGACATATTGACCTCTAAAGACAACTCGGCAACGCCATAGAGTAGGATATCCAGGTTTAGAGGATGAAAAGTGCGGGTTTCGTTAAACATCGTATACATACGTTTAGATAATTCAGGCAGCGAAAAAAGTAATGTTCCGCATTCTACTTACAATTACAAAAACTTTTGATGCAAGTCACTATTCAAAATACTGCATTCATTTCTTATTCTTGAGTGCATAATATATAAATATCTATCACCATATAAGTAATATTACAGTACTCCGTGGATTCTCGAGTTATGGCGTTTTATTTCATACTTAAAAGAACTGAATGAAGAACTGCTTCGTATATTTTCATCTAGAATATTCCATAAGGGAACAGGAGACGGTATGCAAGAGTTTCGAAATAGTTCTGTTCTGCAAAAATGGAACAGTGATGTTATCTCGGTTTCTTAATAAATAGTTTGTAGTTTCTCGTATGTGAGGGGGAATAATATCGCTTATATAAGAGGGTTCTTGTCCATTTATTGCTTTGTACAAAAAATATAATTTCTGATTTTTTGGGCGTTCTGATAATGCAACCCACCCACATTCTCTATATAACTTATCGAGTGAAACTGATCTAGTCAAGCCAGTAACTATTCTAGCAGCTTCGTTTTGTAACTTTTCTAGTGCATTAGCGTCTTGATCGGTACAGTTGTCCCAAACTACTGATGAGTATTCTATTATTGGTAAGACATAAGAAACATAAATTTGATTTAATGCAATTCTTCTAAGGGTGATTTTAAGCTTTCTCATAATGCCAACTACTTTAGTAGCACTATTTAAGATATTATCTATGTGTTTATGCCATTTGCCATTGCTGCTGAAAGTTAAACCTAAATGCCTTTGATCTTCAACAAATTTAAGCTGAGTATCATTGAAGACTAAATTACGAAAATGTTCGAAAAATTTTAAAGTAAAAAGTATTGCTTCAGTTTTTAGAGGATTAAATTTTTTGAACCACTGCTTTGCCCATGCGACTAGTAGTCGAAGAACATGATTTATAATCCCTTCAATATCTGCTAAACTGGATGCTGAATAGAACAAGGAACCGTCGTCTGCAAATAATCTTGTCAAGCTAAGTAAGGATTCAGAAATATCATTTACATAGATTAAAAATAGTAGGGTACCTAACACTGAGCCCTGAGGAGCTCCGGCGTTGACCCTTTTAAAATCTGACATACAAGATCAAATAACAAATCTTTGTTTCCTGTCATGTAAGTAATCAGAGATCCAATACAACAAATCCCCGTCAATTCCATGCTGCCGTAATTTAAAAATAAGTCCCTTGTGCCATACCCTGTCAAAAACCTTTGATACAGCGCAAAATACCATGCAAGAATATTGATTGATGTCTATTGCTTGACATATATGATGATATATGTCGATCAACTGGAAGGTAGTTGACTGACGAGGTAAATTCCTGATTGATATTCATAGATCAAATTGCTTTCATTTAAAAGTTATATATGTTCTTAAAAACAATGCGTTCTTGTAGTTTTCCTATTCACTCAACAAAGAGACAGGACAAAAGCTTGATGGGTCCGAGTTATCCCCCTTCTTTGGCAAAGGTATAAGGTTTGATCGTTTCCATAAGTCCGAGAACTTACCCTCCCTGAAAGATCTATTAAACAAAATGCTTAATAGAACTGAAATTTCTTTGGCTACAGGTTTCAACATTTATTACTAATTCCATCAGGACCACTAGCTTTATTTGGGTTCAAAATTTCGATAAGTGACTGTATTTCTGATGCAGTACATGATATATTTAACAGTTGATTTTGACACTTTAACTCAAAAGCAGGCAAAATAACAATTAGTATCATCCAATGTAGAAAGATAGGTGAAATACTCATTCAAGCATTCAGCCTTTTCCATGTCTGTATGACAATAATCATTCTGGTCGTTTGGTGGAAATACTTTGAGAGGGGGTATTGAACTAATACTACTATTGTTCTTGACAAAATGTCGAATGATATTCCAAAATTATCTTTTGTTTTTACTATAAAAATCATTGATAGAGGATTCAAGGTTATTGTAAAATCTTTCTTTGCATGCTTTACTTTGTTACGAAGATTTCTGTACTGCTCTCGTAGATGTAAACTAGTTGAATTAATTAATTTGCGTTTTAATTTATCACGCTTAGAGATAAAATGTCGTATTTCCGAGTCATACCACGGCTTATCATTTGGTCTCACTACCACAAGATTTGAAGGTATACATAGTTTTACCATATCAAGGAAAATGTCTGTAAATATTCTGCAGGCGTCGTCTAACGACCCTTCGTGTAAGAAAGACCAATCATAGTTTGATATTTTCTCTTTCAAAAGATCGACATTGGCCTTTTTATATAGCCACACTAGCCGTGTGAAAGACCCTTGCAAATTATATTGGAAGGGAAGAATTACGTATGTCGCTTTATGATCGCTTATATTATCAGATATACTAAGAATTCCAGCATCTAAATAATGCATGTCGTCTGGAATTACTATGGGATCAAGGATAGCATCTTGCCTGGTAGGATTTGTAATAACATTCTGTCATGAATTTATTAACATTATGTCTCTCAAATTACGATAATTTGGATTCAGCAGGTCTTCATTTAAGTCCCCAACTAGTACCAGATTTTTGGTACCTTCTAGGGCTTTATCAACATACATGTATGATAACAAATTTTTAATTACATCACAGCAGGCACATGGCGCGCATACAACGTCGATGCAACGTCATGTGCCTGCCGGGATGACATTGTGAACCACTTATAATAAAAACATATATTGAAATTTAACGCTTATGCTTATAAAACGGAAATGAGCCCTCACACCAATTAACCTTTACCACTCTCTCGGCTAATTCAGCAGACGACAAATCAACGACACCTCCCCAATCCTCCACAGGAAACAGACCCCGACACCTCACGCAAATTGTCTCCAATGGAGACAACTTGCTTGAAATGCCAAAACCAACGACACCTCCCCAATCCTCCACAGAAAACAGACCCCGACACCTCACGCAAATTGTCTCCAATGGAGACAACTTGCTTGAAATGCCAAAACCTGTCTCCGGGAAAAACAAGAATAATACTCCAAAATGTCATCCGCCGAACGTTTTACCCAGAGTGCTAAGCGTTAACACACCCATACACTATACGCTCCCTACCTCAGCCGAAAACTGAGCACTCGTTAGAACCGCCTCAATTAGGCAGCCCTAACGAGCGCTCACATCCATGACTCAAAGCGACAGGAATCAAGTAAAATAATATAACATATATCCCTGAGAACTCCGAAGATACAACATAGAAGAGGGTTTTGAGGGGGCATTCACTGCATAGACCCGTTAACAGGATGTTAAAAACTATACCTGGCTACCCGTAGTTGGGTACTAGGACCTTATCAAACAGAGCAGACCCAGATCAGACACCGCAAATCGAGGCGTCTGATCGGGGTCTACGTTGCTTATACAATACAACCTTTTCGCCTAAACAAGCCAGATATACCACACATTGAAATATGTACATATCTAACCGTTAAAAACAGAAGAAGTCGCTGGGCACAGTGATAATTAACCTTTACCACTCTCTGGGCTAGTTCAGCAGACGACACATCGATTATACCCCCCGTCCCCTAAGACAACAGGAACCGACACATCATGCAAATTTTCTCCATTGGAGACAATTCGTATGAAATGCCAAAACCCGCTCTCGGGGAAAAACAATACAAATTCTGCTGAACATTTTACCAAGATTGCTAAGCATTTATGAAATATGTCTATGTCTGTTGTATTGATGTGATTCGCAGAAAAACTAATATTTAGATTGTGGATTCAAAAATTATTACGATAGTGCTATGCCGCGCCGTTCTATCCCACTCTCTCCGCCAACGTGAGTAAAATGTGTATTTCACTTTACATACGCACCATCCTCTCGTGCGCGACGAAGTCATAATTGACTCTTGCAGATCACACCCTGGTTGAGCGTCCGAGACGCATCAGTTATTATTACGGTAAAGCGTTATATAAGCTTGCATAGGACATTCCGGTTGAGTGTCATAGATGACGCATGAGTCAACATTACGGTAAAACGTTATACACGCTTACAGACCACATTCTGATTGTGCGTACCAAATGACGTATAATAAACGTCAAAGAGATTGCCTTTGGAAACAAAGAACACACTACAGAGAAAATGGGAGACTCTTCACTCTTTATTGAGACTCTTCATAAGCAGTAATGAAGTTTGCAATACTGCTTACACCCTCTAGTGTATACATGAGCAGAACATCATCTTTAAATAAACCACAAATGCGGGGCCCAATGATCCCAAAGGAAATGAAATATAATCTTCACTATGGTGATGTACGGGGAGACGTTCTACCGCCGGCACACGGCACTAACACCAGCCGCAGTGTAATAAAATAAACGTCACAAAGATTGCCTTTGGAAACAAAGAACACACTACAGACCAGAAAATTGGAGCCTCAGTTTAATTGAGAGTCTTCATAAGCACAAATGAAGTTTGCAACGTCAATTTTATGCTTAAGCGATATATATATACGCTTGCAGACCATTGGTTGAGCATCATAGACGATGCATCAGTCAACATTGTGGTAAAGCGTTATACGTGCTTGCAGACGACATTCTGGTTGAGCATCGCAGAGAATGTATCATTCAACATTATGGTTCAGACTAGATTCTGTTTGAGTATCACGGAGGACACATTAGTCAACATTACGGTAAAGCATTATTTACCCTTGCAGACCACATTCTGGTTGAGCGTCATGGACGTCGCATCAGTCAACATTGCGGTAAAGCGTTATATACGCTTGCATACGACATTTTGGTTGAGCATCACAGAGGATGAGTCAACATTATAGTAAAGCGTTATATACGCTTTTAGACCACATTCTGGTTGAGCATCATAGAGGACGTATCAGTCAAGCATTATGGTAAAGTGTTATTTACGTTTCAGACAAGATTCTGTTTGAGCATCACAGAGGACGCATTAGTCAACATTATGGTAAAGCATTATTTACGCTTGCAGAGCACATTCTGGTTGAGCGTCATGGACGTCGCATCAGTCAACATTGCATACGACATTCTGGTTGAGCATCACAGAGGACGCATGAGTCAACATTATAGTAAAGCGTTATATACGCTTTTATACCACATTCTGGTTGAGCATCACAGAGGACGTATCAGTCAACATTATGGTAAAGCATTATATACGACACATAGTCGACATTATACCAGCTACTTTCAAACGATATTATCGTTGAGGTATACATACGTTTTGCATTCAATATTCTGGCTAAGCGTCGACAGTATAAAAAAGCACTATATAAGACTCACAGTTATTTTTCAGGTTGAGCATCACAGACGACTATCTACAAACATTGAACCTATTCAAGTTACTTTGAAAATCAAGTACTGCTTAAGCCGGTGCTAGGGGCTTATTGTGGCTTCTCAAACTACATTGTTGCATTTGAAGAGGCATAATAAGCCGAGTCTTCGATTTTTTGTTCCTTTGTATACCTTTGGTTTCCAAAGGCAACCTTTTAGATTTTTATTTCAGTTCGCCATTGAACCGTTTGCTTTGTTTCATCACAGTATTTTTGATAGTATGTATTTAACTGTTATGTTTCACAGATGAGGTAGAGGACCTCTGTGCAAACCGAACTTATATTTGTAATTTAAAACTGTATCAGAATAAAAGGTGAGGTTTCGCGCAAGTAAAACTAGTTTAGGCCACGCTCCCATCCCCGCAGTAGTCCTACTGACCGTTCCAGGACGGTTTTACTGTTGCAGTTATTTTTGTGCATCGATAGTTTCATATGTGGCGTTTGTTTTGTGCCCTTGGGAAGTGTCGTGCTTCGTAATGGTGGCATTTCCTTGGTGTTCGTTCATTCCTGGGCTTCGAGGCATTAGCAGAGATATACGTACCATCACTGTTCCTAAACGCAAGTCTGCTGTTTTCTTTAATTTGATGTGCGCCAAGTGAAGACTCAGATCAGCCTGCACATCTACACAGTCTGCTTAGAGTATTTTCTGAGCCCTCATGCTTTCGATCTTTTCAGAATCGGTTTCAGAATGTAAAGGAGAACAGTTAATGTCCTGCTTATACCTTTGTGGGAACTATTCAGACAACAATTCTATATAATACAAAACAATACGATACTTTATTTCAAGCCACATTAAGAAGATACATCTCAAAAGTTTAAAGGGATTGGATATTCTGGGTAGATAATCCCGCCCTTTGATACAAAGTAGACAACTTTTGTGACTTCCTGTTTGCCTTACTATACACGAAACTCTTTGTAAAAAAAAGTCTACCCTAAAGAAAAGAATTTGGTCTCGTAGGGAACCCATTCTTTCCTTTTAAAGTAAACCTCAATCCAGAAGCGAGCGATCCAAAACATTTTTGACAAATTGCCATCTTCCCCCCCCCCCCCCCCCACCTCCCCACCCCCACCCCCTCCCCCACCGAAACTGTATTTATTCCCCTAAATGCTCTTCACAAGAGGAGGTCAGTGGAGTATCCTTGAAGTTGCTAGTGTGTACATATATTAGCAAAAGGTGCTAGCCCGTTAACTTTAAATCCCAAACTGGTCATTTTGGTAGACCTCTTCAAGGCTAGCCGGTGAACTTCAGCTAAATTCTCTACATAGTATTTACGCGAAAAAAAAAAACTCCGATTAAAATAACTCTATTGATACATCTAACAAGCTATATCGACACAATACATTTAGGCCAGAATGATATCATTTGGCGGTGTATTTATTTACTTTAAGATGACTCTAAGATGTGGTGGCCAATTCTATGTGATCCAATGTGGTCTGAGGTGACTTGTGGAAACGTTGACACTAAACCATTTAATGCGGTCAACAGTTAAATTCCAAATTAGATTACTCTTTTCTTTCACAAATCATTTGAAGGGAATAAATACACCTTCAGGGAAGGGAACTCTGTCAAACTGGTTTTGCCTCCCCTCTGAAAAGGGGTCTACTCTGAAACAAAATAATATTTGCTCCAAAGGGGAGCAAATTCTTTATATTTTAGAATGGGGGGTTGTTGTGCAGGAAAGCAAACAGGAAGTCACAAAAGCTATCTCCCTTGTACAAAATGGAGGAAAAGTGTATCCAATTCTTTTGAAACCTGTTTGTTGACAACTGTGTATATGTTATGCGTAATCTCCGCAGATTCAAGCTACATTTGCTCTCCAGTTGCAATGTAAACAATGTAAATCATAGGAAATGTTACCTTCACAACTATATACTGGCACATAAAACCCGATAATAAAAGGCATACAGCTTCATGCAAACATAGTCTTGACATAGTTTATAGTATAAAGAACAAAAACAAATATGTTGCTGTATCAGCTGTAATTTCAAACAGTTTGACAGTTGTTTTTTTTTTTTTTTTTTTTTTGTTTTTTTTTTGTCTTTTTTTTTCCTATCGTTTTGACAAATTACGACAGTGCATCTTTTCCCCGTAATACGATAATCGAATAAGGGAAACGTGATATTAGCTTTTTCTTAAGGCAACGTACAAGAGTATTACTACCATATTAAAATGACTTATATCCTTTCAAATTTATTTCTAAACAAGTATGTATGTTAGCTTGACCAGTGACACCATTTTTGAGACACATTGACGTTGTGAATTATATTTGATATTATTTGAAACAATAGACAAACTAAGTAATTTTAAAGTTATTGTGTGTACATATAATTTCAAAAACCTCTTGATATATTAATTCACCGAAAGTAATATCAGTTTTTAAGGGAAATGCTCATCTGCAATGAATGAAAATATATAAATAGTACCATTTTGTTCTGTTCTATTAGGCATTTGTTATCTGCATTTACCTTGAATTCGGCGGATTTAGTAAAGGTGTTTTTTTTTTTTTAATTTTGTCATTTTGTATTTTCAGAATTAAACAAAAATAATTGTAAGTAATAACTGCAATAACAAATACTAAAATAAAGATTTATAACGTCAGAATTACTGCCGCCGTCATATTTGCGGGTCTTCAGCCCATTTTAGTTTGTTTTTTTTTTTTTTAGAAAATTAAGCTCCGATTTAACCGGTGGTAGGGGAGGGGGCGGTAGGTTGGGGGTATGCAGCCCTGCAAACTACATGGCTGTCATATAAAGAGTGTCAATTAACCCGAGACTCCGATTTTCGTTCTTTTATGACTTCTGTATTTCCAAGGACAACCTTGTTTTAACCCATACTCATATTTACATTATACGTTACCACATTTCAAGTTTACAGTATTAATTTTGAATTCGATGTCTTATTATCGGGGACGTTTGCCTCAGCAACCGTCCTCAAATTTAATATACTTAATTTCTACAGTCGGCTATCATCCACTAGAAACTTAACCACGCATCAGACAAAAAAACGACAATAAAGTACAATGTAATTCCACTGAATTTCATGTTTCAACGAGAATTTGCACATGAAAAGTGCAGCATCTACAACTTAGCAAATAAATGAATAATATCATTTCTACAATTAGACTATAGTGATGTATTTTACTTACGTAGTGAGCGTTGTTTGTCGTTTTTATACCATACAGTAGGGCACTCAATACTGACAGCATTATTATCACTACACGTAGTAATATACTACCTTGTCATATCTTGAGAGGGTTCGGGGTTACCGGAAGTACGCTTCTTTTACTTTCCCTATCTATAAATAGATCTAAAATTGGAAATATTCTTATAGTCACGGCAGGACACACGTATCTAATTTTAAACGCCGCATTAGTATTAAAATTTCAAAAGGCTTGTCACTCTGACATGTTTTGCGTATAAAATTCGTTTTGTAGTTATCACTGATTGCCAGACCCTGGATAAATAAAAGTTCGGTTTTTGTGTGGCAGTAGAACTTAGCCATGGCGTAGATTTTATTTCTATTTCTTTTAAGATCAATGGGCTCACTTCGGTTATCATGTATGTAAAGCCTGCTAGTAGGCATACGTAGCCTTGTAGATAAAATTGCAGTGTATGAAGAGATGCCAGTGAACCGCGTCTCTTTTTTCATTCTAAATGATGTTCTTTAATTCCAAAGGCAACCTTTGAAAATTTATTTTACTACACTGCAGATGGTGTTAAGTGAGTGTTTGATAGAACGTCGCCCTGTACTTCGCCATAGTATAGATATATACTTTTCATCCAAAATTTTTCAAACCATATTTTCTGTTTGCTCGAAATAATAATATTTAACAAAATAGATTGATGATTGGTTCACTTGATAGACTCGCTTCCTATCATAATATATCCATATGTTGTCTATCAGGCAAAGAATGCATTTTACACATCGCATTTAATAGGGTTTTCAAAATATCTCCTTTATATAAAAGAAAAAGTTTGAGGATTAGTTGTTGGTTAAAAGCTGAGATAGCTAGACGATTTGTCGCAAAAAAATTTAAGCATAACGCCTGACAGTTATTTGCATCTTTTATAATGATTTTATAATTCGCTGCCATATTGGACAATTAAATATGCTTAATATTGACTAGCCTGCCTTATGGTGTATCTCGGACTCATGTCCTTGTTCCCTTGTTGGGTCTAATTGACAGACTGATATGGCAGTTTTTCTGTCATACCTTTCCTTATAAACCTAAATTGGCTTTGTTTTGTTTTCTTTGTGAAAATCTCCCTTATATAATTTTATTTTGAAAAATTGGTTTACTTTTCTGAGAATTTAGAAGCAGGCGAACATTGCGGCGTGAATAAAAGAAAACAAATCGTGTCATGAGCAGAGAATCATTTTTGTAATTGCGGACCTCAAAAGCTCAGATTACATGTGTATCTGCGCATTTTGCTCAAAGCCTTTCATGCCTGCTTTCCTACACTGGCTACTGTAATATATACAGAGACCGGAGAAAGGTTATGATCAGATTGAATAAATGCACAAGCTGATCCGGACATTTGCTGTTCTTATATGACATAAATGCCTAATTCTCGTGGCGCGACTTAAATAAACAATAATATCAGATTAAGGAGTCAGTAAAAGTCATAAAAAAAGGCTGAAAAGATTTCTTATATTCTTGTCTCAACACTTAGCTGTTTTATAATGAAAACAGCAACCGTCCTCGTCAGTACTTTCAGTGTTTTAGTTGCATTAGTGTCTTTATTTCTTTATATAATTATCATATTTTGGTTTAAACATTTATTTCTTTTTCAATAACATGTACATTGGACACATACAGTGTAACAAGTTTCTAACAATAAACCGCAGAGGATCTGAACGAAAGCATTTTGCTTGTAGAGTTCATTTCCTCTAAGATGACTGTTGACATTCAATGTATTGGAATATTTTACCGGAGACAATGTAAAAGAATGAATAGATATAAATGTTTAAACATTTTTTTCTTGTAAGTGGGTCGATCGTCCTCTGAGGTTTTGGGGGCTAGGGCCGTGGGTCTAACGGCGGGTGGGGGGGTTGGGGATTCCATTGAGTTTTTATTGTGCAAGCTTATTAAGGTGACTGCCGCTATGTCACTTTTGAGTTAGGGGTCGTACAAAATCATTGTTCAGATGTTAAATCGTTTTGATGCTAATATGAAGAGCTGCACCTGTCTGAATATTTGATCATTTACCTCATCAGGTAGACCCGAAATACCGTTTAATAAAACAGGCACTGTGAGAGGACGCTGAAGCGTATAAATGTAGCATTGTCGAATGGCACGGTATTTCGGACACACTAATAAGTAATGGACCGTGTCCTAATACGTCCACATGAAAGCAGAGGAACCTCAACGATGTTTTTTATTATACAAATGTTGATTTAGTGAGCTACATTCAAGTCGTAACCGAGTGTGATATATTTGACCTTCCCGTGTGGTTTGAACATTATCAAAGTATTTAGGAGTCCCCGTTCTCTCCGCTTGATTATTAATGATCTACTTTTTACATGCGTTTAATGTTGTTGAGTTTCGCACGGCGGGTTCTAGGCCGTTCCAGTCTCTTACAGTTGATGGAAAAAAAGAGTTGTAATATGCAGCAGTACGCGAGACTGGTATTGCGAAATCTTCGTTGTTAGGTAATCGGTATCTAGTCTGTTCATGTACCCTGGTGGGAGTATATTTTGCAGGTATTGTGGGGTCAGTCCGTTAATGATTTTATATAGCTGACATAATTTATGTTTATTTCTACGCGACTGTAAGGTGTCCCATCCTGTTTCGGTGTAGAGTTGTGGATACTTCAGAGTTTAGTGGCTCCAGTGGTTATTCGAGCCGCTTCCATTTGAATTTTGTCAAGCGAGCGTTTATTGTCCACTGAACAGCTATCCCAAGTACGCATATTCTAAGAGAGGTCGTATATATGTTATATAAATCTTGTTAAGGGAGCGTTGATCTAATATAAATTTATTACGTCTTAAGGTACCTATTCTTTTCCATGCAATTGAGGTTATTGATGCTATGTGGTCGTTCCACGTTAAGTCATTTGAAAAAAAAGTTAATCCTAAATGCTTATGTGAATCTACTTCTTTTATCTCTACGTTGTTCATATATAGTGGAGGAGGATGTCTTTTGTTCCTACGTCGCGTTATTACAAGCCATTCTGTTTTAACAGGATTGAATTTTACTAAACATTTCCCAGCCCAAGGTGAAATTTTTAATAAATCGTTGTTGAGAAGATTTGATATAGGATATTCAACTATGACATATAAACTCGTATCGTCAGCGAAGAGTCTAACGTTTGCACTCAGTTCCTTAACTATGTCATTAATATAGATAAGAAAGAGCATAGGTCCTAGTTTAGAACCTTGAGGAACTCCTGCCATAATACATGATGAAAAATAACCTTTTATGCCTACTCTTTGGCGTCTATTGCTTAGATAATCAGAGAACCACGCTATCAGTTCATCGGACAGACCTATGCTTTTAAGTTTAAAGAGTAATCCGCTGTGCCAAACACGATCAAATGCTTTGCTTATATCGCAAAACACAACTCTTATTTCGTTGCCTTCTTGTAATGCTTTAAGAAATGTATCTTGCATACATAATAGTTGATTAACAGTAGAATCGCCGCTTTAAAATCCTGACTGGTTAGGGAAATAATATTATGATATATCAGGTATTCATTTAAATGTTTATGTATCCACCTTTACATGAGTTTACCTACGTTACTTAACAAAGAAATTGGTCTGTAATTGTTTGGGTCTGACATGCTATCTTTTTTTTTTATGTACTGGCATAACGTTGGAGTCCTTCCAGGATCGGGGATTTTTTTCAAACGTATTAATAAGTTGAATAGTTCAGTAAATGGATCGGCTAACTGTTATATACCTTCTTTGATCAGTTTCGGACTTATAAGGTCGGGTCCAGAAGCTTTATTTATGTTGAGTCTCTTAATAGCTTGAATAACGTCGTTACGAGAAATTTCAATATGGTTTAGTGGCCCATAGTTTGGTGGGATGTACTTAGGGAAACAACTGCTGAAGTCGTCGATAGTAGATTGTTTTACAAAACAAATCATTCAGTATGTCAGACTTTTCTTGATCGGAGTATCATATTGCCATTGGCTTCCAAGAACGAGATTTGCTTTTGTTTAGAATCGAGTTTTAAAAATTTATTTACTATTCTGAACCAGGCTTTGCTATTTAATGCATTAAGTTGTAAATCTTGTCGAAGGTTTTTTAAAATATTCCATTTTGGCTTTCCTTATTTCGTCGGTTGTTTCATTACGTTCCATTTTAAATGCTGTCCATGAGGACCCAGTGTTTTTACGTTTGGTTTCCTGAAGAGACGTTTTCTTTGTCTGATTAGTATTTTTATGCGGGAATTTATCCATTCGTTTTCATTTGGATGCACTGTTATTATTTTGTTTTGGATGCTCTGTTTGGCTGCGTCAATAATTTTTTCGTTAATAGTTATTGTTATACCGTTTATATCTGACAATGAAGTTTATTTGGTTGAATTTTTCACGATATAATGTATAATAACCTCTGTCGTATAACCAAATATGTCTTTTAAAAGATTTATTGGTTAATTTATGAAATTTCATTGTAAGGATTATTGGACAATGGAATATAACTTCTCTGAATACTACATTTTCAGGTTTACTTAACAAAGCAAGATCAATCAATGACGAGGAGTTTTCAGTATAATGTGTGGGCTCATCGATTATTTGTGTCAAGTTATAGGAAGATAAGTTACGCATTTTAGTATTAGTGTTTGCATTTAGCATGTCGCAATTGAAGTCCCCAAGAATTATCCAATCTTTTATGATAGAATTATTAAGGCTTTCAAGAGACTGCTCTATTGAGTCCCAATATTCATGACCGGAGTTCAGCGGTCTATAAATTCCACATAGCAAGAACGTGTGCTTCCTGATTTTTACTTCGATGCTGAGGCCTTCTACAGCTTTATTGTTGAAGTTTGTTCGTTTATGTTTAGAAAGATCATATTTTGATCACAGATCTTTTTTTCTATATATACTGCCTCATTTTCTGAGTATTACGCACAGGCCTTCCTTGGTTGAAACCGGTACTAAGCAATGTGGATAAAGTGTCTTGCTCAAGGCCGCAACATTTGGTTCTAGCTGGGGTCTAACCCGCCAATTTTGACTTACTCACGATCTTGAGTTCGACGCTTTACCACTGCACCACAGCGCTCCATAGATGATCGTACACCACTATTGAGCAGCGCAATATACCAAAATCGCAACGACCGCAGCAATTGTTAGGCATGAAATGAGCTAACGGCCTCTGAAAGTGATAACAACATTATTTACTGAAAGTATATTTGTCGGTGCATATAATGCTAACACAATATTCAAGCGTTTCTAGCTGTCAGTACAGGAACAATAATAGTATATTATTATACATTAAATTTGGATTGCTGACAACATATTCAAGAGATTCCAGCCATTTGTCAATACAGACACAATAATAGCGTGCCAATGAAGATTAAAACCACAGTGATTTGGAATACAAAAATACACTTAAAGTGTTTCTAGGTAGCAGAAACATCAAGTGACGGCTGCTATAGGGATGTTTATTATCTTAGTTACCATTTATGATGATACTGTGAACGAAAACAAATCTAGTTCCAAGCAAGCAATTGCATTCTTCGAAAAAGGACAAAATAAGAAAAAAAATCAAGAATTCATATATTTGCCAGTCTCATGTCTACGGCGATATTTATAGTAATATCGTGTAAATTCAAGACAAAAAGGCCGCGACACGTGAAAACATGTCTTGTGTATATGCGGGCAGCGAAAGCCCAGATAAGGCTGTGCATGTGCGAATTCTAATCAGAGCCTTCGCTGTCCACTAACAGAATCATTGGACTCTATTCAATGTATCAATGGATTAGACTTTGCGCGTGCGTGGGATGAAACTGAATCTGTGCATTTTGCGCATGCTCGAAGACACCTATTTGCTTGACGGGTCCAAATAATCTGAAAGCTGATATTAATAACACCGTAGAAGATTGGTTAAAATGACGATCAAGTGGCCCTTTGTTAGCGCCACAGGTCTCGAATATTTTTTTGTTTCTAAGTTAAGTACTTTTCATCGAACCATATTGATCACATTAGCAGCCTTCTCAGCTGTAAATCTGTACTCAATTTACATTCTACAGAGCAGTATTGTCAATAAATCATATATCATTTTCTCCATAATCAATTACTCGTAATACATTTAGCAACAATATATCTTCGGCTACGTCCTATACTGTCACTAGTAGGAATTAACCAGCCATGATGAATGCGCAAGTCTGTCTGAACCTTTAGTGTTGCCAAAAACCTCGTTTCTTGCTTGGCGCGGACTAGAATATTTATCCGAAACAAACTTTATGGGGAAAAAGATACATTTTCAGAGGGTACGAAGTCAGTTCGTACTCAAGTCAATTCGTACTTAAGTCAGTTTGCTCTCATTTTGGTCAACTCGTACTCATTTTTCCGTGCTCATATAATGTTTCTTCAGTATATTCGTCCTCATTTGGTCAATTCGCACTCATTTGGTCAATTCGTTCTCACACAAAAATCGGCTAATTTCAAAGGAAATATAGCGAAAAAAAAAACAAAAAAAAAAAAAAACAAAAAACAAAAAAAAAAAAAACACACATCCAAATATAACAAAAATAAAATAGTACATAAGAAATAATTCGGAATCATTTCGCTTTTCTAGATTTTAATCTCTGAAAATAAGATAGGAAAAAAAACTTCCAAATGTATAAAAGAAACAACATAAGTCAATAAAGAAGTAGTTAGTTTCATGAATTGCCAATTTAAGTTGTTTTCCTTTGATCTCACATTGAAATAGATTTATTCCGAAGAAACGCAAGAAAGAAAAATGAAAGAAAAACTTCCAAATATAACGGAAAACAAAGAAATGAGACATTTGAATAAATTCACTTTTTAGATTTTAATCTAAGAAAGAACAAAAAAAAAATAAAAAAAAAGTAAACAGTTACTTCCATTTATTACCAATTAAATTCGTTTTCCTATGATTGCGTTACATAATCATCGTGTGCATAGAAATATAACAAAAGCATTTAAATAAATACAATGGGTTATTGCGGCGATCTTCTACTGCATAATTTGTAAACTGGAATGTAGCAGTTTGGATCAATTTGATCATCTTTAATTGATCGTCTTTAATAAAGTGTGTCAGAGAGAGAGACAGAGAGAGAGAGAGAGAGAGAGAGAGAGAGAGAGAGACAGACAGACAGACAGACAGACAGGCAGAGAGTCCATATTCATTTGAAATTTAAATGTCAATATAAAATCTCGTTGTGCAATACATATTAATAACAGAATCTTTCATCCCCACTTGTAGAAAATGTCATTTTGTCTGTTAATACAAAATATTTCTAGTACTGCTTTTGGGCCAATACAGATTTTAGTAGAATGCTAACTGGCCAAAGACTTTTCATCGTAGACTGTGCAAATTTTGATCATTTTTACTTCTATAATGCGATAAGTATTGCACATGTAACCCAGATAGCATTATTCTAAAATCTATATTGGGCCGTTATCTACCAGACAAAATTGCTGTTGGGGCGATATCGGTCAAATATAGAGTTAAGTAGAATGCTAACTGACAAAAGACTTTTCATCGTGAACTGTGCAAAGTTTGATTACTTTGGTTTCTATAATGTGCTAAATATTATATATGCAACCCAGACAGCATTCTTCTTACATCTATATTGGGCCATTAACTACCTGACAGGATTGCTGTTGGGCCGATATCGGTCAGGTTTAGTTTTAATGCTAGCTGGAAATAGTCTGTTTATTGTGAACTGTGCAGTTTGATTAATTTGGCGTCTATAGTGTGCTAAATATTGTATATGTGACCTAGATAGCGTTCTTTTAAAGTCTATATTGGACAGTTATCGGCCCCGACAGGACTGGATTGCTGTTGGACCGATATCGGCCAGATATAGATTTAATGCTTACTAGAAATATTCCTGGTTATCATGAATAGCGCAAATTTTGATTACTTCAGCAGCTACATATAACCCAGATAGCATTTTCTTTTAAACTACAGCATCATTATCAGCCGATATTGGTAATATATAGATTTCAGTAGATGACAGGCTGGGAGTATCAAGTTAACTTTTGTATTGATTGTATTATCTGTTATATGAATCACGTAGTATTTGTTATATGATCTACTTGCTATGTTGCATAACATTTCGTCCAAAACCATTTCGCCTAAAGACAACTTCGCCGAATGACCATTTCGTCTAATGACAATGCCGCCGATTGTCGGTTTCATCGAATGACCATTTTGCCGATTCGACATTTTGCTTAAGTTTTTCAAAAAGGTGATCCATGTTTGACATTTCGTCAAAAATTTATTTCACATCATGCAAATTCTGTTTTTAAGCCTCATATTTAAATGCCTATGTTTGACCTAGGCGCGCTTGAATGATTTATTGCGAGTAGGCTTTTCCTTCAATGCGTTTTGATTGTGGTCTGTTTTTGTTTAGGGCCGTTTGACCGTCATCCGGTAAATCGAAGCACCACAGAAGCACGTAGCAGGTCGAATCGAATACGCTATTGTGTATTGTTATTTCCCTTCCACTAAAAAAATCAAAGCGCCAAAGGCACTGAAATGACAGATTCTATCAGAAATTCATCAAAAAAAAAAATCTTAATTTGTATAAAGCCTTTACAAGAAGAACGCCTAACGGCATTATGGACGGGTTTATCAGTAAGGTTAACCAAAAGGTAAACTTGCCGGGGTTCGCTATTTTAAAGGACGGATTTTTGAAAACCCATCCAATAAAAAGGTTTCAAATTTGTTTAAAAATGTAGTACTATAAATTCAGTTATCATATGCTTGCAGATATATATATAAATTAAACAACTACATTTACTCCACTTATTTTCATTATCTCTTAATTGGTTTTTCACTATATTGTACGTCATACGAAGAGTTTCAACATATTTTTTCTATATACATGTATATATATAGTGCTATGAAGTTCCACTTGATGTTTTGAAGTTTCAAAAGAAATATTTTGTCTCAAAAGGTTGCGAAAAGCCAGTTATCACATGCAATATAGAGCTAAAATTGTGATAAATTTTCTTCAATATCTTAATACCTGTACTTAAAATTGGTTGCAAATGACGTCATAAAATTTGCTGTGCAAACCTGCAAATTTAAAACAAGACGCGGACCTTTCGTTAGGTTCTTTTTAAAGAAGCCAACTTGTGGTCTACTTTTACTTTCACAATCGCGCATTCAGTAAGAGGAAATAACCGAAGTATCTTGAGTAGTTAACGTTGCGCTGCAGATAGCAATAGAGATTTTCAACACTTTCCTTTTTTATTCTGACAAATAGTTACATTTTAAACCCAAGTATCCTTTTCATTAAAATATGCCGCAGCTGAAATATTTTAATGTTAAGCAAATCAACAACAGCGAGAAAAACATCTTGTAATGTTTGACTAAAGCCCTGTCCCTTTAATCCGACAGCATTGATTTTTTTACACACGTCAAACAAATGGGCAAGTGCTCTGTGTAAAAGTTTTATCATACCATATTTTGAAACTTTTTATTATTATTATTTTCCCAAGGAGAACAGCATTTGACATTTCATGCAAATTGATTCCTCTTTTGAGACAATTTGCATGAAATGTCAAATTATGTTTTACGGTAAAAATATCTGCTAATTTTTGACACGTGGGTCATGAGGCAGCGCCTGTTCTATTAATAGCTAACAACAAATTGCGCAGATTAACCTTACAACCTATCTAACGCACTCAGATAATATCGAAGGAAACACTTTGCAACATGATTATGAGCACAGCCTTTTTTTTTTTTTTTTCTTTTATCATCAAGCATAAAAAAACTTCAGAATCTATATTAAATTTGGACAGTAATAGCTGATTAGACAGTGTTTATATTGCTGGTAACAGTAGCTTATGGTCTAGTTTCTCGCGCCACGTCTTTAGTCCAGCGCAGGCGTATTGATACACATGTATGTTGATATGTTAACCCTTAAACTGCATACTACGACTGTAGCAGATGTCAATTTCATTTTTTCTCTTATTTTATCAGAGAATTTTATGCGATTCATCCGCTGGCAAATAATTCATATGAAATGCTTAGTCTGGTTTTCTCTGCAAAATAAGGGAGAATTCTGAATATCGTCTGCATTAAAAATTGCACGGCGCTATAAAGATATTAATAGCATCGGACTACATTTTGAGCGGACACATATTTCAGTGGTAGTGAAAGCCGGATGCAACTTGAAAACGCGTATGCCAGCAAGGAATGACAGATAGAATCTGTTATTAATGATAAAAAGAAATCGTCGAAATTTTCGAAGAAAATATTTGTGTTTATTTTCAACACTTTTATGAGCCGACCTAAGTGACCTGTCGCTTTGATTGTTTGATTATAATATTTATAAGTTAAGACTTACTGTGTAAACAGGTATGACTTGTATAGGTGCGCGAATACCTGTCTCATGTGGAATGCAGGATCATCAAACTGCCATGCCTAAATTGTACAGTGGATACATCTTGGTGAATAATAAATATAAAGGTCAAAGCGACAGGTAAACTTGGTCTGTCTATTCACCCGAGATATCCAAAATTTAAATATTGTTGACGCCATTACTTCTGCAAAAGAGAAAAGTCAAAATGAGCCAGGACCCTGACAAATAATCATGAATTATGTCAGACCTAAAACCTCTCTAAATAAATTTTTTTAGATACTCTGAATTTTGCGTTTTGGTTTAAACAATATTTTATTGTTTCAATTACATGAAAATTAGTTTCACAACATTAATGTGTCAGGATCAGACGGTAAGCTTAAAGCTTATACATGTCATTTCCTGAGTCATACAACATGAACAAAACATATGTGAATGGTAGATATTGTTATATATAATGAGAGAGAGAGAGAGAGAGAGAGAGAGAGAGAGAGAGAGAGAGAGAGAGAGAGAGAGAGAGAACATTTGCAATTTCAACAATACTAGGTACAAAACATTTAGTAATATGTTTTTGATATGGTAAGATATTAAAATCAAATTTGTTATTACTGATTATAGACAGTCTCAGTGTGAGGACTTCAACTATAGCAAGTTCTTACCACATATCTCTGAGCAACGTATACATCGTGCGCATAACATTATGACATTTTACTTTGAAAAGAGACAGTGCCAATGTTCTATGTAAAAAAAAAAAAAAAAGAGAAACAAAAAATAGAAGGGAAGAAAGGATGTTGACCGATCCCAGTTTGTGCGTTTTAATGACGTTAAGGTGACAGACAACAAAACTCAATATCGGGGTTAGAGACAAAAACTAGACATTAGTGAAAAATTCAGTCTTTCTTAAGAACGCTTCTGCTTTCAGTTTGTGCCTAAGAATAAATCCGTCATTTTTATAAGCGTTTTTGACATCATTATTTATCCGCATAAAAATGTATATTTTTTTAATACCTTTACAAGGAATTGACATTCTGAATTTATTTTTACACCAATCTGTTTGTAATAACATGCAATACGAATTGATCTCGGTTGTATTTTGCATATATGTTCCAAAAATAAGTTATCGCCAGAAAAGTAAATTCCGGAAAAATTACGAATTCCTACCTTTTATAAATTCAAAGCTAAATTGCGCGAAGAAATCTAGCTCGAAGACGATATTTTTTTTTAATATTTCCAAATCAATTCAATTCGTAAGAGATTTATGAATAAAAAAAAAGTATGTCACCGAATTATTTTTTTCAGAAAAAGAAATTTTATAACCCTACCCCGGACGTTCTAACATCCATTTTACGTCGGTTTCACGGGTGACGTTAACGTAATATATGTTAGCTCTCATTATTGCGTTAATGATACGCTACGTACGACAGGACGTTGAGCAACTTGGGGTACAGTTGCAAATTACCATTTCTGAAAAAGGTAGGCCGGATTCTTTATATATATATATATATATATATATATATATATATATATATATATATATATATATATATATATATATTTTTTTTTTTTTTTTTTTTTTTTTTTTTTTTTTTATTTTTACGTGAACCTGTTTTGAATAGATTTCGAGCAATCTTTCCTTAAAAACAAAACAAATGTAAAAATTCGAATTATGTTCGGATTCATATTTTCTAGCGATCAAACATTGAGTGAGCATATTAGCAAGATCATCCTTCCAGAAATCATTTCATGCGGCTATTCATTGACGTCAAAAACGTCCAAACCATACCTTTTTCATGACGCTGCAAAAATGACAAATTTATGATGAGACACAAACTGAAAGCAGAAACGTTCTAAAGAAGGATTAAAAAACAGTAAGGACATGTTCTATATTTCAATGTATCACATAGTAAAATGCCAATTTTCTGTGCCAAGGAAACGATGTTTTTGACATTACGTTCATCTTCTGGTAGAATACACTAAGTTTCTATAGGACGTTTCTTGACAATTTTCTTTTCAATGAACAATTTGAGGAGTATATATCTGAATTTAGCACAAAGACGCCAATGCAAGCAACAAGTTCCAAAAATTCGAAGTGAAAACGTCTGACACTAATTAAGACAGAGACCTTTTCAATTCCCTATATTTTCCTTTCAGAGGGAGATAATTTAAGTTAGGACAGGTAGACATTCAAATTAGGGTTGAAGCCGTATGATGGGGATTTCGGAGAAAAAAAAATGATTTGGGTTTACTGTAAGACAATTGTAGAATGCGAAATGCCATTTATCTTATAGGAAACTATTTCTGAATGGAATACTGTTTATAATTAAGGACCATAACTCCATAATTAACGACGTCAGTTTTTGCACAGCTAGACATTTGACAAACATGACCATGAAAACATTTTAACGAACAAATTTACTCATTAACAGGCTTTCCAAAATAAGAAAATAAGAATCTGTGTAATTTATACTGCCTCAGAGTTTACACCACGGAGTACAAATGAGGCCGCCTCAGCATTTCTTGAATATCAGCCACCGGCATGAAATGGAAAAGTCATCAAACAGTAGTTACCTGCCCCGCAAGGTTTGAAGTAATGGTTTACCAGACTAGAAGAACGTGTAGAACCATATATGTCGCCTTAGGTGTTCGAAACTGTGAGCGCTCGCATGCGCTCTATGGACAGGACTGTTTATATACACACATTTTGTACATCTGTAGTGTGTACAGTTAGATACCAGTCTGCCGCACACACGCGCGATCGCTCGCAGTTTTGAACGCATGTCGGGTGATTAGAATATCGCCCTAATTAAGACATGATAAAATGGTAATACCATTGAAAAGCAAAGCAGGACAGTACTTGTGTGTCGATTGTCTCTGAATGTAGGCTGGGAAAACGAGGAAAGGCAATTTAAGCAAACAGTGCAGACTCTGATCTGAAACCGCGTTCCGTGTCCTCTGATCTGGGTCTGTACTGTTTGCCAATGTCCCAGCACTAAGCCTAGTCCAGGTTTCAGAAAAGAGTTCGGTTCAGAGACCATAAGTTGTGGGTTTCATATTGTGAATATCTAGTAAGTCCGTCTAATGCGCGGTTTGATTTCATTGGTCAGTGATAATCAACAAGGAAATTTTGTTTTTGTATGGGCGATTGTACACAATCGACCCAAAAAAGGAGCAAAACTGATTGTCTACGTCAAAACGTGATGATTCCGTGGAAGATTCCGTTTGTAGGCCGTTTTCCCATAATGAAAATTTATGTTTGGATTGCGCCATTATCGACTGACCATGTACGAAAAGGGACATCAATATGTCTTTATTTAGCTTTCCGGATTTTTACCAGACTCTATTTCAATAATACAGTTTTATAAAGGTTTTATACATATTTCTTATAAAACGACATTTGTCAGAATTCACCATTTCAGTTGGAAAATTGAACGGAACTAATTCTACAGGCAGATTTTTATTGTCGTACAGTATAAACAGGTCATATCTATTAGTCACTGGTTTGTCCTTCATTTGTCCTTCCACAGACTTAATTATCGAAGGACAAACTGGGGTATTCAGAGACCAAAACTATAATAAATGAAACTCAAATGACGCAATGCCTTTGGAGTCAGGAAGAGCCGCGCTCAAAATAAAGGATTATGGCTGATGGCTGGTATATTGCATTAGTTGTGAAAACGAAAAAAAAAAAAAAAAAAAAAAAAAAAAAAAGAATAACAGTTCTCTGTACAAAGATAAACCGGAAGTTTTGTTCAGCAGGAGTTGAAAGCTATCGCCGGTCTTTATCTAATATGCAGGCATACATGTGTCATGGCAGACATTTCCTCCCGAGAAAAATGTCCGTCTCTGTTTACATGAAAAAAAAAAAAAAACGAAAAAAAAAAAAAAAAAAAAACAACAACAAACAAACAAAAAACAGTTCTCTGTACAAAGATATACCGGATGTTTTGCTCAGCAGGAATTGATAATTATCGCCGGTCTTTATCTAATATGCAGGCATACAGGTGTCATGGCAGACATTTCCTCCCGAGAAAAATGTCCGCCTCTGTTTCCATGGAAAAAAAACCCACCTTCATATGCCTTCATTTATAATTGCTCTATTCGAACGGATGTCCGTCTTGGCAGAAGTTAAAATGACCTTGATGCAAATTCCATTATGAGTTAAAATGAAGAAATAGTAATGTCTTGTTGAAATAACATTCGATGCGCAACGTACGAAAAGAGTCAATTTGCGGACAATGCTGGTCCTCATCAGCCTGCGCATTCTTAATTGTCCGCTTACAGAAGCAATAGCTACTGTATAATAATGTAGACGGACAGAAAAAATTCTGATCAGACTGTATGAATGTACAGAGTCACCTAGATAAGTTAGCCAAACGTTATTAGAATTTATATATGATTATCATTACGGCGGGTATTCTTTAGCTAGTATAAACACGGAGTATCAGGAAGGTTATAAGACACAAAACTTACTGGGGGAACTTTACTTTCTTTACTTTGGTAAAATCTCTCTCTCTCTCTCTCTCTCTCTCTCTCTCTCTCTCTCTCTCTCTCTCTCTCTCTCTCTCTCTCTCTCTCTCTCTCTTTCAGAGCGGTCTCCTAAGTTTTGTATTATGAGATAACATGAGCCACAGCAAACACTCTGAGAGCCTGAAAAAACAAAATGCCTCATCCATCAGTCTAGAAACTTATGGTTATCCATAACGCTTGCTTTGTGATGGTCAGCCATAACACTAACCTTTTTCAATTCAACTGGACACAACCACAAAATACACAAAAATATTAACTGGGCATGACAAACTAACAATTAAGTCTGTGCGCCTAGCGAAGACTCGGATCAAACTGGGCGTCCGCGTAGTCTGATCAGTCTTTGCTGTGCGCGCAACGTGTAGCTAAGGACCTTGTTTGTTTCAGGTGGACATCGAAGATGACGATCAGACTTAGCTGATGCTCAGGCTGATCTGAGTCTTCACTGGGCGCACGTGAAATATTTGGTTCTGTCATGCGGTGGCTCAATTCATACATACATCACGTTTTTTTTTGTTTTTTGTTGTTTTTTATCGAATTAAATCAATTTTTGAAAACAAATCTAAATCTTGAAACGCGGCGAGAATTTATATGATCATTTGAATGATTAGTGGATTTTCTTTACTCAGTCAATGATTGAGAAACCTGTCCAGGAACAGTGTGATTAGACTAACTGATCATGTCCGACCAAAATGACCTAAATTGTCTTGAATGACCGTAAAACCCAATCCCTTACGTTGTCAAGTGCCGCGTTTAGTGCAACTCTGTTCACATTATGAGTTGAAACCTACAGTTTCAAAGGACCGGAAAATGTAATAAAAGCGCAAGACCACATCAATGTATAGAAAAATTATTTTAGACATGAAGGGCGTGTCCAATATTTCAATAGACATTCTAATGATAATTGATGACTAACTTCACAGCTAAAAAGGTTAAGTATACGGGGCTACCAAACAGCACAAACACAGATATTGTAATCTCAACCAAACAGCACAAACACAGATATTGTAATCTCAACCAAACAGCACAAACACAGATATTGTAATCTCAACCAAACAGCACAAACACAGATATTGTAATCTCAACCAAACAGCACAAACGCAACTGTTGTAATCTAGAGATCCTTTGAAAATTCGACATCCACAATTTGAAAACAACATACTCGACCTGAGTCTGTTCAAGCAAGAAAATTGCAGATTCAACATCTATCGTGCCGCCCGATCCCGGTGCAGTGCAATTCTTTTGAAATATAAAAGCACTAGAAGGATTGCATTATATCCCGCCCCAGTGACCCCGCCACGCAGCCTAAACATACACGATTTTTTTTTAAATTCAAGGGCAGACAACTCAGTAAACAGTTGGCCAACCTTGGCCAACCTTAACAATCCCAAATCAGCTTTCCTTAATATTAATGCCAACACCAAGGTTGTTGAAAATCCATTAAAAATTGCTCAAGTTATCGTCCGGAAACGAAAATATGGAGGGAGGGACGGACACATGGAGGGCCAACGTGAAACCATAATGCACCGCCACTATTGTGTAGCGGGGTATAATAAGTGTTGAGCCGTACAGTTCCGAGGCTCATTTCACGAAATGTAAACTCAGCGTAAAATTCAACAAAAAAAGACTAAAGTCAACAAAAAAAAAATCTGACGTTCCAAACCACATTCGCGATTGAAAAAAAAAATGTGAACATACGTGACTGACGGTTTTTATGAAACTCTGTCGGCATTTAAATAATCTTATCCAGGCCGCAAGAGCTGATCGACGATGCTTGTTTTAGTTTCCCACTTTTGCTTGGCCCGATTAGACGGGCCTGTCAGGATTCTAAAACACACATTTTGGTGAATAGAATTAGCGTCTTTGATTTATTCAGAAATGGCATCGCGTTTTTCGCTTTTCAAACTTTCTTTCATATTCCATAACACAATAATGAGAGCTACCATATATTACGTTAATGTCACCCATGAACTGGCGTAAAAAGGACGTTAGCACGTCCGGGGATAGGGTTATAAAATCTTTTTATTGAAAAATTTAGTTCGGTAACCAACAATTTTTTATTTATAAATCTCTTCCGAATTGAATTTGTTTAGAAATAATTAATAATAATAAAAATAATAATAATAATAATAATAATAATAATATCGTCTTCGAGCTAGACTTCGCGCAATTTAGCTTTAAATGTGAAAAAGGTTGGAATTCATACTTTTTCCAGAATTTACTTTTCTGGCGATAACTTATTTTCGGAACATATATGCAAAATCCAACTTAGATCACTTCGTAGGGCATGATATTACAAACAGTTTGGTGTAAAAATAAATTCAGAATGACAATTACTTGTAAAGGTATTGCAAAAAATATGTATTTTTATGCGGACAAATAACGACGTCAAAAACGCGAAAACATGTCGATTTCGCGACGTCATAAAAACGACTGATTTATTATGAGATACAAACTGAAAGCAGAAACGTTCTTTAGAAATATTGAATTTTTCACTGATGTACAGTTGTTTGTCTCTAACCCCTATATTGAGTTTCGTTGTCTCCCACCTTAAGTATATTCATATATTGCGTCCGTTTGTTTGCGTCTTTTTTTTTTTTTTTTTTTTTTCTTTTTTTTTCGTTTAATATATGGATATGTATCCCAAAATAGAGGTCCCAAAATGAGAACGAACTGACCAAAAGCATGAGTACGAATTGACCAAATGAGAACAAACTGACCAAAATGAGTACCAATTGAAAAAAAAAATGCCCATAGAGGGAGCATTTTTTTTCCCTATAGAGTAGTACAATGCTTTTCAGAAGGGGGTAGGTGTGTAGAAAATAAAAAAAGAAGTCATAAAAGCTAATCCCTTGCGAAGTGGCGGCTAAAGCCACAGGTGTATCCATTCGCCTTAAAATAATCCCTTTCTCGGAAATATTCATACCTTGATACAAAATCGTGCATGTATATTTCATTTCATGATTGTCTAGTAATCTGATTGGCTGAAAATTAGAAGTGGGTGTGGAATCTTTATTTGTTTAGCATGGCAAGGGTTAAAAAGTCATAACTACACAAACATCACAAATAATGCACATATGTAAATTTATGATGACACAAATGTCCCTCTTTAAAAAATCTACTTATCTGCATTCATATTTTTTTTTCATTTAACTACACCAACACTACTGGTAGCTTCACCAGCTTCTTGTTCATTTTGTCCAGTTTCTTGACTATTCCCACTATTTTGTCTTGCCTGCATCACTTGTTCGCACTCGTTATTCCAGATGTCTAAGTGAATCCCGGACTGACACACTGCAGGTCCTTCCTCAGTACCGTATCCGCCTAGTCGTACACATCTTCCCCCAACTAATTCCGTCTGAAGAAGAAAACAAACGAGACAGCTGATGGCGACCTTATAAATATAAAGTACTGATAACTTTGTCCAGGATATTTCTCCTGAAAAAAAAAACGTGAACGCACACTGCGTTCTAAATATTTTCCTGCAAATTTAAAATGTCTTCATTACAATAATAAAACACGACCATATGCACACCGACTCAAAGTTCTTTTATATGAACTGCAACCTGGGAAAACTTGGAAAATGAAGTTTTCAACCACAGAAAAACGACAGTTCAGTCGTCTTAATGAGTCTTAATCCAGAAGGTTCCTTAGGCAGTTACCTGTGTGACGTAACTCTTCCCGCTTAAATGATCACGTGTCAGTTTCTTTGATGTATAAAAAAAACAATAGAAACAATTAGAACTAAGCTGTGCGGTACGGACGTGGGATTCTCTTATCTATAGGTTCAGTATTGTTAGTTAAAATAGGTTTTACTTTTAAAAATTTCATTTTAACTGCACAATACATTAACCTATAGATAATGTGCTAGAATTTGCAGATTAGGAGGGGGAGCTCTCCTATTTCTAACACCAACACTATAAAATCCCAATACCTCGATTCAGGCTCAGGAAACTCTAAGGAATAAGCTTTGCTGCTTGATGAGACATGTCCCTCAGGTAGAATTTAGCAAACGTAGAAGATTGATTCCAGACTGCTGCTTTGAGGATTTCATTAAGAGGAACCTTATCAAAGAATGCCCAAGAAGAAGATAGCGCCCTAACTTCATGAGCTTTAATCTTTAGGAAAGAAATGTCTCTATCGGTGAGTTTCCTATAAGGCAAGTTTAATAGTATGATATCCATCTTGTAACCGAAGCTTTTGAGATGTCTTGATTGCCTTTGATAGGTAGAAATAATCTAGTTCTATTCTGACGATATGAACTAGTCATTTTCAGGTAAAATATTAATGCTCTTATCGGGCATAAAAGTCTATCCGATTGTTCCCTTTTACATGTTCGAACTAAGTTAGGGATAACTATAGGATCTGGGCTGATAGATGGAAGCTGATTCTTTGCTAAGAAACCAGTTTTGACTATCAATGAAACTGAACCATCAGACTGAACCTTAGATGATTTGCATGAATTTCATTTCGCTACATCTTTTAGCCGTGGCAAGAGCTAGTAAAAAGGCTGTCTTGATCGTAAGGTGAAGTTTAGATGCCTTATGTAGAGGTTCATATGGGGCTTTCTGAAGACAGATTAAGACCCAAGATAAATCACATTTAGGTGTAAGAGATCTTTGTACTGGGCGTTGCAACTCAAAACATCTAATTAATTCTGACAAGACTGTGTTAGATCCGACTATGTTGCCAGTTTTAAATTTAAGAGTATTAGAGATAATGGATCTATAGCCCTTGATGGTACTTATTTGATACTTTGTCTCAGAAAATAGGTAAATAAGGAAGTCGGCTATCACTGTAAGAGGGGCCGAGACCGGATTAACCTTCTTTCTATGACACCAATTAGAGTATATGATCCAATTTGCATCATAGACTTTCTGAGTTGATTTTCGTCTTGATTTTGAGACAAAGTCTGCAACGTCTTGCGAAAATTTTTTATCTCTGATTGATTGTTTGATAATTTCCAAGCGTGAAGGTCGAGTAATGGGAGATTTTGATGTAGAAATTTTCCTTTGATTGCGTCAGAAGTTTTGGAAAGAATGGAAGACGAATTGGAGCTGACACTAATAGTTGTAGAACCTCTGAGAATCAAGGCCGTTGAGGCCAAAGTGGAGCAATCAGAACTATTCTGCACCGAGATTGACGTATCTTGGCTAACCGAGATTGACGTATCTTGGCTAGAACAGAAGGTATCAGAATTGTAGAAGGAAATGCATATGCATTGAGTAGATTCCAGTTAACTGAAAAAACGTCTACTGCTAAGGCATGGCTGTCCGCAACTGGAGATACATACAATGGGAGTTTGAGATTGAATCGTGTCGCAAACAAGTCCACACTGGGATAATTGAGCATTTGGAATATCGAATTTGCAACCGACTGATCCAAAGCCCATTCTGTTTTAATAGGTCTGTCCAACCTAGAAAGGCGGTCTGCCAAAATGTTGAATTTGCCTGGGATATGACGAACTCTGATTACGACATCGTGTTCCAGGCACCAATGGAGGATCTCCCATATCTCTACACATAGATTGGGGGAAAGTGTTCCGCCTTGCTTGATGATATATGAGACCACTGTCGTATTGTCGGTAGATATCATGACGCAAGAATGGTGAATAAATTTTATGGCCTTCTTCAGTGCGAAACGAATGGCCGTCATTTCTAACACTGATATGGAGCTGGGATTGGTCTTCCGATCAGCGACCATGAAAGGATAGACTCATCGGCTCTAGATGAACTCCCCATCCATGATGACTGGCATCCGTAAACAGGAATACATTGGGATCTGGAGGATGGATGGAAGTCCCTATTGCGAAGCGACTGGTGTCCATTCACCAATTCAAGTGAAACCAAATCATGCTGCTGATCGTAATCAGATGATCGAGAGGGAGAATGTGAGGTCTCCAGACAGACAAAAGGCACATCTGCAGAAGTCGTAAGTGAAGTCTGCCTAGGAGAACAAAATCTGCTGCTGCACTGATTTTGCCCAAAAAAGGAAAGAAAAGTTCGTGCCGAAACTTGATTGCGGGAACGTACTGTTTTAATAGTCAGAATTAGTGCTTCGACTCGGTCTGCTGGCACCCTTACTAAATTTTGTTGTGTCAGAAATTCCAAGCCTATAAATGTGAAATTCTGAGATTGTATCAAATCTGACTTCTTTAGATTTGGAATGAAACCTAGACTTTGTACGATTTGAAGGCAAAATTTTATCTGAGATGTGTGCGATTGCGAATAAGTTCTCTTATCAGCCAATCGTCTAGGTATGGAAAACCTGAAATAGAACGTTGACGTAGGCGCGATGCTATTACGTCCATTAATTTGGTGAAAATCTACGGACTTAGAGACATTCCGAAGGGTAAGGCCGTGAATTGGAATATCTGATCTTCGTAGACGAATCGAAGATACTTCCTGGATTGCGGATGAATTGGAACATGAAGATAAGCATCCGTCAAGTGGAGACAACCCAGTCGTTGATCACAATCGACTGTCTTACTGACTTGACTGTCTCCATCTTGAATGGTTGTTTCCTTATATATAGGTTTAGTAAAGAAAGATCTATTACTGGACGTAACTTTCCATTCCTTTTGGTACAAGGAATAGTAGGGAGTAAAAGCCGGGAGTTTACGGATTTTGTACCCTTTCCACTGCCCGTTTCTGGAGAAGAGTTTCGATCTCTTCTCGAAGTAACGGGGAGGAAGATTGACTCAACCTTATCGGAACTGACGACAGGGGAGGAATTAACCTGAATGGTATCCTGAAACCGTTTCAAACGATAGAGAGGACCCAATTGCTGTCTGTTAATTTTTCCCATTGTTCCACAAAGTGGGCCAATCTTCCCCTCACTTGAATGTCCGGACGTGGCAAGACCGGCAGTGAAAAGGGTTGGCTTTCAGAACTTTGTGGAAGAGGAGGCAAGTTTAGAGGAGGGGAACTGTTTGGAATTACTGCTCCTCTTGAGGAGTTCCTTTCTTGTACCTGACGTAAGGGATTGAGTTTGTGCTTTAGGCCTGTACGGTTGTGTTTGTTTAGGTCTAGACATTTTGCTAGGTAGCCTAAGTATTTTTAAAGCTCATGGTGCCGCATAAGGAGTCTTTTGTTATTGTACAGGAGCATTTGTCGAAGAGGAGGCTAAAAATCTCTGTTGTTGCGCCTCATAGTTAGCCTTCGCAACTTCTTTAATTTTGCCACTAAAAAGGGTCTTGGAATTTATTGGAGCATTTCTTAATTCGTAGCTTGAATTCTCCAAGAGTAGTTTGGAACTGGCTAATGCTGAATCACGCCTAGCTTGGAACAATTCCGTAGCTAATATGGTGGACATGGCTGTGGCATGCTTGGTTGATTCTGCTACAGCTTCTAGTAGTCTAGACAGGGCCGTAACCGACATCGACTCCTGTTGGAGACATAGGTATGCTGCAGAGGTGAGCAAATCTGCATGTGAGTTGATAGCGACACGTTTGCGGGCTCTCTTCTCCCATGCTTCCAGATTTTTTGCGGGAATTGAACATTTTCCGTTGTTAGAAAGGTCTATTAAGAAGCGTCTGCCTCTAACGGTGGGATATTCTCTGTAAGGAAGTACTGATTTTGGTTCTTATAAAATTTAGTAGGCGCCAAGGACGTTACCAAATTTGAGGGCATAGCCAATCCTTACTGCATCTGTCAGTATCTAATGTATTTCGTATAAATTTGGTTGTATTTTCAACAAACTTAGATTGGGGGAGGCTAATAATGGAGTCGCAGTGCTGAATCCCAGAAAGTGGCTTCACGGGAGTCTATTCCTGGGGTGTTTTAGGGCATAATTCTTGAGGTAAGAGTCGAAAAACATCATTAATGACCCTATCGAAGGACCAAACCTCGGGTTCTGAATCAAAACTTGAGTCTTTGGTAGGTTGTACCACATTTTGTGGTTGTAATTTAGGTGTTACAATCGTAGTCAATATTTAATGACCGGTGACTGGTGACTGGTAACATCTGACCAGTGACTGGTTGACTGGTGCCTGGTTGACTAGTGACTGGGTGACTGGTGACTGGTTGACTGATGACTGGTTGACTGGTGACTGGTTTACCGGTAACTGGATGACCGGTGAACTCTTGCCCGGTGATTGGTTGACTGATGACTGGTTGGATGACCGGTGAAATCTTGCCCGGTGACTGGTTGACCGGTGCCTGGTTGACCAGTGACTAGTGGACAGTCCCTGGGTGCTTTCAGCACCCGTTTAGCTGCCACCTTGATGGGTCCTGCCCCTGGCAGTAGAGCTATGCGGAGTGGTGCTCCAATCCAAGGAAATAATATCAGACGGATCTGATACATTTCTTCTCTTCTTGTTTAGTCTTTTGTTAGTCATTATTGACTTCCTCGTAGCGATTGTCCCATCGCGCCCTGGGTATGTCTGCAATTGCCACGAATGATCTTCATCAAAAGTCGCAAAATCTCATGACAAGAAAAAGCGACCGTAAATAACAAGAAATCGAAAAATGATAAACACAAAGAAACAACATTATAGAGGAAGGAATGATAGAGGAACACAAGAAATAAAAAGATTTAGAAAGTTAGCAGGAGAAAAAAGAAAAAAAATACTGATTTTTTTTCAACGGGATAAAACTCCTTTGTTTACTTTCTTGTCCACAGAAAAGAAACTGACACGTCATCATTTAAGCGGGAGGAGTTACGTCACACAGTTAACTGCCTAAGGGACCTTCTGGATTATAACTCCTTAAGACGACTGAACTGTCGTTTTTCTGTGGAAGATGTGAAACACAGAATATAATAGCACATTATCTATAGGTTAATGTATTGTGCAGTTAAAGCGTATCTTTTAACATGTGTGCCCAACGAAGACTCGAATCATCCTACACGTCCGCGCAGTTTGATTAGTCTTCGTTGTCTGCATGAAGAAACTTTGCATCCTTGGCTATCCAAAATTCAACCAGTGCAGGCAGATGTGAATTTTTGCTGGTCGCATATGTCCCACGGTACGCTTTCTGGTGTTACGGCTCCTATGTTTCATAAGTTCACATTATGCTTAATACACACTTTCAAAGTAATTCAGTTTTGAAAACAAATTCTGCACCGGTTAAAAGACCGCTGTTAACTTAAACGTCAATACGTTTCAGCTGTTTTTACGTTTTGGATATTAAATTAAAAATGAACTTTCTACATCCTTCTATAGTAGTGTGGTAGTGACCAATGTAGGCAAGTAGTCTGTGTTACACCTAGTTTGATGATGCCTGTTTGAGGTACAAATAATGTACCATAATGCAGATGACGGCGACTAACTTTCCTAATATCGCCACTTACCACTTCGACTTCGATGTAGCAGTCAACCTCTTCTGGAGAAGGTGGACTGGGGGCATACATTTGCCATTGTGACGGTACCATGCTTCTTATATCAAACCGGTTCTGGAAATAGAAAATTATATTTGCATCATGATGTTAAATGTATCATTTTGGGTCAATACGAAACAAAGTAAGCAATTTTCCCCGGGGAGCAAATTCATTACAGAGTAGACGCCTTTTAAAGAAGAGGGCTGCTGTGCAGTAAAGCTAATAGGAAGTTACAAAATTTGTCGCCCTTGTAAATATGGCCTAAATAATAAAATTCCTTTTCTTTTAATCTTATAGTCAGGGCATCTGATTTCGTAACTGACGTGGTTTCGCAGGGCTAATCTAAAATTATTCTTACTATATATGCATTCCATGTCCTTTGGAAAAACTTTTTATTCTAAATGAAAAGTAGTTGCGGTCATGGTACCTAAGCCGTAATCCAAATCCATAAACGAATGACGAATCAGAATGTTCAGACCAACAGACATGGACCCCAGAATAAAGGGTGTAGTCTGGCGTCCGCGTATAGTAAGCATTAATTGGTAAGCAAGCTTCGCCCACTATGCCCATAGGCCTGAACGAAGGAAATATCGGTAGAAGCGTATGTCCGGGATTCGGGAAGTCTACTTATAGCGCGTCACTGGCAAAAACATCAGAAACAATTCTGGAAACTGCCACATTGTATGGATTGACCAGATCATGATGTCTCCCATAGAACTTCTTAAGTGTTGCTACCAGTTTGGTTTTTTGATACCACTGACTCAACAACTTTGTAGTGAGCGCTTTCCCACGCTCCATGAAGTCCTGATAATTTGAACAGGTTTTGGCAGTCTCCGTTATTTCCTTTATTTCAAGTTCACGTGGATAGATGAATTCTAAATACTCTGCAAATTTTGTGTTTTTCAGAGACAATACATCATCTATATATCTGTAGGTTAAATTGAATTGTTGTGCGAGGTGTTTCTTGCCTGCTTGGAGGAGACTTTGTACAAACTCCGCCTCATACGAGTATAAAAACAAGTCGGCAAGTAACGGTGCACAGTTAGTACCCATCGGTATGCCGATTGTTTGCTGAAATATCCGTCCGCCAAACTCCACAAAAATATTGTCGATTAGATATTCCAGCATCTTTATGACATCTGCATCTGAGTATTTTTGTGGCGCATCAGAGTGATCCCGAACGAAGTATGTGTCTTTGTAGCCAATGACAACATACTGAAATCGACAGTTACCATTCTTGTGGAAGAAACACTGGTTGATAATTTCCTTTAATTTAGATTTCAATTTATCATGAGGAATAGTAGTGTAAAGAGTAGAGAAATCGAAAGATTTTATACTGTTGACGGAATGAAGAGATTGTGCCTTTATGTTTTCTAAAAGCTCTTTGGAGTTTTTCAGGATCCACATCTGATTAACACCACTTCTGGCATATGCGGTGTCACAACACTTCTGAAGGCCTTCTTTAACTGCGGTTAGGATTTGTGTTAGAATCTGAGAAAGAGGCTTGGTTGAGCACTTAGCTGAACCCGCAATATATCTTTGCTTGTACGGATTCTTGTGAAGTTTAGGAATCCAGTACAGTTTGGGAAGGTCAATATCTTCCTCTGGGAGGGAAATTCCAAATGTCAGCATCACCGAATGGTGCGAATGGTGGTGAAAAATGATTTGTGTTTGAGAACATCTTATCAGGAACCATTTGTCCTTTCTGTTCATGTGCTTTGTTTTCAAAGATTCGTTGTAAAATTAATTTTATGACCAAACATGGGTCTGATATATGCAATTTTTATACTAAATTTGATTTAAAAAAAAAAAAAAAAGTCTTTTTTACTTCACTGAATTGAAATTATTGATGTTCCATAACAATATGGTGAAAATTTTCAGATTTTTTTATAAGTAGAATTTGTTGAAAAACTTGCGTCCAAACTACATGCACATCCGATTTTTGAATATTTTACAACAGTTTTTCCTGTGGGAACTAAAACAAACACACTGAATAGAATGAAACTTCTGGTGCATACGTTAGCGGCAAATAGTTTTTCATTGAATCTTGACAAGACTTTACAAATTTACTTCTTCTGAGTCTAGCGCCATGCAAAAATGACTTTCTGAACGATGTCGAAAGCAGTTGATGTAAGGTGTCGTATTTCGTTAATGTCCAGGTAAATTAAAGCAATATGACAATTACACTCATTTGGAAATTACGCTGAGTGTAATTGCCAAATTGCTTTGATTTACCTGGGCATTAATAAAATACGACACCTTTTTATCCTAAAATCTATAGCGTGGTTATATAACACCTGCATAGCCTCGTTTTCAGTACAACGAATAATATCTAATTAGCATCTCTACTTAAAAGAGAAAAAGAGGAGCAGATTGTTGTTTTGATATCATAATAATATGGTTAGCTGTAACAAATCATGCTAATTTCATAATCAGGTATTTTCCTGCTAGTAATTAGCCTTAGTTTGTGCAAACATTTTCCTGCTAGTACTTAGCCTTAGTTTGTGCAAACAAAGGCGAAACTGCATGCAGTACCACTGACGTCCCGTTTATGCGTTGTGTATTTTCGGGAAAAATAGAACATAGAATTTCATTTTTTATATACAGTGATTAATAAAACCTTTTGATCTTTGTACGTATGAGAGGTAAATGGGATAAAAAGCAATGAAAAAACTCGTATGATGACAAGCTAATAAATATATAATTTTCTTTGGGACTACCTTGTCCTATGATTGGTGACAAATGATTGTATACAAACTGGTAAGCTTAAAAATTCACGGGAATTATTTTACACATATATAAACAATTTGATGATCATCACTAGACGGGCATAAGGCCTTTACTAGCTTATAAACACGATGAAAGCCTGATATCCTCCTCAGACAAGATTTGCAGTGACCATTATATAGCTAATACCCTAGCTATATAGTGTATAAGCACCCGCTCAATAAATCAACCCTATCACCCTTGATTGTTCAAATATTGTTACTTTTCAGTCCTGGTACAGAGCTACTCAGATAGACAATGTCTACGTTTAACTTCTGTACTTTTAACTTCTGTACTCGGAAAAAAAATCTTTTGGAAATACAATCCGAATTAGATTTTATTTGATTTATTTTCCTGCTGTTTCTTCTTTGATAGCAAGTCAGATACTGAATAGCTGCAGACAGACGGACAGTCAGATTTCTAACGCTACCAGGCAGCTGAGTTACATAGAGGCAGCGCCGGAAATACGGATTAGTTTTCTTGAACTCCTGGGTTGGCTTGAAACAGGCGTAGTTATAATTCATAACTAAGTCACCTCGCCCAGACTCGCTGCGTGAAGTTCAGTCTGTAAGTTGCAAAATTTAGACAGACGGCTGAAAGAGGTTGAGCTTTTAATCTCGTACTTAATGCGTGTTAATTCAGACTGCATAGTGCATTAAAATACATAGTTTCAGCCGTGAATAAATTTCATTCACAGGACGGTCAGGAGTTGAAGGATGCTTTCCTTCAGGCACGCGCGCCAAGATTTTATCTACTTAGAGTAGGTCACGCCGGGGTAGCTTGGTTGCTGTTGTGCGGATTCTTAACGCTACCAGGCACCCGAGGAACATAGAGGCAGCGGCGATTGTTATAGTCAAGGGACATAATTATTCGCCAGTCTAATTGGAAATGGACATTTGGGTAGTTCACCTTGTGGCTTTAATCAATACAAGCTATTTATAGATTAGGTAAACCAAAACAACATTTACATATTTGTGAAGTTTACACATTTTGGATGACGCCATACACATCTGTTAGGTCGTCTGCTAAAAATGTAAACATTGTTGGCAGAAAAATGTGATGGGTAGAAAAAGCAAAGAATTGAGCAGTGAGGTCTAGGAATTAATTGTGGAAAGCTATAAAAGTAACAAAAATAAATCAGAATTGGCAGGAATTTTTGGAAGACCCAGGAGAGCAATAGGATCAGTAATAAAGAAATTGAAAGAATTTGGATCAACAGAAAATCGATGTGGGAAGGGTAGGAAGAAATTGTTCACTGACAGGGACTCAACCCAACTTTCTAGGGTGGCTAAACTAAATAGGAGGAGATCATTTCAAGATATAACCAGCATCATAAATGTGGACAAGGAACATTGTTTCTGTAAAAAAAACAAAACTATTCAACGAAAATTAGCTGGTTTGGAGTATAAACGGAAAACGGCAAGGAAACAGGTCGTAGGGAGGTGAACAAGAAAAAGAGGGTTGCCTGGGATAGGGAGAGAAAAACTGGACTGTTGAAGCGGAATGGAGCGCTGGATATTAAGTGTTGAAAGCTAGATTGTCATTGGAAAGAACAACCGTATTTATATCTGGAGAAAAGATTCCGAAGTGAACAGCTCCCACTTGGTGTCGGAACTTTGACTCGTGTTGAAGGCAATATTAATGCTGAAAAATACATTAACATCACTGACAAAAACTTGTGGCCTGTTATTGCACGTCATTTCCCAGTTGATAACTACACCTTCATGGATGACAGTGCCCCCATACACAGAGCCCTTACTATTCGTCAATACATGGAAAATAATATATCCATTATACAGAATGGCCAGCACAGTCCCCCATAGAAAATGTTTGGCTAAATCTCAAGAGAGACATAGAGCCCCAAGCTATAAACATGCACTCCCCAAATGACTTGTTAGCTGTTGTGCACCCTAACTGGGAAAACATCCAGTCAGCCTATGTTCAAGACCTATATGCCACAATTCCAGCACGGTTAAAGGAAGTGATAAGAATGAAGGGCAATTTGACCAAGTATTAAGATAAGACGTTAAATAGTTATTTAGTTACACTTGTTTGAAGTCAGCCTCTTGTTCAGCTGTTGTTGTCGACCATCTTGAAACTGGCGAATAATTATGTCCCATGACTGTGTATTTGTACAGCCTTGCTTTCATTGATCACCCATGCACGCTTGGTACACTTTTGGTGCCGCTGTCCATCACCAAGCGGCGCCCTATCCACTTTATACTCAACCCAGGGCACGTCGAGTATGAGCTAGGCGTATGAGCTTTGCTGACATACACTGGTATTTATACTACCGGTGACGTGTCACACATTTGGGTCATTCTAATTTCATGGACGAGTCTAAAAATAGTAGAGAGACGGGAAGCCAGGGCTATTCGGTAAATCGTTTATCTGGATGCTCACAGATAGAAAAATCAAGCGCCTGTGTGATTTCTGTATTAAAATAAGGTTCACTGATAAAAACGGACTAAAATAATATCAAGAAGCTTACTGTTGAAGGATTGAATGAATTTTATGGAAAGTAGTCCCAGATTAAACAGGTTACTATAGTCTTGCTATGGATAAACTTTCTGTTTAGGCCGCTTAGCACACTGACAAAAGCAATTTCTACTATCGTTATTTTTTTATGCAGAATAGAACAGAACATACTTTCTGTCACAATATACGCGAGGGTAAACCAATAAAAGTTAGACTGGTTTTATACTACTAAGCAAAGGACCAATCATGATTTTGTCTGAATATGGGAACGTTATTTTCCATTTTGTTCGCCAAATAATATAACGTTATGACGTTATCATTGTGTCGTCATTTTAAATGACATCAGTCAATGCACTATGGCCAGAAGAACTGAATAGTAACGCGCTTGCATTAGAACTGAATTCTATAAAGGAAGCTCAAGCACTGAACTATTTAAAACGTTACAAAATTTATGTAAGGAGAAGGCACGTTTACAAAGAGCAATTTTAGACGTTGCATCATTTAAAGGAAGGAAGAATGGAAGTTGTAAAGAAGCCCAGTCCTGGACGACCAACAGTAGCTACTAATGAAGAAAATATAGATAAAGTGAAGGAAATCGGAAAAAGGCCACAGTTTACTTGTGAGGAAATGGTATGGGAAGCTGGGATGAGCCATGGTTCTGTTCACATAATTTTGACAACAAAATTTAATATGAGACGTGTTACAGCAAGATGGGTACCCCATGCACTGACCCATGCACTGACTGCTAAGCAAAATCAGACAAGAGTAGACGTCGCCAAACAGCTGTACAAAATATATGAAAAGAAGGCGAATAGTTACAAAATCAGATAGTAGCGATAGATGAAACATGCATTAGAAGTTACAAACCAGAATTACAACGGCATTCATCAGAATGGCAAACTCAGTCTCCCAGCCTCCCCAAGACCCATGGAATTCCAACGAAAGCAGGGAAATTTGATGAAGATGATGATATTTGCGTATGACACTCAATGGGTTTTGACCGGCACGCCGAGTTCCAATGGGTCAGACAGTTAACCAGGCGTTTTACAGGACAGTTTTGAACAAATATTTGCGACCAATGTAAGAGGACAACACCTCGTGCTATATGTAGACTGCGACGTCACTTTTGACGTCATAAGATTGAGACGTTTGCCACATCCTGCCTATTCACCTGATACGTGTCAGCCAGAATTTGACCGATTTCCTTTGCTGAAAACACCGCCCTGGGAAATGAGATCTGATGATCTAGACAGCTTTGAAGAGGAGGTGTTAGACAGATCAACTTTATTTGCCTAGCAAACCGTAGTGAGAGACTTCCCTAATAGATGGACATGAAGAAGAAATGTTACATTGAAGGAATGGAGTATTGACGGTTAGAAATATAGGAGTACTTATTGAACAGGTTGTAAGAAATTAGTCTCCCCTTTTATTGGATGACCTTCGTATAGGTAAAATATATAGCGATTTGTAAGTGCCTTTCTATGATTACCTAGTTTCGTTTTTTCAACAGAAACTTTGGGTGCGAAAGCAGGTACGTTTTGATAAAAACAATAGCAAGAAAATGGCTAAAATATAGACGACGGGAGTCAGTATTTACCAGTTAAATGTTCTGAATACCAATGTTTCAAGCTAGTAATAACACTAATACTGTTTTGGACTAGTTAAGGACGTGTGTATGCTCTGCTTATATTCCACCATAGTATCTATCATTCTGTGTTGATCAGAATGTTGACTTTTTCGATTTACTAGATATATTTCATTTAATAGGTATAAAGGTTCAGTGGTTATGTTTAGGGGACTTTAATGCAAGATAATCACCTATCTGTATACGAGGACTATACTATTGAGATAAAACACTTTTTTTTTTCAGAAAAATAGTTCGGACATAAAAGCTTGTACACAAGGTAGAGCATTACGAGACATATGCTTATCAAGTCGAATAAGGATATTAAACAGTAGAACCTTAAAGGAAATTAGCCTCATATCAATATAATCGTAGTAATATGTTAGATCGCTGCTTGTTGTCTGTCAGAAGAACAACTACCCAGTATATTATGATTTCTCTAAAACTAATTGCTAAGTAGGAGGCGATTTGTTTTATGTTTTACCTTGTGTTATTTTGTCCTAGTGTTTTTTCAGTCCTTTTAGCATTGCGATTACCTCGCTTGGGGAAGGGAGAGCTAATCTTAGTGCTTTTCGTACGTTTGTTCGATTTGCGCTTGTTTTGTTTTGTCTGTTTCCTCTTCCTCTTGGTGTCTGGGAAGGGCTGTGGTTTGTGATTGTTGTACTCCCTGGACTATTCTCTTACCTTTTTTCTCTAACACAACAAACAGGTAGATTACCTTTATTCATTTCCCGATGAGTTTAAGTGGGAGGTGTTTCATCTTAATTACTTGACGATGTTTTACAAAGTGAAGAACACTAAACCAAATTATTAGCTATTTTAAATGTGCCTATTTAAAAATAATAAAATTCTAAAAGGTTGATGCATCAGAGATTAATGCAGTTGTAACGGATTTTAATGAAATACTCTTAACTGCAGCAAAGATATGGCTGAAGAAAAAGAAAATGAATAAAGTAAAACAAACAAAAAAAAACAAAAAACAAAAAAAAAAAAAAAAAAACGGTTTACTTCTGTTTTACATAGAATGCGCAAAACATTAGATTACAAAAAAAAGGCAAACCGTTTGCCAAATACCCGTCTGATCCTTTTGTGAGGAGAAACTTCTATAAATACAGACACATGTATAGTAAATTATGTAAATTTCAACGATAAAGCTGGTTTAATAGAGACATTAGATATATTTGTTTGGGGGAAAGTATACATTATTAGATCGTCTGAACCAAAAATAAGAGATTCCCTTGATTTCATGCCTTCATCAGATGATTTGTTAGGCCACTTTTCTTCATTTACAAAATTCTTGATAAATTTAAAGAAAGAGCTAAAGAAATCGAGCAATATTAGTACATAAGAAAACGAATCCTCGTTCCTTTTATAATCACAAAAGGTGAAATTATGAAGAGTCTACATAATGAGAATAAAAACCCGAAACGATAACATCCCACCACTATTGTGTTGCGAGCAGATAAGTCTGTCAAAATTTGATTAGCAATCCCAAACAAGATCTTTACAATATCAATGGACATATCAAGTAAATAAGAGAATTCAGGAACAGGTACACAATGAAAGTACTGCCTTGGAACGGTCAGTAATGAATTACTTAGGTCGAGGGGAGGGAGAGGGGTGGGGGGAGGGGAGGAGCTTAAGCTAGTTTTATGGGATCCCAACCCTCGCCGTCAGCTTCCATAGTGGTAAAACATATAGATGTTCGGTCCATGTGGAGGTCTTCTAACTCATCCTTCAATCATTTGTGATTTATCTGTTGCCCGTTATGATTCATGGATGAATCATGAGCCAATAATAAAGCAAAGATAAGGACAATAAAAACAACATGTTGAGACATTTTGAAATCCCTGGGTTGTCAAACAACACCACTGGAATACTGGAGCAAAAGAAAACCACCAGTTGAACCCAGGTGAGCTGAGAAACAGACATAAAAAAGTTCCGGCCAAGACCATCTAATTAATAGTTTTAAGTCGGGGTCATCAAAGAGTCTGAACCCCGACGCACCGGCGCGCAATTAAAGAGGTAGGCAAAGTGGTCAACCGTGATTGGTGGTGGTGTTACGAGCCAGGCGTAACGAGAAAGAAATGAAAGTGAAACCAGCAACAAGCTTTAAATTATTAACAATATTTATTCACAAAAATTAGACAAGATTCAAAACAAAATAATGTAAGTAAACAGTACCTTTCAAGTTTATGTCACAAAGTCCCTCAGAAATAAACGACAAGAATTTATAAAACAACTCCTTTGAATAACAGTTTCTGATCCCACAATTTAAAGTTCCTGAATTCAGAATTTAAGTCCAGAATGAATAAAATATAAAAGTAATCCAGTATAGAATAATTTCCGATGAAAATATACAAAAATGTCCATATTAAAATCTTTTCTCTTTATATACTATCAAAGGACATTCTAGAAAAAGAATTAACCAGAAGCATCAATCATTTTCCAGTTTTAGTCAAGAACGTTCTAAATATTCTATGACATACCTAAAATAACTCAGTCCAGAATCAATGTTTTTCAGAAAGTTCTATTTATATAAACAAAGTAAACATGATACTTAAAATAATCGAACACCCTATATATAACACTTCTCCTCTTCGAGGAAAAGAAAGATTTATGTAATAAAGCTTTCTTTTGCCAAAGAATTATCATAAAATAGAATACTGATCAAGGCAATTGTTATCTTATATACAGCAAATGCAAATTACTGGAAACCACAGATCAAGACATCATGCTCTAGACAAGGCATCAGGAATAATATTATCTTTTCCTCTGGTATGCCTGATGTCAAGGTTTATTCCTGCAAGAACAGACTCCATCTGAGTAACCTCTGATTCTTGTTTTTCATCTTATGGCTGAAAGTCAGTGGATTGTGATCGCTGAAAACAACAATAGGTGAGGATGAAGACGTTAGATAAACTTCAAAATGTTGAAGAGCAAGAATGAGAGACAAACATTCTTTCTCTACTGTAGAATAAGTTTTTGATGTTTGTGAAACATTTTGGAAAAGTAACAAACTGGATGATCCACACCATTGTCATCCTCTTGAAGCAATACACCACCTGTAACATCATTCGCATCTACAGCTGGCTTAATTTCTTTATTAAAATTTGGTGTCAAGAGAGCTGGCTCACTCCTCCGTACGGCTTTCACTTTATCAAAAGCATTCTGATAATCACTGAGCCACCTAAACCTCATTTTTTACCAAGTAAATTAGTCAGTGGCTCAGCAATGACAGAAAAATTATTACAGAATTTTCTGTGATATCGGCCATACCAGGAAACCTCATCAGTTGTCTTTTGCATGTGGGCACCGAACAATATGAAATAGCTTCAACTTGAGCTTCTATAGATTTAACCTGACCTTGACCCATAACATGTCCTAGAAATGTTAAAGATGCATGACATAATTCACTTTTAGCAAGGTTTATTGTCAGTTTTGCTTCACTTAGTTTATCAAAAAATGCTTTGATAGTCCCCAGATGGTGATTCCACTCATGATTGTATATGATGGCATCATTGATGTAAACCTCGCAATGCTCGATTCCAGTTATTATGGTGTTTATTAAGTGTTGAAATGTTGCTGGATAGTTTATCATTCCAAAGGCTTTACTTTATAGTGATATAATCAATCAGGAGTAACAAATGCTGAGATTTCTTTGGCTCTTTCTGTGAGAGGAATTTGCCAAAATCCTTTCAGAAGATCGAATTTAGTTATATATTTTGAATTTCCAATTTTGTCAATACAGTCATCCATTCTTGGTATGGGAAAAGTGTCTGTTTTACTCAAATTATTGACCTTCCTGTAATCGGTGCATATCCGATATGTTATATCAGGTTTTTGTACAAGAATGCAAGGTGAACTCCATTCACTTTGGCTTGGTTCAATGAATTAACTGTTTCAGTTCTTTTCTTTGAACTGGATCTAGATGTGAAAGTTTGTTGTTGAGATCCTTTAGAATGTCAGAATTCTAGAGTTTTGATGAAGCAGGATCAGATTTGATTAAGTTCATGTCTTCAGAGATCATTAACTTGTTCCTGAGGGACTGACCTAACAACACTAATTTGTGTAACAGAAGAGCTATCCATATTTATGTATGGTTTAAGCATGTTAACATGATATAACTGCTTTTGTTTGCGTCTCCGAGGAGTGTTAACAATGTAATTTACATCACTAATCTTTTTATCTATAGTGTAAGTGCCGTAATATCTGGCTTGCAGTGGTTTGCCAGGAATAGGCAAAAGAGCAGGTACCCTGTCTCCAGACACGAATGTTCTTTCTTTTGCATTTTCATCATACCATCGTTTCATTTTCCTTTGAGCTGACTTAAGATTGGTCCGAGCAGACTCACAAGCTTTTGATAGTCGGTCTTTAAAATCTGATACATATTCAAGTAAGTTCAAAGAACTGTCATCATTTGAGAGAATTTTTTCTTTCAAAAGTTTCAAAGGTCCACGCACAGTGTGGCCAAATACCAGCTCAAATGGGCTGAAACCAGGAGATTCCTGAACAGATTCTCTAACAGCGAACAACAACAAATGGATTCCCTCATCCCAATCTTTTTCAGTGTCAAAGCAGTATGATCTGATCATATTTTCAGTGTCTGATGAAATCTTTCCAGGGCACCTTGACTTTCAGGATGGTAAGGTGATGGCTTATATTGTGTAATGCCCAACTCATGCATGACCTGCTGAAAAATTCCTGACATGAAATTTGAACTTTGATCCAACTGAACAGACTTTTGGAAGCCTACAAATGTGAAAACCTTTACCAGAGCCCTAACAATGTTTTTAGTTTTAATATTTCTAAGTGGGTGGCTTCTGTGAAACGTGGGTGGCTTCTGTGAAACGTGTAGAAGCACACATTATAGTGAGAAGATATTCATGGCCTGACTTGGTGTTGGGCAGGGGACCAACACAGTCAATAATTATTCTGCTAAAAGGTTAATCAAAAGCAGGAATGGGCTGTAAATGAGCTTTTGGTACTCTCTGGTTGGGTTTTCCTACCATCCGACAAGTATGGCAAGATTTGCAAAACTGAGAAACATCAAATTTTAACCCTGGCCATTAAACTTGATTAAGAATTTTGTGTAAGGTCTTATTTATACCTAAATGACCTGACATGGGAGTGTCATGGGCCAAGTTCAGAATATCAGGGCGATAAACCCTCCGAACCACTATTTGGTGGTTAACAGTCCACTCGTCTTCCCATTTTTGACATAGAGACTGGGACTTGATCTATTTCTTTCTCATCAAAAGCTCTTTCAAGCAAAGGCAAAATTTCAGGATCATTATGCTGTTCCTTGCAAAGTTGTGACCTTGACACCAAGTCATGACCTTGACCTTGGTCATTTAATATTGAAGAATAATGACTGAACTCTGACTTGTTACTTAAGTCTGTCTGCTTTCCAGACAGGCTGGATGACAGAGAATTTGTAATCCCATGTTTAAATGACTGACCCAAAAAGGTGTCAGTTAAATCAATGTCCCCATCATTCTGTTTTGCTTTCTTTGTCATGGCTCTTGTAACGGCACAAGATAGGTAAAGATCAGGGATTTCCTGCTCAATGGGACCAGTTGGCTGATCAATACAAGGTATGTTAGTCAAAAGTGGGTTTACCACAACCTTATCTCCCGCTAAATCATTGCCTAACAGGAAGTGAAAACCTTTAAAAGGTAAAGCAGGTCGAATACTAACAGCCACTAAACCAGTCACCAAGTCTGAGGATAAATAAAAGTTATGGAACGGAACATTAACAAATCCACATTCTACACCCTGAATGAGGACACTTGTCCCAGAAGACGCCTTCTCAGAAAAAGGCAGAGTATCTGCTAAAATAAGGGATTGAGAAGCTCCGGTATCTCGTAAGATTTTAATTGGAGTAGTCTGGGCATAGTCACTATTTAGTGACACAAAACCATCTGAGGTTCATAAATCTCCATAACAGAATCAGTTTCAGACCTTTCGGTCTGGGTACGATCTTCCTCCTTAACACATGACTGTGGTTTTGACCGTAAAGAGGTAAGGCCTGTAGGTTTAAGCCCCTTTTGTTTTTCTTTCTTTCTTTTCAAATGTAAGCACTCAGAAATAATATGACCTGTCTTTTTGCAATAACTGCAAATTGGTTGAGATAAGGGATTTTCATCCTTGTTATCACCAGAACATTTGGGTTTGGGAGTAAATGTTTGGCTATAACTACCAGATGGATTACTAGGACTAGGTTTGGATCCTGACTGTGGGAAAAATGGTCTTCTAGAAGGATTTGACTTATTAATAAAAGAAACAGCATAATCGTCTGCAAGTCGAGCTGCAGCTGCCATAGTTTCAAGTGTTTCTCATCTAAAAATGACTTAATGTCTGAATTTATGCACCTTTTGAACTCCTCTACAAGCATGAGCTGCCTACGTTTTTCATGATCAGCTAATTTTGTTTGAAGAGCATCACCTATCAAATAACTGTTCTTTAGTTCTAGCAAATTCTACATGGGTCTGCTCATTTTCTTTCTTACAGTTCCTAATATTTTGCCTGTAAGCCTCAGGGACCAACTCATAAGCCTTAAGAATTAATTCCTTTACAGTATCATAACTGGAGCTCTGCTCGACAGTCAGCTGAGTATAAATTTCTCGAGCCTTCCCAATTATTATGCTTTGCAAAAGGAAGGTCCAATGCTTCTTTGGCCGTTTAAAATTTTCTGCTACTTTTTCAAAATGAAAATATTTTCTTGAAATGGGGGAACTAATTTGATGTGTTTGGTAACATTAAAATGAGCGCCTAAGTCTAAAGGTTGCGGTTTTACCGTCTTGTTTTGCATTTCTAATTCTTTCATTCTTAAATTAAACTGTCTTTCTCTTTCTTTTTCTTCCATTTCCATTCTTTCTTTCTGCATTTGTCTTTCCTGTTCAATTCTAAGCTTTTCTTGCTCTAATCTTAATTTTCTAACTCAATCTGCTTCTGAATCTCAAGCTCTCGCATTTGCAAACCTGATTGTGTAACGAGAACAAGAGACAAAGCAGAAGAATCAAGAATTTTTTTTTATCAACCAAAAATTGGACCAAACTATTTCCTGTAGCAACATGGACTTGTTGATGGTAGTCAATTTATAGTGAGCAGCAATCTTATGAATTTTGGCCCAAATTTAATAGCTTCTGCGAAGGCATAGCTATAAAAACTTGAAGGTCAAATGACATGATTGCTTTTTGCTGGTTTTATCAAGTAAATATATCAATTAAAGAGTTTATTTATTTATATTTTTCAAAAGTCAATACTTGCTTTTTTCTTGTTATTATTTACTTATATTTTTTGAAAGTCAATACTTGTTTTTTTATCAAAACAAATTCTATATTTACTGAATTTTTTTTAAAAGTCAGTACTTGTTTTATAGCAAACAAATATATATATATATATATATATTTATTTCTTTAGAAGTCAGTACTTGTTTTCTTTAAAAAGCTCAAACTTGTTTAAGCAGAAGAAACTGTTCGATCCCGTACGAGCCCCCAATTTCTGTTTAAGAGCCAGGCGTAACGAGAAAGAAATGAAAGTGAAACCAGCAACAAGCTTTAAACTATTAACAATATTTATTCACAAAAAAATAAGACAAGATTCAAAACAAAAGAATGTAAGTAAACAGTACCTTTCAAGTTTTATGTAACAAAGTCCCTCAGAAATAATCCACAAGAATTTATAAAACAAATCCTTTAAATAATAAATTCTGATCCCACAATTTTAAGTTCCTGAATTCAGAATTTATGTCCAGAATGAATAAAATATTAAAGTAATCCAGTATAGAATAATTTCCGATGAAAGTATACAAAGATGCCCATATGAAAATCTTTTCTCCTTATATAATATCAAAGAACATTGTAGAAAAAGAATTTACTAGAGGCATCGCTCATTTTCCAGGTTCAGTCAAGAATGATCTAAATATTCTATGACATGCCAAAAATAACTCAGTCCGGAATCAAGAACATAAACAACATGTTATTGTAAACATGTTTTTTTTAAAGTTCTATTTATATAAACATAGTAAACATGATACTTAAAATAATCGAACACCCTATATATAACAACATGCATGCTTTGAAATAAAACAAGAGGGCGAAGATGGCCCTGTATCGCTATATGATTACCAGACAAGTTTCGAGTCAATTGGCCTTTCGGTTCAAGAGGAAAAGTTCACTATAGATTATCAAGATAGCGGCCATCTTGGATTTCCAAGCAGAATGATTTTAGCTATTTTTGATCTGCAAGTCACCTCGATACTTCCAATGAAGCAGAACTCCATTTTCAAATATACCATTATTGTCCCAATGATCCCAAAGGAAATGAAATATAATCTGCACTATGGTGTCAATCGGCCTTTCGGTTCAGGAGAAGAAGCGAAAAATAGACTTTCTCCAGATGGCCGCCTACAAGTCATCCCGATGTTTCCTACCAAGTTTCAAGTCATTTTGTTTTTTGGTTCAGGTGAAGAAGTGAGAAATAGATTTTTAAGATGGCGGCCATGGCAGCCATCTTGGATTTCCGATTGGAACGATTTTCGCAGTTTTTGAAATACAAGTCACTCAAATGCTTCCTACTATGTTTCAAGTAAATTGGTATTTTGTTTCAGGAGAAGCGAAAAATTTATTTTTAAGATGGGCGCCACGGCGGCCATCTCGGACCCGATTGGAACGATTTTAACTATTTTTGATCTACAGATGCTCGCTGTCGTCTCAAATGAATTGGCTTTTTGTTTCAGGAGAAGAAGCGAATAATAGATTTTCGAGATGGACGCCACGGCGGCCATCTTGGATTTCCGATTGGAACGATTTTAACTATTTTTCATCTACTGGTTACCCCGATGCGAAGTTTTAACTTAATTGACCTTTTGATTCGGGAGAAGAAGCGAAAAATAGATTTTCAAGATGGCCGCCACGACGACCATCTTGGATTCCCTATCGAAACGGTTTTGGCTATTTTTGATCTTCAAGTCACCCCGATGCTTCTTACCAAGTTTGAAGTCATTTGGCCTTTCGGTTCAGGAGAAGAAGCGAAAAATAGATGTTTTACGAAGGCCGCCATGACGGTCATCTGGGATTTCCGATTGGAATGATTTTTAGCTATTTTTGATCTAAAAGTTACCCGATGCTTCCTACCAAGTTTCAAGTCAATTGGCCTTTCGTTCAGGAGAAGAAGCGAAAAATAAGTTTTCAAGATGGCCGCCACGGCGGCAATCTTGTATTCCGATCGGTGCGATTTAGCTCTTTTTGATCTACAAGTCACCCCGATGTTTCCTACCAAGTTTCATGTAAATTGGCCTCTCGGTTCAACAGAAGTGAAATACAGATTTTCAAGATTGCCGCAATGGCGGCCAGCTTGGATATCCGATCGGAACAATTTAGCTATTTTCGATCTACAAGTCACTCTGATGCATCCGAGCAAGTGTCCAGTCAATTGGCCCAGGGGTGTAGGAGGAGTATGCATGCTTTTAAAGCAAATTCTTGACGCCGCACGACTGACGGCGTACGACGATCGACAGTCATCGACTTGATCACAAAAGTTCACCTTAAGCACTTCGTGCTCAGATTAGCTAAAATCAAAATATCTAAGTAACCTCATTCAAATCACTTTATGCCATTATGAACAAGTGTGGATTCGTTGGTTTAAATTGTCAATGAAGGGATGTAAGCTTCCATGTTATTTTTAAATCAATAGTTGTGCTTTGTATGCTTCAATGTATAATTGTATGTTGATATGTCTTGTTATGCCCTTAAAGGGCCCACTATGGAAATAAATTCTATTCTATTCTATATTTACAATGACCTTCTATACTTACACTGCTTTCGAGTGACTGCTGCCCTGTGTTTCGTTTTACATAGTGTTTTTTGTTCCAGGATTTCTCAGCTGTTGTTAAACTGTCGCCCAGAAACGTTGTGAGTGTAACAACAAGCGACAGCCACCGTAATGTTGACTTTCGAGACATCTGCGGCTCACTTATCGAGGCACAACTGCTATAATTATAATATAAAAAAAGACATCAAATCCACCGTACATGTATAGAATGATTGTACATTGGAAATATCATCAGTTTAAGTTAATCACTTTGCATGCATTGAGAGAGAGAGAGAGAGAGAGAGAGAGAGAGAGAGAGAGAGAGAGAGAGAGAGAGAGAGAGAGAGAGCAAAATAATGAATATCGAGCTATTACTGCTACTTGTTTGTTTTTTTTTTTTTTTTTTGTTTGTTTTTTTGTGTGTTTTTTTTTTTTGTTTGTTTGTTTGTTTTTTTTTTTTTTTTTTTTTTTTTTTTTTTTCTGGTGTGTCTAACGAATGAACTGTTACACAATCTATTGTGTTTTACAGTGACTTCAAGTGATATTAGCAGCAGTGAGTTGAAATACTCAGTATACTTTTACAAAGTCTTTTACGAGAACAAGTATTTAGTTCTAAGTGTATAGTTGTGAAGTAGTGTCGAAAGCGACTTTCATTCCCGACTTAAACAGGGTTAATAAATGTGTAAAGAACATAATATTTCAAGCCCCGGTGTTTTACATGGTATAACACACTGACAGACAGAAGAACGTACCGAAAATACAAGGAAATCCAATTTTGATCGGCTGAATGGCATTATTTTTCATTTTTTTTTTCTAGTATAAATGTGAGTGAGTACAGAACAAATATGAAATCAATACAAGGAGACAAAGACATGCTGTCTGATGTAAACGCCGTCTCGAATGATCATACCCCACTCGCTAAATGGTGTACAACTACTCTTGTACTAGTAACAATGGTGATAAGAACAGAACTGTATACTTTTTAACAGCGGTTATTTTGATGTTAGCATTTCCGGCTATTAGTATTTACCGATAAGGCGTCTTCCTAAGAAAAGTGATATAGGACAGGTAAGATTTAGCACTTTACCATATGTATGCTGTTATGCTGGGATAATTTCTCCCTCCCTACATTGCTTTTCCAAAATCAAGTCTTTATAGCATTATATTGCAAAGACATTTTCCCTGAATCGCTAGATTGCTTCTGGACCTCAATGGAGGACTTAATATCTCTAAGCATTCAAAGGTTCGCATAGGGTTCCTCTACCTAATCTGCGAAACATCACAGTAAAACAAATGAAATCTCAAATACTTTAATGAAGCAAAGCAAAGGACTAAATGGCGATCTGAAGCCAGAACACAAGAAAAACACACATATAGGAAAAATACTTTTGTACTTTATTGTTAAGATATATATATATATATAACATTTGGGCCACGCTAACCTTGCTGAGATAGATTCGCATGTAAGACATTCGCCCCTTGAGTACTCACGCAAACTTAATCAAATAATGTCTTACCCTGAGTTTATTTTTTTCAACCAAAGAAAAGCAAAGTACCAGCTCTCTCTTCCGAAACGAGGTGATCACAACGCAAAAAAGTAAGAGAAAAGTCCAGGGATGCCACAATCACAAACCGCAGCCCTTCCCAGACACCCCGAGGAAGAGGAAACCGACAAAACCAAACAAGCGCAAATCGAACAAACGTACGAAAAACACTAAGATTAGCTCTCTCTTCCCCAAGCGAGGTAATCGCAATGCTAAAAGGACTGATAAAACACAAGAAAAAAATAACACAAGGTAAGACATAAAACAAATAGCCTCGTAGAATAAACCAGAAAAAAACAAAGAGTAAGACTAACACCGGGACCACGGCCTTAGAACGGTCAGTAGAATAAGCAAGTCAGGATCCAACAAACATACCAATAAAAACAATAAGAAAATGAACAGGATAGTACATAAAAAGTCCCGTACGGAACAGCTACAAAAAAAAATCTACCGAGGATCGTTTTTACTGGTACGAAATCTTTACCCTAATTTCATAGTTTGTATACAAACATAAAAAAAAAAAAAAAAAAAAAAAAAAAAACATAAAAAACGCACTGAGAACAAGAATACGAATCAAAAAATAAATAAATAAATAAATAAATAAATAATAAAAAAATAAAAATAAAAGTAAAATAGAATAAATTAAAAAAAGAAGAAAACAACGGACAGTTGGCAGCCATAGGGCAGGAGACCTAAATGCTACACGAATATAAACAGAACATAACATGCAGTTATGGACCACAGAGCCTTAGAAAGAACGATAACTTAACACATGAACCATCGCCTTAGAACGGCCAGTAAAAACACTACCGGATGAATAAAAATGGGGATTGACGTCTCGTGGCAAACACCGTAGATACTAGCAGCCAGATCTAAAGAAAACTACTAGTTGAGTCACGAAGGACCCAATAAAAGACACAGCATCAGGCATCTGCCTTCTAATGAAAGGTTTAGGTCAGCACCGTCAATGAATTGGAGACCCGACCCGTCATGCAATAAAAAGAAGAAAGCTATACCTATTAACCATGATTGGATTGAAATGGAGCATGCAGTCTATCGCAAAACATTCATGTTATATTCCAGCCTTTCATAACTGGTAATATTTTCAATTATTCTAAAATAGGATTTCCAAGCATTTTTTTCTGACTTATAAACTAGTTTACTGTAAAAATCTGGTTCCGATACGCCTTGCTGAAGAAGTAGAAGTGTTTTAAGCTAACGTATTTTTTTATCAATCGGTGTGGGTGATTAATGTTCGCAAAACCTTTACGTAGTTAGTGATACCGTTAGCCTTGTGCACTGAGCGTTACAATTATACCTTTGCAAAACGAATAACGAGATATGCGAGAGAAATCGAGGAATATCTACAAAATGAAAAATCAAAAGGTCAAAATCAAAATCATTACGTTTGGCTTCTGTATCAGAAGAAATAGCTTTATTCAACTGAATTTCGATGATAGACCTGATAAATCATTCGTTCTAAATATATATTATCAATAATATGAATTTAGGCACTGCCTAGAAACGGGAATGGCAATTGCTTAATTTTCCGTTAGCCGAAAAGTGTTGTTGTTTTTGTCGATGCAGGACAGGGTCACAATCGGAAAAAAAAATACGCTAGACTGGCTCTACTTTTATTATGATTCCCGCTGATGTCACCTTGATTAGTTAGCTATTCGTTTTCAATGAGTGTCTTTTTAACGCTGACCAACATTATTCAAGTAGACTAGAACAAAAAATTATATTTTTAAACGCTTTATGAAGCATTGAAATTTCTGCAGTTGCTTCAGTTAATGAAATGGAAGTTAAACGAGTGTAGGGAGAATGTGAATGAAAATGATTTCCGTAATACAAATAATACAAAAACGACTGATTCTATAACGTTACGATTATCAGCAGACGCTTTGAGTTATAGTATCTGATATACTTCTGACGCACTGAGATGAAAGCGCCAGGTAAATCATTCAAAATTAGTCGTCAGCTTTTTTCATTTTTGCATTTTTTACTGAAAATAATGTATGTATATTTCTTGCTATTTAAAAACATCTTTAAAGATTATCGAAAAGAAAAAAAATAATCGTTTTAAGAAAATAACTATTTCTCGCCAGTTTTCAGTTCGCGAGATTGGTAACTTTGGCTGAGTGACATGGGTAGGATACAGTAGTGAGTTTCATGCATGTTAACTATAGGCGTGCAGGCCAACATTGCCTTCGGCAACGTTGGCCATGCCCGTATTAAGTAGATGATCAAGACATCGATAGTGGACTTGAAAGCTTCAATAATATCAGCATGATTTTTGTCAGAGAGAGAGAGAACATGGAGTTGTCTCCCTTGTAGAAAAATAGCAGGGTATTAGCACCCACCCTTAATATCTCACGGACAGGGACATACACACACACACACACACACACACACACACACACACACACACACACACACACACACACACACACACAGATATATATGAGCTTCGTTTGCGCGTTTCCTGGAGATCTGAATAGCCTGCTGACTTGAAGCTATATCGGCAGAGGTTGTATCAGTTGAACTGGTGTCGGATAATATGTGTACTTCACTAGATGATTCACTGGTTGTTGGAAATCTTTCACCTGGTACTGAGGAGGGATGACTTGTTGTCGTTGTGATTTCGTTGGGTTCTTGTAGTGAAATTTCGCTAGGAGATGAAACAGGTGCTGAGTTGTCATTGTTTGGTGTTGTTTCTTGGCATACTCTGGCAAGAAGGTCATCTTCACTCTGCAGCTTACTTAACACTTCATGTGGCAAACTTGATGACGTCAGGCCCATCTTAGCGTCGGCACCTAGTAATGCCGCAAATGGTGAACACTTAATTCCACTGTGATGACTCGCGTTTTTCTGGAACTGCACAAATTTCAGTCCTATTGTCCAATCTGTAGTATCGTTATCACCTAACCATGCCACTAACATGTCCTTTATGTCACAGTTAGCTCTCTCCACCGACCCCTGACTTTGGGGATGTCTTGGCTTTCCATGGACAAGTACAAGATCTGGCCACAATTCCTTCAGTTCAACTATAATCTGAGCAGTAAACTCCGAACCATTGTCACTCTGTAAGATACACGGAGCACCAAGCAACAGGAAAATATCGAGTAACTGGTACGCTACCTCAGCAGCACGTTTGGATGTAAGTGGTCGAAGTACACAGAACTTTGTTAGATGATCTTGGTACACCATTATCCATCTGAACTCTCCCTGTTTCATAGACTGCATGTCTATTAGATCAACTTGTCCCCTTGAATTGAAGTCTTTACTTACGATAGGTCTCACAACAGTCCCTTTAGTGGTTGGTCTCTTCCGTTTTCGATGGCACTCAACACACAAGGATTTGAACAATGACAGTGACTCCTGGGTGACATTGGCATACTTCTTATTTACCTCCTTCACCATTTTGTCTCTCCCGCCATGGCCAGTTAACAAATGTACCCTCTTTATCACATCAAAGGTTTCTTCAATCGTAACGAAATAAACGGGAGTCTCATCTTGATCTTGACGTTTCCTTATAAGCTTCTCGACGTCTCCACATTTAAGAATTTCATACTTTTTTAACAGATAATACTGATGGGATGTTTTCTTTGAACATGATGAAGCTTCCTTTAACTCACTTATAGTCTTTCAGTAATCCTCTTTTGGAATCAACACTCTCTTATTTACCTCAAACTGTTTGTACATCTCCTGTCTGAATTCAGTTTCTACTTCCATCTTAAACACAATCACAACTGTATTTACTTAAACTAACTTATTTTATTTTCTTAAACAGACTGACAATAAATCTATTTAAAATGATAAAGTTGCAAGATACGGTGGACCTTTTAAGGAAAATATTAATCTAATTACAGAATAATTAAGTCTAATTGACTGAATATTTTAAATAGATTAAAGGCCTCATCTATAGAGGATTAAAGGCTTAGCAATCACGATAATTGCCATTTAAAATGTAGGTACATCAAATGTTTTTAATGAAAATGCTGATTAAAAATAATTCCCTAATCATATATTAATACAACATAATTCAAAGATTAAAGGCTCAGAACAATTGAGCTAATGCAAATAATTACTTGCAGTTTACTTTGATCATAATAATTTAACAAGTTTCTTTGCGTTATTTCTTTGTAAAGTAAAATGGGCTTTGTATTCTCTCAGAAACAATTTCAGGGAATATGTCTAAAAAGTTGACCAATATTTCAGGGAATATGTATAATCCCTGGAAATTTCAGTTAATATGTATATTCCCTAAGTGAAATAGGGATTATACATATTCCCTAAAATTTTTAGGGATTATACATATTCCCTGATTATACATATTCCCTGTAACATATATATATATATATATATATATATATATATATATATATATATATATATATATATATATATATATATATATATATATATATATATATATATATAAGGTTGCCTTTGGAGAAAAAAAAAACACATTACAGATAGAAAAATGAGAGTCTCGGTTTTACTGAGACTCTTAGTTTAAACATATTTTATTTTATATATTCTGTCAATACATAAATAGACATAGACGTTACATGAGTAAAATAAATATACAAAAGGGATTCGAAAAAAACTATATAGCTTATGTGAATTCGTCTCCCTCAGTTCCTGAGCATCAAATCAAACATTGTGACCATGCTTGTACAAGTAGTTAACTAGCTAACTAACTAAATAAATAACGAAGAGAAAGAAAGGCGAAAGAAAAGAAGCGAAAGGAGTGTGAAATTTAAGAGCTTATAGAATAGTGGATGTGTAATAGAGACGTATTAAAATACGAATTATAAGAAATTGTTTTGCAGACACGATCTCGTAATTTAGGAGAGAGGTAAAGAAAGTGATGTGGGGATCCTACTTTAAATATACTATCGGAAAAATGTATTGCGACTCCTATTTGTTTTGCCTATTATTTTATAAATATTCAAATTATGGTTAGTTGCTTTGTGTGCTTGGAAACAGAATTCATATCTGAATAAAGATGCATCAACATTTTTGTGAGGAATATGGCTGCTTAAGAATAGCGGCGTCGGATATTTGGTAGGGTACCCGTTCAAAAATTGCACTTTTACCATGTTAGCAGATCCATGGAACATCGTGATGGGAAATCACAAGCTGTCGATAAAAATCATTTGCTTTAATTGATTCTGAGATATCTACATTCTGAAAAGCAGGTTAACTGCAAAATAAAAACAAATTCAAAAGAATATCACAAAATGCGTGTTTCAATGGCTTCAAACCCATGCATAGCTACTGCCTTGAATTTTTTTCAGTCCGAACTCGGTACCTGTTGTGGTCTCCATTACAGCGTATACAAGCGGCGTTTACACGAGATCTCATTGTTAATATAACGTACTCAGTACCCGGTGTGGCCGTTATGGTCTATGCAAGCGTTCACACAAATTCTCATACTGTTAATCACATTCCGTACAGTTCTCTGAGGAATTGCCTGCCACTCCTGATGTAATGTTTGCTCTAGTTGCTGACGAGTGCGAATACCTGGGTGTCTCTCGTAAGATCTCCTTAACTCAACCCCTAGTTGCTCTATGGGTGAGAGATCCGGCGATCTTGCTGACCGGAGTCTGTGGTCCCTGCTGCTGGACGTAATCCGTAACAATCCTGGCCCGATGAGGACGTGCGTTATCATCTTGAAACGTTAGTCCAGTCTGAGCAACAAGAGGCTGTACAGTTGGGATAAGTACGGTGTCATGGTATTTCAACGCCGTCATGTGTCCCTGAACAATGTGAAGGTCAGTCATGTGGTTGTAACACAGAGCCGCCCAAACCAAAACGCTGCCTCCAGCGTATCTGTCATGTTCTGTTATGGTTACAGGAACATAACGCTCGCCGACTCCCCTCCATACATGTTTACGCCGGTTGTAGAAATCAACATTGGCGCGATTCGTCTGACCAAAGGATATGGTCCCACTGATTCTATCTGCAACGGCGATGACGACGGCACCAAGCGAGCCTCTCCCGTTTGTGGTGGGGAGTCAGCTTGTTCCTCCGGCATGGTCTACGAGGAGGCTTGATGCAAGCAGATTTAAGTCGGTTCTGTACAGTACTAGGGTGGATTGCCACCCCTGTAGCCAGTCGAATGTCAGTTTAACAGACGATTTAAACCGCTGTCTCAGGGCAATGAGTCTCGGGAACCTGTCTTGGACTGCCGTACTGACTTCGGTCTGCCAGGTTTAGGCCTGTTTTTTTTTTTTTTTTTTTTTTTTTTTTGTTGTTGTTTTTTTTGTTTTTGTTTTTTGTTTTTTGGGTTTTTTTTCCACGGAGTCTGTTTAAAGAAACTGCGATTTAATCCTGAACACTGTAGCTCGCATACGCCCGCTCGCATAGCAACTTGATTTGCCATGGCTTCATTGTCTAACATACCGATAACGCGGGCCCTTACTTCGACAGAAATGCTTCTTCCAGGTATTTTAAACTGACTGTTCAGAGAAAGATCATTTGCGAAAATGGCACGATTTGTAAGGAGAAAGATCACCTGCAAACATGCCACGATTTTCATGTTAAACAAGCGACAATGTGCACGAGCAAATGCAGTTTTCCACAGTGTGAGTTGCAAGTGCATGTTTGTATGGTGACCCCCATGCCTAAAAACCGGTCGATACGCCTGACTGCGCACTCATCAGAATTTTAAAGTGTGCAAATTTTGAAAAATGGGTGACTCTTTTAAATTTTATTTAAATTCTTAACCGAAACAGGGCAATAAGAAAAATATTTAGGATTAACGGCAGAGTCGCAATACTTTCGATAGTATAAATAAGCATCAAGTCTTACTTCAAGCATTGAGACTTATGGATTATATCCGATTTTAGGCTACAAGTGTATTGGTATATTAGAAAACTAAGCAATATTCAGACAACATATTATGTTTCTAGCTTTATGGAAATTAGTATTGATATATGTCAGTTTGTAGAAAAGATCAAGAGGAGATTTCAAAGCGTTTGCTTCTTTGGATAAATTTACGTACATATTTAAAAATTGATTTATTCGCTTCATCTGTTACAGCCATGTTCCCGAACAATAGGGTATGTAATGTTGGTTGGTAGAACTGCGATACTTCATGCATCATATCCATTCTTATAGCATTATATTTCCGGTATTCTAACAGAAAATGTTTGTTGGTCTCGGGTAGTCCATACGTGCATCTCGGGTCTTCAATGATAGTTTATGGTACAGACAATAGTTTAGAGAGCTACAGTTAGTTCGAAGTCTTGCATGATGTATTTGACCTAGTCTGTCACCGTTATAGAAATAGGATGGTGCTTCACGTAAATTAGTATTCAGAGACCTTTTAAAAGATTCTACTGTGGGAGAGTTTCTTGATAAAATAGGTAGAGCATTCCAGTCTCTGACTACTGAAGGCAGAAAGTATTTGTAATATAGTTGAGTGCCAGCATGGATGTTTTGCAAATTCTCCGCGTTTCTTAGACTGTATGAAGAAGCTTGACCGGCTTGATCAGGAACTAACTATGTCAAATAATTTGGTGAAAGTCTGTTAATCATTTTGTAAAAAAGAACACGTTTTTGTTTTCTTCGTCGAGAGCTAAGCTCTTCCCATCCTAGTTCATTATATAGTGAAGCAAGAGAGACTAACTTTGTTGTTCCAGATACTATTCTACCGGCTTCCATTTGCACCTTCTCAATCTCAGTTTGATCGAACTGAGTGCAATTATCCCATACAACATCTGCGTATTCAAGTATGGGTCGTATAAAGGTAAAACAAATAATCTCCAAAGTTTTGCGATCAAACTGGAATTTGAGTTTGCGCATTATATCTATTCTTGGCCAAGCTTTAGATGTGATTAGCTCGATATGATTATGCCAGGTTCTATCATTTGACACAACTAAACCGAGATGTTTGTGGGAGGTCACGTTTTCAATCGGTTGGTTATTTAGGATCAGTTGAGGATGCCGTAGATCAGCACGTCTTCTTGTATTCAAAAGAGATTCAGATTTAGCAGGTTTGAAATTGACAAGCCATTTTGTTGCCCAAATATTATTTTTGAAAGGTCGTTGTTCATAGTAGATGCAGTATTTTGCGGAGTATCGACAAAAATGTATAGACTAGTGTTATCAGCAAACAGTCTGATATTCGAATGAATGTCATTAACACTGCCATTAATAAATATAAGTAAAAGCAGAGGACCAAGTATCGAACCTTGTGATATACCGACTTTTAAATAAGACCAATCAGAACAAGAACCAGGAAGAACAACTCTTTGTCTTCGGTTTGTTAAGTAATCGGAGAACCAGTCCAACAAACGTCCTCTGATACCCACATAGTTTAGTCTATGGAGAAGTCCCCGATGCCGAACTCTATCAAAAGCTTTGCCTATGTTAAGAAAGACCGCCCTCACATCTTTATCATCGTCTAATGCCTCACAAAAAGTATTTTACATGTTTATAAGCTGATTTACGGCGGAATCGCCCGTAACGAAACCTGATTGAAAGTTAGAAATTGTATTGTTTGAAAGAAAGAAGTTGAAAACATGTTTGTGCACATGTTTTTCCATGACATTTCTTATACTATTCAAAAGAGATACTGGTCTGTAATTCGAAACATTTGATGTATAATCTTTTTTTAAAGATCGGAGGCACATGAGCTGCTTTCCAGGAAGAAGGAAAAGAACCTGTGGACAGAGATGGCGGGGAACATAATGTGTTGGCCAATTCAGAAGAGAGCTCTTTGAGTCTTCTGTTATTTATTCCACCTGGTCCGGAAGACTTTCCTAGCTTGAGATTCTGCAGTATATTTTTTACTTCATAAGGTTTAAATTTGATTCAGATGAAATGACCTGTACTAATTTCAGATATCATCTATTTGTCTGCGTGTATTCTGCTTTAATAGATCGAGATTAAAATCGCCAGTAATAATAATGTCTTTGATACCAGTATTTTATGCAAGATCTATAGACGTTATAGACGTTCAATGTCAGAAAGGACTGATGCGTTAGAGCTGGGTGGTCTATAGAATGTCCCTATAAGTACAGGTTTGTTTTTATTAGAATTTCAACCCAAACACATTCAACGTTACGTAATTCAATATCATCTCTTCGTCGAGAATAGAACGTTTACTTAACATTAACTGCTGCTCCACCGTGCGCATTCGCTTGTCTATCATGACGAAACGGTGATTTGTAGCCTTGAAACTTGATATCAGAATCTAGATTAGATTGGTGTAGCCAAGTGTTGGTCAAAGAAATCCCGTCAAAGTTGTTAAGTAATAATTCGACTGTCTAACTTTTGTAGAAGGCTTTAGACGTTGTAGTGTACACGAGAAAAACATTTCTGAAATAAAGTAGATGGGATATCAGATAGGCCGTCATTCTCTAAACTACTAGTTGAAGTGTCACTGCTGTTCAAGCTATCACTGCTATTGCTGTTTGGACCAGGATTAAGTTCTATGTCGCCAGATGAGAAACGTCCTTACGAATAACAAGAATTCAAAGTTTGTAAAATATTTGATACCCTTAAGCCTCAATGCGGGACTGTAATGTATTCTGATTCGCGATTTGTAAGTATTTATATCTACAGTCATTAATATTGTCTACCAAGGCTTAAAACACTTTCAAGCTACCGAATCGGTTCAGTCCGATATAAGCAAAAGAGGTCCCCGAAGTATATAGTACAAAGATCGTAAGAGAAGAAACAGAAACACAGGTAATAGAAATGTAGTAAAGAGACATTTTCATTTTAGACAAAATAATTATTAAAAATCCTGTGGAATTTAGATGCTCTGCTTCATTCCTGGAACTGACAGTTCTTAAGTTCATTTGTCAGTTTTGACAGTGCTAAAAATTCAGTAAAAATCACAGGACACTGTGCATATCCATTGCTGCAGCCAATGGACGCAGACGAAAAAATGTGCTTAGGATGTCCTGTTAACCGCATTATATTTTATCCCTGTATAAAGAAGATCGCTACCGTGTCAGAACATTATAGCCACATATAAAATTTATTTGAAGAGCAACCTTCTAGTTATGCTGAACGACTGGTCCCATGCTGCAGCAGTCAAAACATCAGGGTAAATGGATACATACAGTTACACAATCTGTGCTAACCATTTAGTCGATACAGTATTTTGGGAGTAAGTCTTAAAAAAAAACAAAAAAAAAAAAAAAAAACAAACGATGATAATGTACTTAAGTATTGTATGCAATAGATGTAGAAATAGCAGAAGGTATAGCGATGCAAAGATAAGAGTGTAGACAGGTAAGAAGTCAATTAGATACACGGGTAGCTGGGTATAGCAGTAGTAGATACGAAGGGTAGTAGTCGAGGAGATAAATACAAATAGTGTGCATATGATTAATTATGGAAATACAAACATAATTATATACATTTTGTACAAACATAGGTAACACATATGTATCGAACAGACAGATCTGCGCAAACAATCCAGGCCCGGATCAGACGTCATATGCGACGTCTGTTCGGGACCTTTACTCTTTGTCACTCGCCAAGAATTCCCAACCACCATTCGCATGGATAGATGCGCGCGAGTAATCCAGCACCGGTCAGGGTCTATGTCGTCTGTCACACGTCCAACACTCATTAGATACATCAGCCTGTAAGAAAAGTGGACCGAAAACCCGACAAGTAAGAAGTATGGCTAATTTACAGGATTCACTCCAAGCATTAGGACAAACAGACCCGCAGACAGTTCAGACCCAGACTATGCATGCGTCGTCTGCTCAGGGTCTAATCTGTCTGTAGTGTGTGTAGCAGTCGCAGAAACATCAGCAGACAACAAAAGTGGACCGAAGACCTGACATGTAAGGGTTAAAGTTCATTCCAAGGATTAGGACAAACAGATTCTAGCAAACAAGCCAGACCCAGATCAGACACCATGCATTCACCAGGCACTTCAGCATTTAAAAGAAGTGGACCCGACCTGACAAGCAAACCCAAACAGTTAATTATTTTGGTCAACATTAACCACATCGAGCATTCGGACAGACAGACCCGTTCAAACAACCCAGACCCAGACCAGAGACCGCACGCGACGTCAACTCAAGGTCTACACTCTCCGTTACACGCCCGCAGCAGTAACGACAGCATGCAATGCCCACTCAGGGTCTACACCGTCTGTCGCACACCTGACACTCTTTAAATACATCATCGCACGCAGCGCCCACTCAGGGCCATCACCGCATGCGATGTCCACTCAGGGTCCACACAGTTTGATCTACCGAGATCACACCAAGCATTCGGTTGGACAGACCGCGCAAACAGTTCAGACCCAGATCAGACACCGCACTCCATGCCTGTTCAAGGTCTACACGGTTTAACACACATCTAGAACTCGTTGAACACATCAACAGGTAAAAGCAAAAAAGACCGGCAATCAGACGTGCTAGCTGGAACAGTAATTTTGATCTTCCTGGTTAATACTAAGCATTCGGGCAGGCACCCCCGCGCAAACAGTCTAGACTCCGATCAGACACCGAACGCGATGTCTGCGCATGGTCTGCTCTGTTAACCATTAGTTAAGCAATCACTGGAAGTATCAGCAGGTAATTAACGTTGACCTACGCACTCGATGTCTGCTGCGATCGCTGACAACATTAACAGGTACTATCAATTACCCAAAGCATGCGATGTCTACTCTGGGTTTACACCATTTACAACGCGTCAATCAATCGCTAATAACAGGTAATAATAGTTGACCAAAGACCTGACAGGCGTTCGAATGGCAAGTTTGTTCTTCAGAGTTCACACCAAGTATTCAGACTGTCAGACCCGCGCAAACAGTCCAGACCCTGACCAGACACCACGTGCGACGAGTGTACCAGGACTACACTATGTATCACACGCCCAACACATATAAACAAGAATAAAGAGTATACTAGAGACCTAACAAGAACACGAAAAATAAGTTTGATCTACCGGGTTCGCACCAAGCATTTGAAAGTCAGACTCACTCAAACAGCCCAGACCCTGGTCAGACGCAGTCGACGTCTGTTCAAAGTCTGCACTGTCTGTCACACGACATGTCAGTAATTACATTGTGAATAAGACAGACCAAAGACATAACAAGCAAGCAAGATAGTAGTACCGGATTCAGATTTAGAACTCGACTCGGATAGTTAGACCCATGCAATCAGCCCAGACCCCGGTCGGATGCCACTCGCGACGTCAGATCGAGGTATGTACTGTTTACCACACGTCTGATTGTCGCTGTTCACGTCACTGTAAAGTTAAATATCCGACAAGCAATCACGATGAGTAAGTTGGTCCACCGTGTTCGAACCAAGCTTTCGAATAGATAGACCAGGTCAAACAGCCAAGATCGGGATCAGCCACCGTGTGCTACATCCGTTCAAAGCCTGCACCGCATTCCAAATGTTAAGCACTCGCTAAATACGTTATCTTGAGGTAACCTTGCAACGTACGAACTGGTAAGTTCGATTTGCCGTGGCCTCATTCAGAAGTGCAAGTTACTCGTGATTTTCGTTATGCTCTAAACCTCTGCATATATTGGCGCTCGCCATTACATACAGGGATCCAGGCAAGACATTCGCTATCGCCTCCGAACGCAGTCCAGGCTTACACCAAGTATTCGGACAGGTATACAGTCTAGACCCAGGTCAGACATCGCATGCAAAGACTGTCTCGTGGTCTACACTTTCTGCCATAACGTCTAGCACTTGCTAGACAAATCATAAACCGAAGAACTGACGATTAAACACTAACAGCATGTTTGAGCTACCGGGCTCACAACAAGCATTCGTACAGGCACACCTGCGCAAGCAGTCCAGACCCCGATCAGACACCACACGTGACATCCGTTCAAGGTCCACACTGCTTGCCACACGTCCTGAAATCGCAAGACACATCAGCAGGTAAGATGGTCTGTTCAAAGCTTCATAAGCAGTAATAATGTTTGCAAAACTGCTTACACCCTCTAGCGTATACATGAGCAGAACTCCATTTTCAAAGATACAACAACGGGCCCAATGATCCCAAAGAAAATGGAAGTATAATCTGCACTAGAAGTAATTAATTCCATCTATAATTCTATCTCAATTATTATTGGAGAACTCCTTAAACAAATGAGGATTCTATCAGTCGTTTTTTTCTATAATACAGTCGAACCTCAATAGCTCGAACACCGATGCAAAACTGCTTACACCCTCTAGCGTATACATGAGCAGAACTCCATTTTCAAAGATACAACAACGGGCCCAATGATCCCAAAGAAAATGGAAGTATAATCTGCACTAGAAGTAATTAATTCCATCTATAATTCTATCTCAATTATTATTGGAGAACTCCTTAAACAAATGAGGATTCTATCAGTCGTTTTTTTTCTATAATACAGTCGAACCTCAATAGCTCGAACACCGATGGCTCGTTTACCATGGCTAATTCGAACTCATTTCTGAGTCCCTACGAAATTCTTCCGCTAGCTCAAGAAATCTCAATTATTTTTGGAGAACTCCTTAAACAAATGAGGATTCTATCAGTCGTTTTTTTTCTATAATACAGTCGAACCTCAATAGCTCGAACACCGATGGCTCGTTTACCATGGCTAATTCGAACTCATTTTCTGAGTCCCTACGAAATTCTTCCGCTAGCTCAAGAAAACAAATATTTAGAGAAATTTCGGAAACAGTTCGACTGTATTTAAAAAACAAATCAAATTTAGAATGTTAGACGCGTGTGTGTTTAAGTGATTAACTTCACCAGCAATACTAAACACCAAACCATGGAATGAAATATGATGACAAGCGGGTGTCGTCAAGCATCATTCATTCCCATCGAAGACTAAGCAACTGCTGTGAATCGCGACACACAGTAGCCGCAGATATTCAGTAGGAGGAGCCTTCCTGGGTGAGCTCACCTACTGAGCCACCCCAGTTGCTAAAGGTATGTTCATTACAGCGAGCACTCATGCTTGTAAAAAAGTAAACATAGATACGGAGAGCAAAATCCCTCTAAGAATAATATTGCACGACCCGCAATAAAGTCATCCGAAAGGAGGACTTACGATCAGTACCCTATAATCACCATGTCCGTCCGTCAGTTTGTGAAAATAGCTATCTTTTAAACCGCTTAGAATACTTTGATGTTGTTTTTTTTTTTTTTGTTTGTTTTTTTGCATGACGATACATATTGACAAGACCTAACCAATGAAATTGTCAGATGCCAGATTTCTTCTTGAATAGCCTCGCCGAGACATGTCTGTCCATTCGTAATCAGTTTGTGAAAACTGCTTTAATTTTCAAACGGCTTAGAATAATTTGATAAGTTTTGGCATGCAGATACATATTGACAAGATCAAACCAATGAATTATCAAATGTCAGATTTCTTTATAAATAGTTATAACTAGCCCTCGCCGAGGCTAAAAAAAATGCATTTATGATAATCACCATAACTCTCTAACCGCTGGAAATATTTTAGTAATATTTGACGGTATAATCATGTCAGTGTGTGTTATCAGGTCGTGCACATAAGCGTAAGTTGATTTAGAAATGTAATGGAAATGGCAGAAAGCTTATTTCTTATCATTAGCACCGTACTGATCCCAGAGCTAGAAACATAATTCATAACGTCCCAGTTATTAAAAACTCTATTTTATTTTGTAGAATTCGTCATTTGGCCCAATAATATTTCTCCTCAGTGACATTTGTAACCCATCTGTTCCGTATGTGCTGGGTTTGCTGACTATCCGCTGTATTATGTATATTCGTTATATTTAAATACTTACATCTATGTCATGTAATTCACGACTTTTTCGATTAAAGGTGTTATTTTTCAGAAATAACTGTGTAAAATGAAGTATAATTACGAGTATATGTGTTTTGTTTCTCAGTAATACAAACCTGATGACACTGGTCATAAGTGTCGTCGTTGCCACAAGTGCAAAAACGTACCTTCGGACATGTGCGCCCAGTAAAGATTCATATAAGACAAATGCGTAGCCTTATCAGAATCTTCACTGGATTCATTTTGGATAACCAAGGATGCAAATTTTCTGAATGCGGAGAACAAAGACTGCCCGGATTCTCTCACATTGCCGCTCAAATCATAGCTTCACGGCTATATACCTGGCGGAATTTTGAAACTAAAAACATTTCCTGTCCTCCTTTTTAACTGTATTTGAACTTATATGAATCAAATTACCACTAAGTAGACCTTGGGCCCTCACCCCACCCGCCCACCCCACACCACCGCAGGAGGAATTTTGTACATTATAATTTCCTGAAACTACATTATATAAGAAACAAAATGACACATGTTAGCGATAGGGGCGTTTGCGTGTAACAGCCATGTTACCAACGTTACCTCAAGATATTAAAAATACTTTGGTGTAAATATTAACGTATCCGTATTCTTACTTACTAGCATGCTATTTGCTACCAATGCATGTTGTATTATAGAAACGGGTACCTTAATATGTTGAACTGTCAATGACTTGAGATAAAACTGTTACATACGTTACTAAAAGTCATAAACTCATATATAAGTTTCCTGGCACAACCTTTTGGACGACTATGACCAGTTGTAGACTAGAAATTTAATCTAATGCTATTTTATAATAGATAAACACTAAATGTCCTCTTTTGTACGTCAAAAAATGAAAATAAATCAGCTTGACTAAGCAAATGATATAAGGAACGTTTGTTACTTTAAAACAGACTGAACTTCTTTTCTGAACAGTATCGCTATTTCAACTTCCTAAACATTTTTTTTTTTTTTTTTTTTGTTTTGCTGTGGTTGCAATTAGTAAAATGTATTAAACTATTAGGATTGTTGTAATGCATTATATTGTTTGAATAAATGCTTTATACTCTTCTTAATGTTACATATTTTACTTTTTGAGTGATACTTTATCTGCATTGAATAAATGACTGTTGATACTTTGTACATAAAAATCAGCTCTAAAATTCTTTTAATAACAAACATTGTAAATTAGAAAAGAAGGCAATGATCAGCAATCTAAAATTTAAATCCGTCTAGACTGCCAGAAATATTACATACTTAATACTGTTACACACGTTATAAGTCAGTTTAAGTACTCTGATATCAGTACACTGTTGCATACAGGCAGTGTTTGCAGGAGAAATCTTTCCGGTACAGCTTAATTAATGGTATACTTTCCTAATATCAACTCAAAAGCATGAATAACGTGAAAACAAATATTCTGAGGGCACACATTATTCAAAGAGAACTATTTCATTATTTAAGTTTACATAAAAATGCAGTGACGATGATCATTATATCACTGATATATAAACACAACACCGCAGCCAAACACACAGCACGCACACTCTGGCAAATTATACTAACGTCTTGTTATAAATTTTATTATTGATCTAAGTAATGAGAATAACACACAACAACGTTCATCTTAACGATTTCCATTCTCTTTGTTACTTTATAATGGACCTCCAAAACGTGTACTTGATGGTCAAAATGGTGATAGTATAAAATAACTAATAGGATTGGTTGTGTGTCTGAGCATTATATGCCTTACGTTAGGGTCTGAATTAGATTTAGCTGCCAATAAACTATAATGATATATATACCTATGGCGGTAAAGAAAGTGCCGCTACGATAAACAACAACGTTAGGTTTATAAATGTTAAATCGCCTATGGCGGTAAAGAAAGTGCCGCTACGATGAACAACGACGTTAGGTTTATAAATGTTAAAATTGGCGTTGAACGTCGGAAGAGCCGCGAGATGGTGTAGTGGTTAGCACGTCTGCCCGGCAAGCAGGAGGCCCATGGTTCATTAAATTTTCACAGATTTCAAGGCACTTTTACTTTTTTCTTTTGTGGATATATATGCGTTCTTTTGTGGATATATATATATATATATATATATATATATATATATATATATATATATATGAAACTTCTTCGGTTCTTCGTTTAAAAACCCCTGATATACCATTCATTACTATATTATTTTGATGCCAAGATACGATCAGGTATTTTATTCTAACCTTTTATTTCCTTTGCAGTCTCAGACATGACAATGATCTAGTACCTGCTGATGGTCAATGATTCTGTTAAGGTGAATAGTTTACTACCAATATAAAATGCCATTACCAGATATTATCATTAATCTTACATGTCTGGTATCGTATGTAAAACAACTGTAACTGCAAATCTAAATCAGACTCCATGCATATTTCCACTTCCACTGTTACAACTTTTATTATGCGTCTACAGACAGACCCTACCAAAGTAAGACAGAACAATGAATTTTCATTACTGTTATTAAAGCACCAAGTTCTTTAAGGCCATGTTCCTTCTGCCCAGACACTGATGAGTCTTCAAATTTACATATTTGAGACATACACATACCCTGGTGCTTAGAATACAACTTCTGCTGCTCAGAATGCATATTCTGATACTATCTGATAGCTTTTCTCGCTTTCATAGAGTTAATTTCAAAGTAATAAGTAAATATGTAATGCTGAATATAGCTACTTATATACAACAATAGTGACCTGATTTTTGTTCATAAGTTTTACCTCAGTACCGGTAATCTACGTTATGATAGAAAAATGTACAAATATATGAGATGAAAATCAAATTGCAAACCATTTTTTGTTTTCAACAAAAGAGTGAAGTTAATCTCTGAAAGTGCTTGTGCTTAAGTCACTGAATTGCTCTAATATATACTTAATTTCATTGTGATATGTATGTTTCTAAGTTTGCCTAATGTTACACATTTATCTTTAAGGATTATTGTTTTCTGTATATTTAAGAGAAAAAGCAACACTGTTTGTTTGTGGGGAATCATATAGCTGTAAGGCAAAGTAGTGTTATATGCTTTACGTTATATTATCTAAATGTATTTTAGCCGCAGCGTGGCAAAACAATTGACTTGTGCACCTGGCGAAGACTCAAATCAGCCCAGTTGTCCGCTCAGTTTGATCAGTCTTTGCAGTCTGCATGAAGAAAGCTGGGGTCTTTTGCTATTCATTGAGCATACAAGTAAGAAATTGACCAGTCATCGCTGTATTCACAGGCCCTATATGTCTAGCGTTAGCTTATGATAGCGAACATTTTGTTTTAATCAGGACTACATGTAAATGCTACTCTGGTATTAAATACATGCACCTCTTGGCATGATACCATGCTTGTACCAGTATTGCTTAATCAGAAATGCATTAAACATGTAACAGAAAAACTTTGTGGTCAACTGCATAATTTGTCATGTTTTAAATAGATTTGAAGGTCATATACAAAAATTATAAACAAACAAACAAAAAAAAAACAAAAAAACTCATAAGCAAAAATTATTGTAGCAAGCTATAATTTGGATCCTAATATATCAATAAAATTCTTGAGTTGATATACATTGGTTAGCTAGACTGCAGATAAATGAATTATCTACATACCACACCTGTGATCTAACAGAATAAAGAAAGCAAAAGTGTCATTTATCCTTTTATTCTGAAAATATTATTCTGAAATTAAGTATTAATTCAAAAGGTATATGTAAATACCGTTACAGAGACAAAACCCTTAAAATAAAGACATTAAGGTGTTACATATGTCACCATTGATAAATCATTCCGCAAAGTCATATGAGGGTCTAAAATATAATTCATCTGTAGATATTTCATTTAGACATAAAAATTATATGCATTCTCCGTACATTGAAAACTTCAGGACAGTATTCAGTATTTTATGCAAAAATTGCCTTAACGCAGATAGCATTTTTACTGTAATAGTATGGAATGTTACAAAGAACTGTGGCATTAAATTTGCAGTTTTGGAAATCCTTACAAAAACTTCTAAATGATACAAAACAGAGGCACGCAATACTGATGCATAATACCATACAGAGAACCACTAAAGCCCACAGAATGTAGATATTTTAGATGTTACCTACATTACTATGGGCAGAATGACATGGCAAAGACAGGTTTTAATACGGCTATGTATCTCATATTACTGGGATATAAAGCTATAATAAGAATTCACTTTATTTGTACACCTTCTATAATGCATTTGATGTGATATTATGTGAAAATGATTTTTTAAATGTTACATTTCAAAGTGGGGTGACTTGCTTAACACGCAAAGTTTAAAAACTAGAGAAATAATGTTTGCAGCTTTGGAAAGGGTATTTAAATACCTTATCACAGATTACAAAGTTAAGGTCATTGGGCCAATGTACAATCTAAGAAAATGAACTATATGAGTAAAAATACTCATTTCTGAAAGGGCACAGTAGAAAACGTAGCATATGTAACGCCATATAAGACCAAAAAGAACTTCCAAATATCACATTTTGTAGTTAGTGGACTGTTCTGTAACTTCATATATTTAGTTGGAAGATAAAATTACTTTTGCTCCAATTCTCATAGGTTTAATAGTTTCCTATGGTATTATATGTTTTGCAGGGGTTACGAATGTAACAGGCTGTTAGTAGGTAACGCCCCCATCGTCAGATAGCTAACATGCTGCAAAATACTTGCAAGAGGATAGGCTTTAAGAAAAAACATGGTCTAGAAAATTCCCCACCCCTCGGGAGGGGCGCAGGGGGGGGGGAGGGGGGAGGGGGGGGGTAAACCATATCTGGCCAGCGGCCTTAAGGCTTAAACTGTCATGATTGTAACTATTGTTTACCTGAACCTAATAAATGATTTATAAAATAGTAGGACTGAATAATACATAACGTAGCGATATTGATGCTTGTTTGATATATATGTTATAATGTATGACGAAACATACATTAAAATCTATTAAAAAGAAATCTTGGAAATAATGGCACATCTCCAGACTGACAATGTATTGTGAATGACGAACATCTAATGCATATTTTTGTTGTAGTCCTGCTGTAAATGTTTCATTATACACATGCATCAGGACGGATTCGGCAGTGCATTTATAAACTTACGTATACCTTTTTCTCTTTATCAATTGAGAGAGAGAGAGAGAGAGAGAGAGAGGGGGGGGGGGGCGGGGGGGGGGGGGGGAAGCATAGATACTTACATATACGTCAAACATGAAAAGGTACAATAATAGTGAGAGTAATTGCAAAATCCTAAAAGTATCATTTTCATTGTTCGTATTTCGATCGGAGGAGTTGGAATTGTAGTGACTCAAGAACTGAACGACATCCTTAATCTTTTTACATTACAGTCACATTAACCATGTTTTGAGCACATTACGAAAACACGCCTATTCAAATATACTGAAAATTTCATAACCAAAAACTGAAAGTTTTCAGATGAAAATTCTTATATTTTTCATATTTCTGCTCAAAATATAGATTGTGGGTACTCGTTAGAATCGTCTTGCCTAGGCGGTTCTAACGAGTACCCACAATCTATGTTTTTGAGCAGAAATAAGAAATGTATACCCCTGTAAACCCCAGTTTTACTGTATAAAAGTTGGGTTTGAGGGGGTCGAAATTATATAGTACGTTTTCGTGATGATGAACAGACAGAATGAGAAACCTCAAATAAACGCTATAAAATAATAGAAGACTGAGAAGATAAGGCCATATTGAGGCAAGCAGCAAAGAATAAGGTAGATAGGAAGTTGAGGAGCGAGGACAAAACACGAGAAACGAAATACTTATTCGTCTAATTTGTTTTTAAATTTAATTTCACATTATTACAAGTAAGAAAGTAATTTACCTGTTCTATCTTAAGATCCTACAATTTTTTTTATCCTCCACTTTCTTCATTGGCAGGAAAAGATGTCTCAGTCGACCAATGATAAGAATTTGTATACTACAGCCCATCACCATATATCATGATATATTTAAGGCAGCGTATTTCGTAGTAATCACCCAATAAGTACAAACACCCACACATCAGTCTGGCGCTTATCTGATTGTCCAGTATCTCCAATTACCGTCATTGTGATTGATGTTAATTCTACTATGTTCGTTCGAACACTTTTATTATTTACTATTTCTTGTCAAACATTTATCATAATAGTTATAGAAATTCCGATTATATATATTGGTTGGACCGGAAAGATCTAAAAAACAAATAATGGTTACCTTACCTGTCAAGTCGTACAGAACTTCTGAGATCCCATACAATCAAACAGGTGGGAAGCTTATGACGGTATTTGTCCTTTCTGGCGTAGAATTCCTCACCAAAATTAAACATACTATTACAGTCTTTACGGGCCCAAGACTATTTAGAGAGTTTTCATTATGTCTATACATCTATACATCTAAATAATGTGTACCATATATACATATGTGTTATATATATAGGTAGAAATATGAAATACCACTTGGCTGAGTGAGGTTCGAACCCACGCCGGCTACGACGGCAGCGCCTAGTCCTTCAGAGTTAGGAGACATAACCACTGCACCACTACGCTTGTTAAAACCAAGTTTCATGGAATAGTATTATGCTTGATTTCTCTGAATGCCCCGTCGGATAGGGTATATATTCGGTGCGCTAGCGCACTCATTATATACAAGGAACTCTCTGGATCCACAGGATACTGAAGCTTGGAAAATATTATTATAATTTAAGATTTAAACAAACTTCAACAAAGAATTCCGGCCCAGGATCATTACTGATGCAAATATTTCAGAAAAAAAAGTGTATAGGTAGAAATATGAAATACTACTGGGCTGAGTGAGGTTCGAACCCACGCCGGCTACGACGGCAGCGCCTAGACCTTCAGACTCAGGAGACATAACCACTGCACCTCTACGCTTGTTAAAAACAAGTTTCATGGGACAGTATTATGCTTGATTGAATGACCCGTCTGATAGGGTATATATTTGGTGCGCTAGCGCACCCATTATATACAAGGAACTCTCTGGATCCACAGAATACTAAAGCTTGGAAAATATTATTATAATTTAAGATAAACAAACTTCAACAAAGATCATATATATATATATATATATATATATATATATATATATATATATATATATATATACGTGTGTGTGTGTGTGTGTGTGTGTGTGTGTGTGTGTGTGAAATCTATGCGAAAAGGTAAAATGACAACATGTCACAGCTTGCTTTACGAAATAATATTAAAATTATAGAAGTACAAACCTGTTTCGCCTTGACGGCTCAATAGTGTATACCGTTATTTGAATCAGAATGTTGTTACCTAGAAACAAACAAACGTCTAATGTAGCGTTACGTTACGCTACATTACGTTTCAATGCATTGTTTATAGTCGCATTTATTTAATCAAAATAACAGTTTATAAAATTCGTTATTTGTCAACCACATGTCTTGTAAATGTCTTTTGCACTCCTGTGTATATTCTGCAGTGCTTTCTTTCTGCGCATCCCTTCTATGTGAGTGTCTCTTTAGTTGCATTTCAGTCCTAGTCTTTTATTCAGATCTTCGTTGTTCTTTCATTCAATGTTCCTTTCTGCGCATCATCTTCTAGTCTATATACATGCACTAACCCTTATTCCCCAATGTAGACATGTTTCGTTGTTTTACGGTGTTCATGTTTCGTTATTTTTGATGTTCAGTGTTGGTTACTTTATCATTTCCAGTCTGTTTGTAGTTAATTTATTATTATGTTACGTTTCTTGATTTAAAAGACTCACTTTCGTCATCTACTATCTTGTTTATTCAAGACGTTGTTGAGAAGCCCAATCTCTAGAAGTCCAATCGTAGCCCTCCTTTCCTTGTTGCATCGTGACACGATCCGTCTCTTGTACCGGATAAATAGTTGAAAAAAGCAAAACAGTTCACGGCACAAGATGTGAAATCTATGCGAAAAGGTAAAATGACTTCACATGTCACAGCTTTCTTTTATAATCCTAAAATTATAGAATTACAAACATGTTTCACCTTGACGGCTCTTCAGTGTATACCGTTATTTAAATCAGAATGTTATTACCTAGAAACAAACGTCTAACGTAGCTTTACTTTATGTTACGTTACGTTTCAATGCATTGTTTATAGTCACATTTATATAATCAAAATAACAGTTTATAAAATTGTTATTTATCTACCATATATCTTGTAAATGTATTTTTGCATTCCTGTGTATCTTTCTGCAGTGTAAATAGTTGAAAAAAGCAAAACAGTTCACGGCACAAGATGTGAAATCTATGCGAAAAGGTAAAATGACTTCACATGTCACAGCTTGCTTTAATTATCTTTAATAACATTTGGAATGTCATATCCCTGATTATCATTCAGACATTATAATCAGTATAAAGCCGTATGTATGGTAAGAGTTTTCATATGACGTTAAGTAATGACCGCGTCGACGTCATTATAGGGGAGATAAGTCATGAATGAGTCATATTGACGTCAATGATAGGTCTATCATGGCGTCGGGGATTCAGCCGCGACGTCAATGACGTCACTCACTCTATACGGTGACGTGCGTCATTGGAGAATAATGGGTAGAATCATAACAGTAGACTTCATCTTATATTATTGTAGGATATGTCCTTAGTACGAAAGACCGGTAGTGACATTTCAACTACATTAATTCAAGGTTTCAACTTCACGAATTCACGATTTCAGCTTCACGAATTCACGATTTCAACTTCACGAATTCACGATTTCAACTTCACGAATTCAACTTCACGAATTCACGAATTCAACTTCACGAATTCAACTTCATGAATTCACGAATTCAATTTCACGAATTCCACTTCACGAATTCACGAATTCAACTTCATGAATTCACGAATTCAACTTCACGAATTCCACTTCACGAATTCAACTTCAAGAATTCACGAATTCAGCTTCAAGAATTCACGAATTCAACTTCACGAATTCAACTGTTGAATTCGTGAAGTTGAATTCGTGAAGTGGAATTTGTGAAGTTGAATTCGTGAATTCGTGAAGTTGAATTCGTGAAGTGGAATTCGTGAAGTTGAATTCGTGAATTCATGAAGTTGAATTCGTGAATTCATGAAGTTGAATTCGTGAATTCGTGAAGTTGAATTCGTGAAGTGGAATTCGTGAAGTTGAATTCGTGAATTCGTGAATTCGTGAAGTTGAATTCGTGAATTCGTGAAGCTGAATTCGTAAAGTTGAATTCGTGAATTCGTGAAGTTGAAATCGTGAATTCGTGAAGTTGAATTCGTGAATTCGTGAAGCTGAAATCGTGAATTCGTGAAGTTGAAACCTTGAATTAATGTAGTTGAAATGACACCACCGGTCTTTCGTACCTTAGTCTCTGTTTTTGTTTATTGTTGTGCCTTTCCAAGAACATTTTGATGTTCAGTACTATGTTTACTATCTAACCTGAGAATAAGAAGTCGAGCAGAGGCCGACAAACCAAACCATGGTCGAGGAATTCTCTGTGAAATATTAGGGTCTTGAACTGCAAGAGGCTGAATCATGAATAATACTAGGTCTTACTGACCGGTATAATATAATTTAAACAGCACGAAGGCTGCATTAAAGTAGAATAAATAAAGTAAAAGTGTCCCGCAGAAAACAACCGCGTGAAATAAGAGCGCAAACTTACATAGAGATTGCACTAGAGAAGAGAGGATACACGTGTAGAAAGAGAAGGCAATCTCTTCGTATTGGCACAGAGCCCTCCTCAGTTTGGTTGGGGTTATACTGAGTGTAATAGGCTGATAAACCATACCAGGTTAATCAAGTGATATACCAGTATTATAAACGTCAAAAACCGTGCCAACGTGAAGAGAATTGAGTTGGGAGCCTTTATGCGAACCGAATTTTTTATGTATTTCTGTATTAAGAGTAGCATCGGGACCCAGGGTGAAGTTGGCTGGCCGTAAAAGTTCTTTAACCCCCCTCCCCGCCCCCACCCCCCGGTGGTTTATTCTACTGACCATTATAAAGCGGTGGTCCCAGTGTTAGTCTTACTCTTTGTGCTTTGTCGTTTATTCTACGAGCTGATTTGTTTTAAGTCTTGCATTGTGTTATTTTTTTTCTTGTAATTTTCAGTCCTTTTAGCATTCCGATCACCTCGCTTGGGGAAGAGGGAGCTAATCTTAGTGCTTTTCGTACGTTTGTTCGATCTTCGCTTGTTTGGTTTTGTCTGTTTTCTCTTCCTCTTCGTGTCTGGGATGGGCTGCGCTTGTGATTGTGTGCACTCCCTAGACTTTTCTCTTACCCTTTTTTTTGTTTTGCTTTGAAATGTGTATTGTATTATTGTATTGTTATCTGTATTGTGTTGTAAATAGTATATGTAAAGAAAGAAAATGTTTTAAAAAATCTATTTTTGTTAGAGTCTTCTGTGTAGGGGTACATTTAGGCATCGCCCAACCCGTAGCTTAATCAAATTGGAAGTCACCCTCGGTGCGTTTTGGCCGCCTAGGACGTAACAACCACTATCATTTTGCGCTGTTGTTTGCTGCAAAAGATGCAACTCTCTATCTTAAAAGAAATCTAGCCGAAATATACATTATCAATTACAATGTATACCTTTTGACAGGATTGCAAGCAAATAGGGATCTCCAATTTGTGGTTAGTCCATATGTTGCAATACATTACATCACTAGTTATGTAACAGAAGATGAGAGAGAAATCGGATTAGTTCTTCAGGCAGTTTCAGGAGAAATGAAAAGTTTAAACACAACCAAACAAATGAACAAAGTTGCAGATGCTTTTGCTAATTCAAGAGCAGTAAGCACTCAGGAAACAGTTTACAGACTTCTCGGACTCCCACTTTATTATTCAAGCTTCAAAACTTATAGATACAACTGGTTACCCGGAAAGAAGAATTCGGATATTAAAATCGCAGACACTGCTGGCATCAATGGAAGATGTTGAACCAGATATATTCCTTCCAAACTTGCTGGAATGGTATGCTGCCCGACCTTCTGCACTGAATGATATTTTTTTAGCTGTATTTGTAATGTGGTATGAAGTAACAGGTAGCAAATGTCCAGACGATACCTCAGAGATGATACTATCTTCAAAAATACCCGAAACGGAAGATGAAGACCCCAGCCCTGCTTTTATTCTGTCTGACAAATTTGGTTGAATGAGGGAAAAAACGAAGTCTAATGTGATTCGTTATACTATTACAACAAATTGCTTTTGTACATGCCTTGGGGAAATGAAATAACCCATCTAAAAGAAACTGCTCTGTCTTACTCTGAACATTACTACTCTAAAAGAGAAACCTTGAAGAAAATGAGAATAGGATCATAAGTAATGCAGACGTTGTTGATGAAGCAGTATAAAATTTTAAAGCACATGGGCCACCAACACATACCTGTGATCAAGTAGCTCCTGAAACTGAGCATCATGAAGCAGATGCTGATGAAGAGGGCATGGTGGAAGATGAGGGATATGCCATGATAAATTCAGTGAAGAATAATAATCTAATATTTACCTGTAATCCTGTAGGGACAATCCCCTCAACATAAGGCTGTTGAACTGATCCCCGACCTTCTGCCAGCACTAGAATACAGAAAACTAGTGCGATCGCTGAATACAAAATAAAGACATCTATTCCAATACTTGCTCCAAGTGCCAGAACAAAGCAAATGAACCAGCTAAAACAGGTCCTGAATATATACTTGTTACTGTTGGTGCAGGAACAGGTATGTCCCACCTTATAAAGGCAGTTCATAAGATGACACATTTAGTTTTTCGGCAGGTAGGTCAAGGTCCTAGTGAAATTTATGCATTGCTCATGGTACCCAGCCTTCAACATTGGTTCACCAACAGTACATTCTGTCCTACTAATGCCAAAATTCATGAAGACATATATAAAGCTATCAGGTGATAAGTGCAACGTACTAAGAGCAAAACTGAGGTCATTGCAAATGGTCGTTATTGATGAAATTTCCATGGTTGGAAATTACATTCTTGTTTACGGCTTCAACACTTCAAAGCCATTTGGGGGATCACAGTGTTAGCGTTTGGAGACATATATCACATACCACCTGATGGACATCTGATATGAGTTACCAGATAATGAATTTGAACGTCTTTCTGGTTCAGTTTGGGTGCGTAATTTCAAAGCTGTAGAACTCACACAAATTATATGCCAAAAGGAAGATCAAGAATTTGCTGCACTTCTCAATCGAGTGAGAAATCTAAACACACTGATGCAGATATAAAGCTCCTGCGAACTTGTCAGACTGACAGTACCAATCCAAACTACAGAGCTGATGTTCAGCACATTTTTAAACTGAATGAAAATAAGAACAGACATAATGAGGTAAAATGTATGAGCTGAGTATGCCAGTTCTTACCCCAAAGGCAAAAGAAATACGCCTTTCGTGCCTAAAAGATTTACGACATCAGATGATTCCCGTGATACAGGAGGTTTACAAAAAGAGATATTCATATGTGACGGGTCTAGGGTGATGGTCATAAGGAATATTGATGTGCAGGATGGATTATGTAATGGAGCACAGGGAACTGTTCTTGGCTTTATACCAAACTCAACCTATGGAAAAGCTGTAAAAGCAGCTGTAGTTCAGTTTGATAAGCCAAATATGTTGGATCAGCTGCAATCGCGGCCTCCAGATTTAATTTATCAGTTTTCCTAGCAAATGTTGTTCCCATAACTGCTGTTAACATCATTTTCAGTGACAAGAAATAAACAGCAAATTGAAATAAGGTGGATACAGTTCCCATTTCAGCTGGCATTTGGTTGCACTATACATAAAATTCAGGCCTCAACACTTGACAGTGTTGTCGTTTCTAGTAAGAACATTTTCTTCCCAGGCCACGCTTATGTTGCCTTGAGTAGGTCTAGGACAGTGGACTGAGCCAAAACACATAAAAGCAAGTGAAAGTGTCAAGAAAGAAATGGAAAGACTGCTCTCTGAAATGCCTCTTCCATCACCATATCATCAGCTGTCCTCACCATTTACAAGTAGTTGCGGTCATGGTACCAAAGCCGTAATCCAAAATCATAAATCCATAAACGAATGACGAATCAGAATGTTCAGACCAACAGACATGGACCCCAGAACAAAAGGGTGTAATCAGGCGTCCGCGGATAGTAAGCATTACTTGGTAAGCAAGCTTCGCCCACCATGCCCATGGACCTGAACGAAGGAAATATCGGTAGAAGCGTTTGTCCGGGATTTGGGAAGTCTACTTATGGCGCGTCACTGGCAAAAACATCAGAAACAATTCTGGAAACTGCCACATTGTAGGGATTGACTAGATCATGATGTCTCCCATAGAACTTCTTAAGTGTTGCTACCAGTTTGGTTTTTTGATACCCTTGGCTCAACAACTTTTGAGTGAGCACTTTCCCACGCTCCATGAAGTCCTGATAATTTGAACAGGTTCTGGCATAACGGATTAACTGTGAAACGTAAACGCCGTATGCTGGTGCAGAAGGGATATTACTGCTCAGGAAAGGAAAGTTAACGATGGGAAAATTGAAGTCATCCCGTTTGTCGTAAAGCCTAGTAGTAAGCTTTCCATTGTCGATGTAGAGATAACAATCCAAGTATGAGGAGGAGGCTGAAGTCTCCGTTGTTTCCTTTATTTCAATATTAAGTGCAAATTCAGCCAAACTGCACTTCGACGATATAACAGCTGACCCAGTTCTCCAGTACACTGACATTCTTGAACTCACAGAGACACATATAACAGATAATCACAAAAGGAACTTTGAATGAAGAATGCTAATCTGTCTCAGAATCGCCATGGCATTGGCCTGTATGTGTCTGATACATTAAAGGCAAACTTGTTTGATTTGCCAGTCAGTGTTGGCATTGAAAATTTGTGTGCTGATGTGCAGTTTTGGCAAGACAGTTGTCCTACTTTACAGGTCACCATCAGTACCTCAAAGATAGTTCTGTTTTTTTTTTTTTTTTGTTTTTTTTTTTTTTTTTTTTTGTTCTTTTTTAAATTTTGAATCCATTTTAACTTGGCTGCAAGAAAATAAAACCGATATATTGATTTTACGGGGAGATTTTAACATTGACATACCGAATGTTGAATGTTTCCTCCTCTCCTTTGCAAATATTGATGAAAAGATTTGTTTCAAACAGGTGGTCTCGGAACCTACACGCAGGTCAGAGTCATGCTTGGATCATATTTACCTACCAAAAGGCTTCTTTGGACAGATCTCAATAATCCTCACATATTATTCAAACCATTATTTTGTACATGTCCAATTGATAAGTTAGGTGTTTTTATCTATTGCCAAGCCTCCAATTGTATGACTGTTTAGCCAAAGAATAAAGGTCATTCTGTTCTAGTATCTTCCACGAGACAACAACCATGTACAGATCAAAGGTCATTCTGTTCCAGTATCCTCCATGGGACAAATAACATCCTAAGAATAGAGGTCATTCCACGGGACAATGCATACCTAAAGAATAAAGGTCCACTGGACGAACAATATCTAAAAAGTAAAAATCATACTGTCCCTGGGATTTCACGGGACAACATTACCTAAAGAATAAAGGTCATTCTGTCCCAGTGCTTTCCACAGGACAATCCATGCCGAAAGAATAAAGGTCATTCTGCCCCAGTGTTTTCCACGGGACAATTCATACCTAAAGAATAAACATCATTCTGTTCCTGTGTTTTCTACGGGACAATTCACACCTAAAAAATAAAGGCCATTCTGTCCCAGTGTTTTTCACGTCACAAATAACATCTGAAAAGTAAAAATCATTTTGTCCCAGTGTGTTCCACAGGACAAACATTATCTAAAGAATAAAGGTCATCCTGCTCCAGTGATTTCCATGGGACAAATAACAACTTCCCAGAGTTTTCCACGGTAAAATTCATACCTAAAGAATAAAAGTCATTCTGTCCCAGTGTTTTTCACGGGACGATTCATAGCTAAAAATAAAGGTCATACTGTCCGAATGTTTTCCACGGGACAATTGATACCTAAAGAATAATGGTCATTTTGACCCAGTGATTTTCATGGCACAATTCATACCTAAAAAATAAAGGTCCGCAGGAAAAGTAGCATCTAAAAACTAAAGATCATTCTGTCCCAGTGTGTTTCACGGGCCAAACTTTAGAACAAAGGTCATCTTGTCAGAGTGGTTTCCATGGGACGAATAATGTCTAAAGAATAAAGGTCATTCTGTCTCTGTGTTTGCCAGGGGACAATCAATGCCTAAAGAATAAAGGACATTCTGTCCCAATGTTTTCCGAGGGACAATGCATACCTAAAGAATAAAGGTCCACTGGACAAATAACATCTAAAACGTAAAGATCATTCTATCCCAATATAAGTCACGGGACACACCATATCTAAAGATTATCCTGTCCGAGCGGTTTCCATGGGCCAAATAACATTTAAAGGAAAAAAGTAATTCTGCCCCAGTCTTTTCCATGGGACAAATAACATATAAAGAATAAAGGTAATTCTATCCCAGTGTTTTCCACGGGACGATTCATGCCGAAAGAATGAAGGTCATTCTGTCCCATCGTTTCCCACGGGATAATTCATGCATAAAGAATAAGATCATTCTGTTCTAGTGTTTTCACGGGACAATTCATACTTAAAGAATGAAGGTCATTCTGTTCCAGTGTTTCATACCTAAAGAATAAAGATCATTCTGTCTCGGTGTTTTTTACAGGACAAACCACATCTAAAAAATAAAGTTCTTTTTTTCTCAGTACTTTCCATGTACTTATACAAGAGGTGAGTAATTGATATTTCCTATATTTTCATCCACCCTTTTATAATTAAGTTGTTTCCTAGTAACAAGTCTTGTTCTGCGCAGATTTTTACTGTCTTCAGTAATGCACTAAGAAGCATTTACCTATATATTTTTAGCATACTTATATCTGTACTATAAGCAAGACAAAATACAATTCTGATGACATTTATGACATTGAATTTTTCGCATATTTTGCATGGAGTTTCAGATTGAAACTTTGAATCTTGTACAAAAATATGAAATGTAGGAAATAGGTTGATAGATGTTTGAAAACATTGTCATATGATTGTTTTTATTTACTTATTTATTTATTTATTTATTTTTTTAATATTTCACTATTTAATCTCTATCTAGAAGTTGAGTTTCACTTTTGATCTTTTGAAGCTGAATAGTTTAAAATCATCGAGAAAATGGGCCAGCATATGTTGGGGGCATATTGTTTTACAAAGACCATCTCTATTTCGATCTGTTTTGGGACGCACGTGCCTCGGAAGACTCGCATAACATTTGCTTTTAGAGCCACTGGCTCCGATTTTGAAGTTTCCTACCCATGACGCCTTGGCTGCATAGTTTACATGCATGCCATAATAAGTTATAATCTATACTAATCTTCTACAAAAGGTAAGAGGAAAGTCCAGTAAATGCCACAATCACAAGCCACAGCCCTTCCCAGACACAAAGAGGAAGAGGAAACAGACAAAATCAAACAAGCACAGATTGAACAAACGTACGAAAAGCAATAAGATTAGCTCTCTCTTCCCCAAGCGAGGTAATCGCAATGCTAAAAGGACTGAAAAATACAAGAACAAAATAACACAAGGCAAGACTTAAAACAAATCGCCTCATAGAATAAACCAACATGCAAAAAAAGGGCAAGACCAACACCGCATTTTGCATGGAGTTTCAGATTGAAACTTTGAATCTTGTACAAAAATATGAAATGTAGGAAATAGGTTGATAGATGTTTGAAAACATTGTCATATGATTGTTTTTATTTATTTATTTATTTATTTATTTATTTATTTATATAATTAATTATTTTTTTAGAACGGTAAATAGAATAAACCATGGGGGGGGGGGGGGTGGGCGGGGGGGGGGGGTGGGGAGGTGATGCAGGTGGTTTAAAGCACTTTTACGGCCAGCCAACCACCTTGGGTCCCGATGCTACTCTTAATACAGAAAAACATAAAAATCCAGTTCCCATCTTTCAACGAAGCGAAAGCATAAACTAAATTAATTACTATGATAAACAAAGACGAGTACGCATGGCAATTCTACTGTGTGTCAGAGTAAATGAAAACCAATAGTTGAACCACGGCGGGCCAAGCCAAAGACATATCGTCAAGCCCCAACCCACTGGTTAGAGTTTTACGAAGAGGTCGTCATTGAGTCTGAGGCCCGAACCGCCGTCGTGCAATGAAAGAGTGCATCTCGGCGTTTGCTGGGCTTAAATTCATGTATGACAATTCCTATTTTAAATGCCTCAAGAATGTATTCCATTTTAAATATCATGTCATACAATTGTTTTAGGGAATGAAATATGCAGGTCCGCCGTGAATGAGGTGCTCGTTTACAACATCGTCGTTTCCTGGAGATTTACGTTTTTTTTTTACAAGCTTTCTACTTGTTTGCCTTAGATCTATTGGACAGTTGAGGTCTTCGCATGCATCGTCGAATAAGCATACTGATTTTTCTTAGTTTTTTTTTTATGGTTTCCTTGAAATTTTCACCATGATCAATAGTATTGCTTGGTATAAAGGTAGCAGAAAAGTAATCATCAAAAGCCGTTGCTAGGGCCTTTGACTGTTTTGCCTGAGATTGTTTACTCGATGGTTTATTTTTTCCTACGTTTATTAACAAGCTGCCAAAATAATCTTATGTCACAGTTGGCAGACTTTTCAAGGTCTGTATAGTAACGTATTTCAACCTTAGCAATAGCTTCTTTCTGAATTTTATGAAAATCGCGTTTAGAATCTTTGTAGAACTTATCATCAGAATGTCTTGCTAGCTGTAAAAGTGCTTTAAACTCCCCGGTGGTTTACTCTACTGACCGTTCTAAGGCGGTGGTCCCGGTGTTAGTCTTACTCTTTGTTGCTTTTTGGTTTATTCTACGAGGCGATTTGTTTTATGTCTTACCTTGTGTTAGTTTGTTCTTGTGTTTTTCAGTCCTTTTAGCATTGCGTTTACTTCGCTTGGGGAAGAGAGAGCTAATATTAGTGCTTTTCGTACTTTTGTTCGATTTGCGCTTGTTTGGTTTTGTCTGTTTCCTATTCCTCTTGGTGTCTGGGAAGTGCTGCGGTTTGTGATTGTGGCACTCTCTGGGCTTTTCTCTTACCTTTTTGAGCTTTCCTGTTTTATTCAATCAATACGTTTTATTTTTCTTTGCTGTGCGTGTGTTGCTTTGACCTCATCTGTCCAATAAGGTTTTGCAAGCTTGTTAAATTTACTGATTGATAATGACTGGTTTGCTGACTGGTGAATAGCTTTAACGATGCCGTCCGCATAGAGATCAATGTCCAGCGTATTGCAAACTTAAGGTAGCTATAACTCATTGAGAATTTGTTCCTGCAAGCACTTGAATAAGGCTAGGTTGTCATCTGTGCACTTGTTCCATGCTGCAAAGGTCTTATAGATAGGATTATAGGAATCAAGTTGGAAAACGCTCCCATGGTGATCAGAAGAAGCGATACAAGGACACCCTCAAAGCCTCCCTTAAAGTCTTCAACATACCAACAGAGTCGTGGAAACAGGATTGAACAAAGTGGCGAGGCCTCATAAGAAGGGGTTCTGGTGAATACGAAGCAAAAAGAATCAGCGAAGCCAAGCAGAAACGTGCACAGCGGAAAGCCAGAACTAAGGCATCATCAACAGAGCTTTCTTCCTCAGACCTCTCTTGTTCTATCTACAACAGGCAGTTTAGAGCTAAGATTGGTCTCATTAGCCATCTTAGAACACACAAACAATAACACATCACACAGCTGATTAGGATTGGTCATTTTCAGTAATGACAGACGAACGATATAGGAATCAAAATTACAATGCAGCATCGTTTGGACTGCAAAATCAGGTAACTCTAACTCGTTGGGATTTTGTTCTAGCAAACACTTGTATAAGGCTAGGTTATCATCTGTGAACTTGTTTCATGCTACAGAGGTCTTATAGATGGGATTATAGAAATCAAAATTACAATGCAGCACCGTTATCTATGGTAGGTGATCCGACACTGTGCATAAGTCCGAGTATTTTGATATATTGCTTGCTACTGGTCATTTATTAGAACATAACCAAGAGTTTTTTTGTAGGTCTAAATGTATATGATCCTTCTAACTGGACTGGGTTTATATGTGTTAGTTCAAGGAACAAACGGAATCGCAACTACTAACCTAATTTAACTGTTCTTTATTTAAGTCACAAGTAAAGTCTCCTAGAAATATCACCGTTCTTGTGTCTGAAAATGTGACATACAGAGATAGTAGTATAGGGAATGGGGATTCTAGCACACTTTTCCCGTGGAAGCCGCCATATTACTCGTAGACGCCCCCAACACCCTCATTTTTACACCCCCCCCCCCCCTCTGGGAGCCACCAAACCGACCGCGAGGGCCACCATGTTGGCAATCAAACGGCATCTACGTCGAGACAGTTCCGGTGACCGAGCGCCGACGGTTTTTTCATTTAGAAGAAAAGGCGACCAATTGCATACTACTACGAATAACATGCCTAAGGGATTCAACACATGCAATTGGCTGACCGTGAGCTCAACGGAGCACTGCGGTAAAAGCTGTCTTTCTGACTTCTGTAAATCCCACCTGGTGAAACTCCGCAGAGGTACGCGCTCTCAGCCCTGTCGAGGCTGTGGTATAGGGGTTACAAACAAGCTGGGGCTCTGTTATCCGTGCGGGTATAGGAGAGAGTGTCGTCGTGCAAATAAAGCGATTCAAAGGGAGTTTGCGCGCCTGGCCGCCATCGAGATTTTAATCTAACGAGCGCGCCAAATTGGATTTCCATTTAGAGAAAGGCGGTACAAAAGACATTTCCACAGCGATACACAGCACGCACCCACTGGATTTCCATTTAGAGAAAAAGTGGTACAAAGGACATTCCCACGGTGATATACCCGTCGTATTTCTATTTAGAGAAAAAGAGATACAAAGCACACACCCATCATTGATGGACGACGCGATGGAACATCTCATTGGTCTATATCTTGCGGGGGCTATTACACCGCAAACCTACGTGAACGGTCTCAGAGTTCTCGCGGAAACACCGCTTACACCGGCCCCCACCCCGCCTCCCCGCAGGCGAAGGGCTCAGCAGCAGGCATCCACCCCGGCTCCGCGCCAGCCGCCACCTCAACGCGTGCGGCCCACCGTGGCCGAAGAAAGACCCTCGTCCACTGACCAAGACGGCGCAATGGAACGTCTCATTGGTCTGTTTCTAGCGGGGGATATTACGCCTGAAACCCATGTGAATGGTATCAAAGTCCTCACAGAGACTCCACTTACGCCGGCCCCCATTCCGCCTCTCCGCAGGCGAAGGGCTTCCCGCAGGCGTAGGGCTCAGCAGGCCAAGGAAACACCCAGTGAACAGCCAACCCCGCCCCCCGCAGGCGAAGGACTCTCCCAGTTCCACCCAGCACGGGCGAGCACCCCCGCAGGCGAAGGATTCTCCCAGTTCCACCCAGCACGGGCGAGCAGCCCCGCAGGCGAAGGACTCTCCCGAACCCGCAACAGTTGGCGTTTCACCGGACTCGCTGGACCATTGGGACATACCTGCGCGGATGGGAGATGAACGTACCTTAAGAAGACCACCCCAACAGTGCAGACCCCAGGGCTTTCCTGGAGGGCGCGTCCGCAGATTCGGGCCAAGCTCAAGGAAGAGATTAAGGCTCTGAATGAGGTTAAGTTTCAGCTGGCTCTCAAGGTGCAGCTTCGGAAGGACAACCCGGACGGCAGCGAAGAGTATGTAAGCCCGGTTATGCGCCACAAGCAGCTTACCGCCCTGCAAAATAGCGAGATCGATGGGGCCCTCAACCAAGCCTTCCCCGCGATCCAGGAAACGCTTGAAAAATGGACGCAGAGAGGGTCTGGCTGGGTGGTTGACCAGGTTGAAACCCTTTGGCTTGACATCGCTAGATACCAGCCACTAATAGGTGGCTCCTACATTCCACTACCGGCAGCCGTGAGAAACAAGAAGGCGGTCGTAAACGTGAAAAACAAGGGCGACAACTGCTTCGAGATGGCCATCAGGGCAGCCAGATTTCCAGCGGCTAGGAACCCTCAGAGGCCTAGCAATTATCCACAGCAGGACGATCTTGATTTCACTGGGATTGATGCTCCCACGCCAATCTCTCAGATCCCAAGATTTGAGCGGCAAAACTACATGGCCATCAACGTCTTTGGGTGGAACAAAGGAGTGACTGTTCACCAGATCAGCAAGCAGCCCGAAGACATACCAAGGATCAATCTACTACTGATTGGAAAGGCTGGCAAATTTCACTACGCCTGGATCAGTGATCGAGGAATTATTGAAGCGACTAAGAGATGCTAATTTGACTGTGAAACCAAGTAAATGTTTCATTGGTTTTCAAAATTTAGAATGTCTTGGTCATTTGGTTGGTGGTACACTTATTAGGCCTTGCCCTGATAAGATTCTAGCAATTGAAAAAGCAAAAAGACCTGTTACCAAGAAACAAGTACGTTCATTCTTAGGACTTGTAGGAGTTTATAGATCTTTTATTCCTAATTTTTCTCACATTGCCGCACCTTTGACGGAACTTACAAAAAAAGGTGAGTCCAATAAACTACATTGGGATGAACCACAACAGAGAGCATTTGATTCATTGAAGAAGGCGTTGACAGTTCGACCTATTCTTAAAATGGCCGATCTGTCAAAACCATTTACTTTACAAGTAGATGCCTCTAATGAGGGATTAGGAGCTGTCCTTTTGCAAGAAGGTAAGAAAAGTCCTATTGCATATGCAAGTAGGAAACTGAAACCTAGTGAAAAATCATATGCAGTAATAGAGAAAGAATGTCTTGCGCTAGTATGGGCTGTCTTGCGCTAGTATGGGCAGTGCAAAAGTTCCATAGATATTTGTATGGCACAGCATTTACGGTAGAAACCGATCATCAGCCATTAGGCTATTTAAATAAAGCAAAGCTTACCAATTCTAGACTGATGCGATGGGCTTTGGCATTACAGCCATATAGATTTCATATAGTGGCAATACGTGGTGCAGAAAATGTGGGCGCAGATTATTTAAGCCGTGTATAACGTAATATATTCGGCGATATAAAGTGACGTAATACTCTAGTGCTACGCACTTCTGTAAGAAGGGAGATATGTCACGTCCCTGTTTTATCTTGAATATATTTTTACATGTACATAGTATAAAAAGAAGTTTGTATCGATTTTTATTAACCAGGTTAGATTAATGCATTTGTAACGGAGCGCCGATTATGATGACAGTTTTACTTTTTAAGCAAGTAGGTACACTTCAGCTTTCAAGTTACGGTATTACGGTAATCACGAGATAGTTATGCTGAGGGTGTATTTGATTATTTACGTCTATATACTTGAGCGGTTACCAGAACACTATATATTCCGAGTGAACCTAGGTTCGGTGATCAATATCTTCACTGTTCTGGGATTGATTTTCGTCTCAAGGCTATCTTTTGAAAGGGGAGACAATTTTCTGTCGTAATTTTGCAGTTTTGTAGCGTTCTGAGAGAAAAATGTTTTTTACTTCACAGTTTTAGTAGTTGCTGTGTGAAACTTTGCACCGTTCGGACAATCGAACAGGTTATTTTAAATCTTGACTATCACGGTATTCTTGTGAATATTATTTTTAGAGCTTGAATTTCACGGATTTCTTGTGGACACAATGTTTCAAAATGTGCCACATTACTATAAAAGTTCCCTGGTTGAATAGAACGATACACACTACAAAATTTATTTCATCGAAGACTGATCCTTGTCTTCCTTTTTCTAATATTTATGTTGTGCTGTATCTGGGGAATCTGACCATTGTAAGTCAATAATTTATTTAATTTTATTCTTGCAATATTCTTGCTCGTCTTTACCGCAGCTAAAATTCGAGTAGGTAAATTTATTGCTTTACTACGTTGCGATTTTATGTATCATTCGTACTTACAAACCCGGCATGATAAGTAGATAGACCCTGATCAGATGTGTACACTTTGGTTGTATGTGTAGACCCTGATCAGACGAATAAGCCGTGTCGGATGTGTAAACTATAAACCGAATAGTTAAGTTTGATCGATTCTATGGATCCTGGTCAGTCTGGTGAGTCTGATAGGTTCTGTAGACCCTGATCAGAATGCAATCATTAATATTCTTATTTGAAAAAGATAATGGATCGGCGCAATGATAGCACTACCGTACTTTGATATTACATATTCTCATCTGATGTACATACCAGACATATACGCTTAAATGTATGACACAGTTAGGCGTTATGTCGTTATGTTAACCGCACACACCGTACATATACGCGTAAACGTACGCTACCGTTAGGCGTTATGTTAACTGCATACACATTCAGTAGTTAGCGCGATTTACACAAATGACACATACTAAATTCACCTTGAACACATATACAGAGGTCCTTTTTATTTTAATCACAAGTCTGTTTACTAGTATATTTTACGGTGAAATGGCTCAAGCAGCAAGGAGTCATGTTTGAGGCTATGACGATGGCATGTTGATATTGTACCCAATGATTACGTGGGGACGATGTGTGATCGTGTAATCATTGTGGTATAATGGCAGTTATAATTTACTTTGGCCTTTAGCGTTCTAAAGGGATTCTTACAGTGGAAGGCGCATGGGTTCTTCCTGTAAGAATGTGTAATCGTCGAGATGCCATTCCTCCGATTAATATGATTGTCAGATATATTCTGACTGTGTGTCTGCCTGTGTTGGGTTTTTGTACAATATTATATGTCATTAACAGCGTCCATGTGGTTTTAGGATCTGATTTTGCAAAATAATAATCAATTGCAACGGACTTCTCGTATTTATAACATTTGGCGTACACACTTTGTATATCTAGTGGAAATTAATAAGGCAATATCTTGTCATGTTTGATATCGAGAGTTCTAGGACATGATACTTATTTTCAGGTCCCGTATCCGTATATGTATCTGTTTCACCACTGTTATCGTCACTATGATTGACCATCAAATGTTTTCCGGCAAGTTTTGTTCAAAGTTCTATAGAAACAAGTGTTAGTGATAACCGGAAATATCATGGAGGATACATCCGTGGACTTTATCATAAGATATGTATTTACTTCAAATTTATAGTATATTTAATTATGGAAATATAATTAAATAAACAGTATTTTCAGATTATGAAGTTTAACAGTACCTGTGGTTTATGGAAGCTTCGGAACATGGAAATTGGAACATGGAAATTTGAACTTTAATTATAGTTGTTGTTTTTTTTTTAACTTTTTAAATACATGCTTGTTTTTATTTTAAAAAGTGTTGTGTTTATCCTCTGATTGCTTGTGATTGCGTCTAGTCCATCGTCACCGGCCCAACGCTCGTCCGTTCACGTAACACGTGCCTCCACCAGTATGGCTTGAACCCGGCTCACTACTATACCAGCCCGGGCCTTTCGTGGGACGCCTTGCTCAAGAAGACAGGTGTTGAGCTAGAGCTGCTCACAGAGTACGACCAGCATCTGTTTATCGAAAAGGGGATGCGAGGGGGTATCTCAATGGCCTCGAAGCGCTACGCCAAAGCCAACAATCCTCTGGTCAAGGGTTACAACCCGGAGAAGCCCAATAGCCACATCCTATACCTCGATGCGAACAATCTCTACGGCTGGGCCATGAGTCAACATCTTCCCATCGGAAGCTTTCGGTGGGTGGACGAGTGCCAACAACTCGCAAAAACCATCGCAGAGCATCCGGCCGACGGGCCCGAGGGCTACATACTTGAGGTGGACCTGGAGTACCCAGAAGACCTACACGACGCGCACAATGCATATCCGCTGGCGCTCGAGCGAATGGTGGTGGAGAAGGGGTGGATGTCGGAGTACCAGCACAGCCTCCTCGGCGTGGCGCCAACAGAGGTTGAGAAGCTGGGCCCCAACCTTCGCAACAAGAGCCGCTACGTGCTCCACTATCGGAATCTGCAGCTGTACATGTCTCTGGGCCCGCGTCTGACTGCAGTCCATCGCGCCCTCCGGTTCATCCAAAACCCTTGGATGGAGCCGTACATCCGAAAAAATACTGAGCTCCGGAAGAAGGCAACCAGTGGCTTCGTGAAGGACCTCTACAAGCTGATGAACAATTCTGTCTTCGGGAAGACCATGGAGAACCTGCGGAAGCGGGTTGACGTGAAGCTGGTGCGAAGAAACGAGGAGGACAAACTCAGGCGCCTCATCGCCAGCCCGGCGTTTGCTCGGGCCAATATCTTCGATGACGACTTGGCGGCTATCCAGGTCCACAAGAGCCGTCTGGAGCTCAATCGCTCAGAGTATGTAGGGATGAGTGTTCTGGATCTCTCGAAACACCTGATGTACGACTTCTATTACAACGAGCTCCGGAAACAGTACGGGGACCGGTGTCAGCTCCTTTATACCGACACCGACAGTCTCCTCCTCGAGATCCAAACGGAGGACGTCTACGAAGACATGGCCAAACATCCAGAGCTCTACGACACCTCGGATTACCCGCCGGATCACCCACTGTACAGCACCACCAACAAAAAGGTGCTGGGGAAAATGAAGGATGAGTGCGGGGCGCCCCATTGCCGAATACATTGGCCTGCGCCCCAAGAGATACTCTATCCTTGAGGCCTGCGGCAAAAACATCAAGAAAGCAAAGGGCGTGAAAAAGAATGCTGTGAAGAAGCGCATCATGAGCAGTACAAAGAGGCCCTCTTCGAAAAGCAAACCTTCCGCCACAGCATGGACGTCCTGCGGTCAGAGCGCCATCGCATCTACGGGCAACGCCTGAACAAAGTCTCGCTCTCACCCTTCGACTCCAAGCGCTGGATCACAGAAAACGGAGAAGATACACTGGCCTATGGTCATCGAAGCGCCCACCCGGCATGACCTGTAGGAAGCTACCGGAGGATATCCATTCGTCGGACAAGGCCTCGCTCTCACCCTCGACCCCAGGCGCTGGATCGCAAAAAATGGGGAAGATACACTGGTCATCGAAGCGCCCACCCGGCATGACCTGTAGGAAGCTACCGGAGGATATCCATTCGTCGGACAAGGTCTCGCTCTCACCTCGACCCCAGGCGCTGGATTGCAAAAATGGGGAAGATACACTGGTCATCGAAGCGCCCACCTGGCATGACCTGTAGGAAGCCGCCGGAGGATATACATTCGTCGGACCAGTCTAATTGGGAATAGGTTGAAGATCGTCGGGCCATACTTGGCATCCCAGGCCCCTATACTTGACATCCAAGGCCCACTGCTTGACATCCCAGGCCCTCTTACTTAGCGTCTGTATAGCAAAGCAAAGCACCTTTCCGGGTCTCCACCCCTTTCCAGGATTTCTTAGGCCCCCCAAGATGCCCATCTCCTACCTAGCGTCTGTATAGCAAAGCCATGTTCTTTCCCGGCCATTTTTCCAGGATTTCTCGGACCCTCAAGATGCTTGCCAGATTCCCATCTAGATATAGGGATGACGCGGGCATACAGCCATGATTCCCAAGCGAGAGTTAACCCAGGAACAGATTGAGGAGATCCGGTCCCTTCGGGGGCGACTGACAGCGGACGAGGTGAAGCGCTTTGGCATTGGGTCCTCGAGGCTCTACAAGATATGGCGCGACGCACAGAAAGCTCTCCCCGACCGCGTTACCGCCGACCTCCCTCTGCCAGCGCGCCGCGGCGACTTGCCCCTCGGAGAAACCCTAACCGTCGAAGACTTCTACAAACGGCTGGAAGGCCTTGAGGCTAAAATGGAGCAATCCACGAGACTACTAATGGAGGTAATAGCCCAGTTGGTGCGCATGAAGGAGGAACGTAGCGAGCTGGAGGAGGAGCGCGAAGAGGCGCGTGAAGAGCGTGAAGAGGCTCGCGAAGAGAAAACCCTGGCGGGCGTCCGGAAAATCTGACAAATGGTGGAAACATCGGTCCAATGGTACACCGTCGTCTTTCCCATCGCCGCTATACTCGCTTGGACCTGGAAGAACCGCGCCGAGCCTGCCGCGCAGGAACAGGTTGCCGCGCCACAGGCTACGCGGTTCCAGGGGGACTCCCCGCGCGCGGCGTGGTTCGGGAGGAACCCCTTCTACATGGAGTAGGGCATTTGGACACAGACAGTTGTTGCAGAACAGACATGGAAATACGCCGCAGAGGAGGCGGTCCGCCGCGCTTCCCGTACGAGTTGTTCTGGGAGCATCAAAAGGCATACGACGGCGGGCCCGAGAAGCGTATTTGGGAGTCGTTCGTGGATCTCCGGCGCGCAGCGGCCCAAGAGAGTAGTGCGACCATACTGGGGCATATCGACGCAGAAACGGCTAAAACTTGGTTGGGGTGGAACCTCGGGCCGCTCTACGTCGTGGGTTAACGCGGGAGTACGGTGTTTTGCGCCCACGGAGGGTTTGTGGTGATCCGGTACCCTCTTTTTTTTAGAGAATGAGCGAAAAACAGATTCAGCGAGCAGCTATGGTAACCACCGACGATGAATTTCTCCTCAGGCGGCCCGCCGAGCCGTTTACGCCTCCGGTAATGTTTACGTGCACCTTCGCGACCTTGGTTGGCAACATTAGTCGATCTCACGAAGAACTCACGGGGATCCTGGGTCCGATGGTTGCCGCCGGGAGAGGGGGGGTTATAGCCCTGAACAGCAACTACGGGCACTACTGCCAGCCCGGCTATGAGAGGTTCCTGAAGCACCCAAAACCGCTGCCTGTGCTTCGGGGGGATGGAAACGCCAGGGCCACGCGTCGTGCTTCAACTCAGCTCTCGAGGTGACAATCATTCCCGACCCCGACGACAACCCTCCCCCCTCCGTCGTAGCCGTCCTCAGGAAGAATCCCGGAAAGTATTACGCCGTAAAGTGTTTCCCTTCAACGGGATATACCCAGGTACCGGGTGTCATCTCCCCCGATCTGTCCGACGGTTCCTTTGCCGCGGCTATCTGGGACCGCTTTCTGACAGAGGCGGGCGTTGGTACTAACCCCGCGGTCCCGGTCACAATTCTCGGAGAATGGCCGATTATGGTGAACTACAAGTTCCTCTTAGTCCGCCGGAGCGAGCGCGTTGTCCTCAATCTAGCCCGCATCATCGAATACCTGAAAACCGTGAAAGAATCGGGTGAGGGGCTTCCATTTCCAATCCGCGAGATTAAGAGCCCCCAGGATAGCATGAACATGTCTGTCCTGGCGGAAAAAAGGTTCGGGTCAACGTGTTCTATCGGGGAAAGGTGAACATCCTCGGGGCCCACGACGTTGAAACCCCCCTGATAATCTGTGACTACCTTTCGACCCTCTTCCACGCCCACTGGAGCGAGTTCGTAGTCCTCCAGCCCCTCCCGGACAAGGCTAAGTGAAGCACGGTTCTTGTCTTTTACGTTTTATAGGGTTCACTATTGGTGTTCAAATTCGCTGTCTTCAGAGCCCGGGGTTGATGGCCCAAAGGTATAAGATGGTGTATTCAGGGCGGGCCACGAAATTGTGGACAATGTCTCGGTTGAAGCCCTTCTCGTGGCGTAGGATGTGGGTCAGCAACGCTCGCGCAACTGTGTTCGCCTGGGTGTGGGACCAGTTATCTTCGGGTGAACGGGTGCTCGGTGTCGTAGAGCTCTGGCGATGTATATGGATGATGAGGTGGATGACGTTGTTCACGAACTGTTCGTAGATCGCAAAGCGTGGCTTGAATTTTGGAAAGAGAGCTAGAAAGTCGTTCCTGTCGGCCTTGGTGAGGTACGCCTTGAGGGCGTAGTACTCCAGTCGCGGATCTGCCGGGAGGGGCGTTGATACACGAGCTGGCGGACCCGGCGAAGGAGGGGGGATTCGCACAGGACGTCAGAATAGAGCCCCGTCTCCCTCAGGCAACGACAGCGAAGGATGAAGCCGTAGTTCAAGGGGCAGGCGCGAACCCCCGCGGAGCGGGCGAGCGGTGAGACCGCCTGTATTTCGCCAGTAATGATGGCCTTCGCATCCTCTAGTGCTGTATGGGAGATGATGTCGAAGGGAGGCCCAACGCTTTCCTCGCGCCTGTTTCTTGCCGGCCATCTGAAAGCCGCCCTCGGCGTCCCTCGACGGATGGTCGGGCCTGTGTTCACTCGGCGGCTCGATGCCGAGCTCGTGCATGATGCTCGTCGTGACGCATCCGGATGCCGAGACCGCTCGTGAAAGAGTAGAGCCACTCGACCAGAGAGGTTTGGGTCTCACCAGTTTCGGCGCGCTCGCGAAGCTCGGTCACAAGAGAGGTAAGGGTGTACTGAAAGACGGGGGGCCGAGATCGGGCGTTCCTACGAGGCGCGATCTTCTTCATGCTGGCTTAGACAGTAAACAAACTATGTCGCAGGCGGTGGTATGTCGGCGTTTGGTGTACCTCTAATATACCCTCGAGGGCATATAAATTTGACTTCTACGTGGAAACTTTCGCAGTTGTTTTGGTGGCGGGTAGCCGAAATCTTGGTAGCCCTAACCACTAAGAGCTCTTAAGTCATCAATGTTGGCTACTATTTTGGCGACAAAATAGTAGCCGAAATCTTGGTAAGCCTGACCAAAAATGCGCTGTCTTCAAACCCTAGGGCCGGCCCGAGGGGCTCTAGCTCGGTCACCAGAGCTGTCTCGACGTAGATGCCGTTTGATTGCCAACATGGTGGCCCTCGCGGTCGGTTGGGTGGCTTCCAGAGGGGGGCGGGGGGTAAAAATGAGGGTGTTGGGGCGTCTACGAGTAATATGGCGGCTTCCACGGGAAAAGTGTGCCCTACCTCCATTATCTCTACTACTGAGACTGTAGATATTCAAAACAGTTTGTGTAATCTGATGATTATAATTGATTGAGGGCATATAAACTGAAAAGGCATAAATAAGTCTCATTTATTCTGGTGACTTTTTTATGTCTTTGAACATCAACTGAGGATGCACAGAGCTGAGATCTTTTTGTACAGAAATAGTGACACCCCCTTTACCACTTCTTGTACTTGGCACGACCGAGGCATCACATACCGTAAAAGCGGAATAACTTTCATGTATTTAATCGAGAAAATCTCTATGCTGTTCTCGAAGTTTGTGCTCTGTTATGAATGCCAAATTGACATTATTGTCGTCGAGAATTTTACTCAGGGATGGCGCAGATGACATGACGCCTCGCAAGTTCCAAATCAAGAGACAGCATGTTGTAACAGACATTAGGTAAGCTATAAATGATGATATGTTTCAGACGTGTCTGAGCAAAACAAAACGTCTTAACCTTAGACATATAACTGATCTACATCGCTATTTTCATCTTCCATGTCCCAGTAATTAAACTTTTCATTCCATTGTTGCTTACAATTTTAGTGGAACGCACTACAATACATTTTTCTATGCCATATGTCAGACTCGACAATATGTTTATCTGTTTTATAAGCTGTGATTTTCGCGGCTAATCTACCGCGATTAGTGTCGATCATCCGGACGCCTACCGGTGTAATACCGTGGTCTGTTAGAAATTGACCTAAACCAGCCCGGTCAGACTCTGTTCCTTTACCATCTATATAGTATCGAACTGTTCTTCTACGCACAATGCTGTCAAAGACGGGGTTTTCAAAATCACTTTTATTGTAATTTGTATGTGTGTCATAATGCCATTTTTCTTTGTATCATTTATGGCTTATACATATCAAGAAGGATTGGCTTTGGAAACAAAGAACATCACAAAATCACGAAAATCAGAGACTTGGTTTGATTGAGTCTCTTCATATGCAACACTGTAGTTTGCGAGGCTGCACACGCTTCACCTCCCCCACCCTCCCCCCACCCACCGACCCTAGCGCCGGCTTAAGCGGTATTTGATTTTCAAAATAACCAGAATGGGCTCAATGATCTCATTATGTCTCTTTGTGGTTCACATGAGCTACAAGCAACTGAATGCTGTGATTCTCTGTTTGTTGTATGGACCGTAATTGGTCTTACCGGGAAGTGTTTACTTGCTCTAATTTTTCTATTAGTGAATCGAGTTATTCCTTCTTATGTGCGGTGGAATGATCATCCGTTACATCCTATTTGCTTTCTGTCACATGTACTGATGTTTGAAGTTTTCAATATCTGATTACTTTGTACTTCGTGGTGTTCCAAGTATGATACATATTTCGGCTTTGTTTTACTTTCGTTAGTTTTACCGTCGTTCCTTTTACCTCCGTTTTCGTTTTCGTCTTGTCGATTTTCCTGCATGTATCCTATGGTTACTCTGGTTTTAGCACTCTTATATTTAGACCTTTTTTTTTAATTTTTATTGTGCATGGTTCCAGTACTAAATCTACGCCCCGTATTTTCAAGGACATTGTCCTCTTGCTTTCATAATTGGCAAAGTTCCGCTTTTTGTGTATTTTGACTCGTTTTCTTATCTACGTCATGTTAGTTTGACGTTTGTTAATATTCATAAACAGTTACAAAATTGGTTCTTGGACAGGTTTCTGAATTTCCGGTGCAGTAGACTCATTAGATTTTTGTGTCTGTGTACTATCAGCAATTTTGTTTTCAATAAAAGTAAAAAAGATTGCCTTTGGAAACACAGAAAACATTACAGATAGAAAAAGGGGATGCAAGTTCGAAACTTCTCTTTCCAGAGACTCAATTTTGGTTTTGTTCTTGACTTCTTCTAATTTTTAGGTATTTACGATGTGTTTGAGATCCACCTTATATGATTTTAGTTCTGCTACTTCGATTTTCATAGAGTTCATCCCAATAGTTGGAGTTCCTATTTCACCGGTCTCTGATTTTACTTGATTTCGTCGTTTTGCAGATACGAGGGTCATGCAAAAAGTTCTGTCACTAATAGGATTTCTCAGTTTTATCCCAGATATATTTTAAAATGCTTCAGTGCAGTTGAATTGTGTGTTGAATAGCTAACGATACCCGTTTATTTCGTGCAAATTGCTTTCCAACTGACCGAGTTATTTCAAATTGAAATAGATGCAGTCATATACACTGACCAATTTACTTGTTACATTGGAACATGGACCAGAAGACTGAAATTCGTAACTATATTAAATGCCGTATTAGGCTTAATATAGATTCAAAGCAAATATTTAATGAATTGTGTGGTATACATGGACCTCAGACCATTTCAGTGCGCAAAGTTTTTAGGTGGGTTAAAGCTTTTAAAGCTGGGAAATTTTCTGTTGAAGATGATACCCGTCCTGGAGGGCCTAAAACCTCTGTTACCAAGGCTAACATCGCTGCTGTAAAGATTGTGGTCGAACAGGATGCGCGATTGTCTGTCAAAGATAAAGCTAGTTGTACTGGCATATCAGAAGGCAGTGTGCAAACAATTCTGAAAAAGTGTTTGGACCTGAGAAAGGTTTACGCTAGGTGGATACCTCATTTGCTCACTGAGGAGCAAAAGACACAACGCCTTAAATGCGCCCGGGAACGTTTGAAAACATATAAAGGCTGTAATAGTCGGGTTATTTTTAACTTGCTAACAGGTGATGAAACCTGTGTGCACATGTTTGAGCCACAAAGAAGGGCTGATAATAAGCAATGGAAGCGAAAAGATAAAAAACGCCCATGTATTGCCAAGAGAACCATAAGTTCGAAAAAGTTGTTGAACGCAAATTTCTTTAATTCAAGTGGGCCAGTCGTTCAAGTGCCTTGTCCATCTGGTCATACAGTCACTGGCCGATTCTACAAGAATTCTGTACTGAAGAAAGTGAAAGAGTTTTACAATAAGAAACGACCAAGCAAAGGATGGTGAGGAGTCAACCTTTTACATGACAACGCCTCCTCTCATAAGTGTGAGGTTGTTAAGTCTTTTTTGGCTTCTGAAAAGGTGAAAGTTTTAAACCATCCACCTTATTCACCTGACCTGAGTCCCTGTGACTTCTTTTTTATTTCCAAGGCTTACGAAAATGCTTTCTGGAAATAAGTATACTTCTAGAAGTTCTCTTGGCAGCGCTATTTATCAGTGTCTCCAACAGATACCAAAAGAAGACAATTTATCTGCTTTTCGCGACTGAGTAAAAAGGTTACAAAAATGTGTTTCAGTAAAGGGGGAATACTTTGAAGGTTTGTAATAAAAATATGTTTGATAAAACGTAGCACTGAAGTAATCCGAACCCAGTGACAAAACCTTTTGCAGGACACTCGTATATCACACAAACACTTTGGATCGTCATTATCGATAAAGCTTTGCAAAGTATAACAGTCATTTGCGTAACGTTTCGTGCATGGTTCTAGTTTGCTGGTTCTTCTCATACATAAGGGACGATTTGGACATTCCCGACCTTTTCGATCGTTTGGCTAGAATATAAAGATAGTTTCTTCAGAATTATTGGTTTGTTCTAAATGATTCAATGCATTGTTCTCGAGATTTGTTTCTTAAGATTTGGTCTAATCGACTAAAGAACTCTTGATTACAAACGCATGATAAATCTACCTTTTACGACCATTGTTTTGGGACGCTATATTCGGAGCCGCACGTGCTCCGTTAGACTCTCATAACATTTGTTTTTAGAGCCACTGGCTCCGATTTTGAAGTTTTCTACCCGTGACACCTTGGCTGCATAGTTTATATGCATGTTATAACAAGTTAGAATGTATACTTATCTTCTAAAACTGCATAGAAACATCAACAATACACTTTTGATTTGTAAATAAAGATTCCTAAATATTTGATTTCCAATATGCCCCGTTTCAAGGCAACGTTATATTTGGAAATTAGTTCGGATACTCATGATTAAACGTTGAGTTTGCGAGAACGTAGTGTGTTTAGCTGTGAAACGTTATCTCCTGTGATATGTTTTTATAAAGATACTTAAAGATAAGTATTTCTAAGTATTTATATAAGAAACAATGACTGTTCCGTTTGTTTTTCTTATATTACTGCCGTTAGTGGCTGGAAATAATGTTATGAAACGGTCTTTGGTACATAAATTGGTAACTGTCTGTATGTTTTTGTTACGCATAAATAGCGATATTTCGCTCGACTTCACTTGTTTACCTTACCTATCCGTTACATACCGGTGTTTCTTTTTTTCTTTTTTTTTTTTTTTTTTTTTTTTTTTTCCACTTTGAGCAGCGGTTATACGATAGAAACAACAGCCGGGAATCCCTCATGTTTCGTTACCAGACGATATTCGCGAACGATGCATGTCCGCATTGTATCGGTTCCTTTCATTAATAATCTTCTAAATACCCTTTCAAGACGAGTTGGGTGCTTCTTCCGTTTTTTTTTTTTTTTTTTTTTTTTCGCACGTGTCATACAATGACGCAGTTGGTTGGTGAATTAACATGAGAGAATAAGAGAAAGGTAGTTGTGAAAATGTGGTTAACCAACTAAAATAGATTTCGGACATTCCCCTTGAAATTTATATAGTTCTTCATCCATATTCAACTTTTGTTCACTGTCTGAATTTTGAGACTTTTTGCGAATTTGGATTGTTCCTGAATTTGGCTGTTCCAGATTCCTGAAGGACCTCTCTTCCGAATTTTAGCTCCTAGCCGAAATAGACGATAACAAAATGTAATATATTTAAAGGAAAGAATAGAAATTCTTCTTCTGAAATGCATATTACAGAACTGTTTCTTAATATTTATCCACACTTTGTTAAAGAGTGATTCTTTGCAAGCCTAAAGAAAATGCTGAAGCCATAATGTTTGATTTATTGATTCATTGTTGAATATTTGTTGTTATATATGCAAACTTTTCCTTCTGCGATAAGAAGCAGGAATGAATATATATATTGTTTTACGGTTTAGTACTCTATCTTCTTATTTCACCATACCCATTGTCAGCTGAACCCTATGTAATCCTCAACCTTTCTTGTTGATGTTTTCGGCTACAATAAATCCCGACTCTTGAAATTGACAAGGAGGCTAGGCGGTTGCAGATTTGGTGTCATAAGTGCGAGATATTTGTTTAGAAAGAGTTATTTAGAGAGAGAGATATTTATTTGTGGAAAAAAAACAGTGGATGCATATATATTTTTCCCCAATAATTAAAACCCCAAGTACTGATACAAGCACCGACGTACTGATACCAGCACCGAATTACTGATACCGGGACTGAAGTACTGATACCAGCACCGAAGTATTGATACCAGCACTGAAGTACTGATACTAGCAATGACGTACTGATAACAGTACCGAAATACTAATATCTACACAGAAGTACTGATACCAGCACTGATACTTGCACTGAAATATTGATACTACTACAGTGGTACTGACACCGGTACCGAAATACTGATATCTACTACGAAGCACTAGTACCAGCATTGATGCACTGCTATCAGCATTGATGTACTGATACCAGCACTGAAGAACTGATACTAGCACCGAAGTACTGATACCAGCACTGAAGTACCTATAGCAGCACTGATATTGACGTTAGTATCACCCAAGTACTAAAGCCAGAACCGAAGTACTGATACAAGCACACAAGTACTCAGTACTGAAGTACTGACACTAGCACCCAAATACTGAGACAAACACCGAAGATAATATATTAGAGCCCTTATACTGATACTAGCACCCAAGTACTGATACCAGCAATGAAGTACTGACACCAGTATCGAAGTATTTAAATAGTACAAAAATACTGATGCCAGCACCCAAGTACTGATACCAGTATCGATTGGTCAATAAAAGCACATCTGGAAAAGTATCAAAAGTAATTTGCATAAATGGTTCGGTTATTTTTTTTACCTCCTGTTCTACACGGGACACCACACTGTAGGTCTCAAGCGCCCACGTAGTTACTAGGTGTACTATCGTATGAAAGTGTTTATTGTTTGTTTGAAAGACCGTATACAGTGAATTCGAAGCGATCGTTCAGTTATGGTGACGTAGCGATACACGAATCTCCTACATACTGTGTTCCATTGACTTTGACCCGCTTTGAACCGTCCAAAACTATTTTTAGACTACGAAGGTTATTGATATCAACACTAAAGCACTGATGCCAGTTCCAAAGTATTTATACCAGCACCCAAATACTGAGGCAAACATGGAGGTGCTGATAATATACTAGAGCCCTAATACTGATACTAGCACCAAGTACTGATACCAACAATGAAGTACTGACACTAGCACCGAAGTATTTAAATAGTACCAAAATACTGATGCCAGCACCCAAGTACTGATGCCAGTACCGAAAGACTGAAACCAGCACCTAAGTCATGATAATATACTAGCATCGAAGTACTGATAACTAGCTCAAAGTACGTATACCAGCACCCATATACTACACAAACACCGAAGTACTGATAATATACTAGAACCCTAATACGACTACTCCCAGATGATCAGCTGCATTCAAATTTGCGAGTGACGTCAATTATAAGCTTAATTGCGTGGCACAAGAAAACGAGGGAAAAACAAGAGCTACAGAGTAGCCTCAACTAAGTGCGGTCTGATCAAAATTTTACGCTACTCCGACGAATAAAGTTTATGAAAACAGCGAAGATTTAGGACCATGCTGTATTTTTATAGATGAAAAGAAATATATTCATTCTGTACCTAATTATTATGGTGAGCAAATTATATATTCCCTAATATCCTTATTTTCTACACGAATTTCAAAACACCTTTCCATTTAATCTGCGCCGCTGATCTTTTTTCAAAGATATTTCTTGTTATATTCTATATTAATGGAGAACACCTGCATATGTAGTTTTTTCCAATGAATATTATTCTAGTCTATTAATGAATATTATTCTAGTCTATTCTATTTTAAACACGTAAGTAAGTACCAAGAAAGTAAGTCACAGCATGTCTTTTAGTTAAATCGTCATTATCGCCACATTAAAGATTTTATTATTCTGCCATATCTCGAAACAATTTCTCATCAACGCACATATGTGCCGCGCCATGCGAAAAACTTGTCTTCGGGCATGTGCCGACAGCGAAGGCCTAGATCAGCATGCGCGTCCGCACAGTCTGATCAGGGCAATCACTGTGAACTAACAGTCCTCGGACACTATAGAATGTATCAATGGTGATCAAATGTTCGGGTGACTTTGCGCATTCGTGGGATGAATCTGAATAGGTGCATTTTGCGCATGCTCGAAGACTCCTTTTTGCTTGGCGCGGCCCATATCTCTTGTATAGATACGATTAGATGGGACTTGGCTGTATAGATACGGTTAAGGGGGACTTGGATATATAGACTGTACTTACGCGGTCAAATTAATCCTATAAGACACAATGGACTGATGAATGTTACTCAAAGGTCTGGTTTCTTTCCTTATTAGGTTATCTGGAGAGATAATAGAAATATGAAATAAACATTGACCAGTCAATAAGCAGTGTCTGTAAGAAATCTTATTACTACTTCCATTTATCTTGAGAGCTATTGATGAGTCATCCAAGTCCTCTATATCCAAATAAGCCGGAAAATAGAACTGGTTAATTGCAATATGGTCAAACTATAAAACTTCGTGCGTTGTTTTCAAAACGGCATATCGTCTTAAAACTCTATGTTGTTAAAGCAAGTAACTTGCTCTTTTTCAACTATACGATAACCAATTCAGAGTACCGAATAAATTTGACATCGACAGCTTATGAAGAGTCTCAATAAAACCGAGATTCCCATTTTCTAATCTGTAAGGCAATTTTCTTAACGTTTATTTTACTACACTGCAGCTGGTGTTAGTGCCATGTGACGGTGGTAGAACGTCTCCCCGTACTTCACCATAGTGCAGATTATATTTCATTTCCTTTGGGATTATTGGGCCCATTGTGGTATATTTAAAAATGGAGTTCTGCTCATGTATACGCTAGAGGGCGTAAGCAGTGTTGCGAACTTCATTACTGCTTATGAAGATTCTCAATAAAACCGAGATTCTCATTTTCTAATCTGTAGTGTGTTCTTTGTTTCCAAGGCAATTTTCGTGACGTTTGTTATTGACATCGACAGTGTCGATAAGTGTCATAAAACTCCCTTGTTTCGTTTTGAAAGATTTTTTGAGTCTGTATCGATGAGAAAAGGTAGTCAGCAGGCATCGTTCTTAATCATAAATAATCTCCTCTTATTTATTAACATCTTTATATTTAATTGATACACCTACATCCTAAAATGTATATCTATACTGAGTTTATTTTGCACAATACTGAGTGGTCCTAGGAAAGGACTTGTGGTGTCACCTTTGTCATTTTTAAATAAATGAGATGATTATGGCAGCGGAAGGTTTTTGGTCTTCCAGGAAAAGTAAACCTTTGTTTGGTATCTGTCTTTAAACTGATCATTTTCCTATATTTACTTTCCAAATTTGGCATATACTTTCCTTTAATAAAGTCTGAGAGGAGAGGATCCTTTGAAATAAAAGTACATAGTGTCACACAAAAATGAAAATAATAATATCAAGTTTATTCATGCAAATATTAAACTTTATTCAAAACAATACAAACAAGCAAATTCCAAAGGGAATTTATGTTCCCCGCCTTATTTTTATTTGAGCTGTTAAAAATGGGTAAGTTAATCAGAGGACCATTGGTCCTGTATCACTTACCTGAGTATTGAAGCAGGAAACCAGTGATAAAAAATAATTTCGGGATTCTGAAAAAACCACATGCATCTCTTCAGACCATCCTTAAAGCACATGTAAAGTTTCAAAAGGATCGGCATAAAACTGTGGTAGGAGTTATGGGGACAAGGTACCTACTCCCTATACGCTTCTGTAGTATTAGAACTCAAAAAATGTCTAAGTTAAAAATGCGGAAAAAAATTATAAAAAATTATTTCAGGATTCTGAAAAAAAACACATTCATATCTTCAGGCCATTCTAAAAGCTCATGTAAAGTTTCAAAAGGATAGGCCAAAAACTGTGGAAGAAGTTAAGGGGACAAGGTACCTACTCCCTATAGACTTCTGTAATATTAGAACTCAAAAAATGTCTAAGTTCAAAATGTGTAAAAAGTGATAAAAAATAATTTCAGGATTCTGAAAAAAACACATGCATATCTTCAGACCATCCTTAAAGCACCTGTAAAGTTTCAAAAGGATCGGACAAAAACTGTGGGAGGAGTTAAGGGGACAAGGTACCTACTAAAAATTCGGGAACCACGCACCACGCGCCACGCGCCACGCACCACGCACCACACACCACGCGCCACGCACCACGCACCACGGAAAGCCGAAAACAGTGTCCCTCCGCTTTTCTTCGAAAAGGCGGGGGACAAAAAATGTCCTTAAGAAGGAAAATGTTTTGGTTTCCGTATTTATGTTCATTAATCCGCTCATGACAGGTGGACAATAAACGAATTCAAGGCGGGGCATGGCGTTGATTGTTGTCGCATTTTCATGTCAGGTAGGGATTACCTCAGGTCACGTAAACCAATAAGAACAGAACAGAACAGAACAGAACTTTATTTCTCTCAGATTGTATAACACAATTCATGAGGCATTTTAACACTGATCAACATACGAAAATGAAAATAAGAAAATAAGTGACTGACGGCTTATTTATTTTATCGGCAATAGTTGCTAATATAAAACAAAGATGTCTAATAGTTAAGTTAAACAATTAAACCACTGTCTATAATAAAGGGCATAAATGGGTTAATGACTTTTATCTTTTGAGAGAGGGAGCCTCTATTTATTTAGTTGTTTAAATCTGAATTTTGTCCTATTTCTATTTTTCTTTAAAATATTAATAAGCTACATAATAGATAGATAGATAGATAGATAGATAATTTTATTTCAAATGCAATAGGCCAACTGGCCCTTGAGCACATAAAATTCAGTACATGTATATAGTTATAAACATGTGTGCTATATGATGGTAGACAAATGTTTCCTTCAGACAAGTAAATTTGTTCAATCTAACAATTAAAATATATCACGAAGTGTGTATGCATGTGGTAAGTATCTCAGAATTTACACCCCCACCAACCTCCCTTAACACACATACACATCTATATATACATATATTTATATACATACGTATAGAATTACTCACAAATACATACACCAACACTTACATAAATGTACATATATATATATATATATATATATATATATATATATATATATATATATATATATATATATATATATATATATATATATACATACATATAGAATTACTCACAAATACATACACCAACACTTACATAAATGTACATATACACATACACACGCATAAATACATACCATAACGATGTACAAGTACATATACATATATTAACATATACACATTCGTACATATACACGCAGCGGTGTTTTCACTATAGAAAGTAGAAAATATTGCAATATTGCATAGTAAGTAAATAACGTTATGTATTATAAGTATATATATACATATACATACATATACACAAACATACATACACACACAGACACACACACACACACACACACACACACATATAAATATATATATATATATATATACTGAACCCCACAAACAAAGGCATAAATGGATTATTTACTTTCATCCATGGAGAGAGGGAGGATCTATTTATTTAGTTGTTCAAATCTGAATTTTGTCTGATTTCTATTTTCATTTCTCTAAAATATACTAGGACGAAAAAGAAACGCCGGGTACATAGAATATGCCACAAATATGTTATTTCTTGGCCTATACATTACGATAACATGCTAATATAATTTTGACCCCCTTAAACCCCACTTTTATATAGTAAAACTGGGGTTTACAAGGGTATACATTATTTTTCTTATTTCTGCTCAAAAACATAGATTGTGGATACTCGTTAGAACCGCCTCGACGAGGCGGTTCTAACGAGTACCCACAATCTATGTTTTGAGCAGAAATGTAAAAAATATCAGAGTTTTTTTATCTGAAAATTTTCAGTTTTTGGAGGTGAAATTTTCTATATATTTGAAAAGGCATGTTTTCGTAATGATAATGAACATCAGTCAGATTGATATCTCGTTCACTGTGGTATTCTTTCTCATAATCGTCACTGAAAATCGAATGAAACTTTGTTAACTTCTTCGATAAAGATGAAAGGTTATACAAAAAATTAATAAAAATTGAATGTAACATTACATTAAATACTTTAAAACTATCTGTAAAGGTTACCCGGCGTTTCTTTTACGTGTTAGTATATTAACAAACTATAAAATAATAATAATAATAATAATGAAAATACTGACGCCCGCAAACAAAAGGTGTAAATGGATTATTGACTTTATTATTGACCGCGGAGAGAGGGAGACTCTATTTATTTAGTTGTTCAAATCTGAAATTTGTCTGATTTCTGTTTTTATTTTTTTTGAAATATTAATAAACTACAAAAGAAACATTAATGATAATGAAAAAACTAAACGCCACAAGTGATATTGTATCAAGTCACAGCTGCAGATAAGACGGGGTATCCATATGATAGTTTTCTTATACCTCCATTGAAACATATGTTGTGGCGTCTCATGACAGGCGCCTCAACGAGACATTTCTAATGATGATTTCTTGGAGAAACAAGAAACATACGGGTTAAAAAGATCAGTAGGCAACGCTTTAAAACATACTTATTTTTTCCAGAAAATGACAATTCATGCAAATTGTCTTTCTTATTTTTATCAGAAAATACTTTTTGGCATTTCTCGCTAGTTGACTTGGAGACCATTTGCATATCAAACCCTGTTTTCTGACAAGATAAGAAAATTAATTTCAAAATGTTGTCTGCTGCAATTTCAAAATGTCTGCTGCAATTTTACTCAGCATGCTATGCGTCAAAAGATAATGTTAACCAATAAAACGGCAAGCATTCTTAAATCTAAATATAATATCGTTATTTTTCGGTGAAAAAGACTCAGTTCATTGTGACATCGTGATTTGAGTCTAGGCAGATGATTCACATGAAATGTCGTTTTTTTTTGTTTTTTTATTTGAAAAATAAAAAAAAAAAAATTATTTTCTCTGAAAATTACAAAAAAAAAACAAAAAAAAAATCAAAATGTCGTCTTCTGCAGTTTAACGTTTAAAGTTTTGCATCGTGCGTTGGAGAATATGAATAAGCATCGTGCGTTGGAGAATATGAATAAGCATCGTGCGTTTGAGAATATGAATAAGCATCGTGCGTTGATATGTACCTTATCTACATGAATAGATGAAGATAAAAATAAATATTAACGCATTTTAGACTGAATAAACTCCCCCACACTATCATGGTAGAATCCAACTTCTATTTGCGCTATGTCCTTCCTTCCTTCTTTCCTTCCTTCTTTAATTCTTTGGTTGATTGTTTAACCAAGACGTTCCATCACGCCAAAAAGTCCATTCAATAAAGACACCGTAAACCCTACTTCATATAGAGGAAAATTGGGTTTACAGAAACATTTTATTTATTTTTTTTTTATTTAAACAATGTTTAAAGAGGATGACACAATTAGCTATAAATAACTATTCTACCTTGTGGTCCTCTAACTAAAATTTATATACATATATACAACAAGACTTAACTAACAGCTAAGAAATTCATGGGATAAAAGTAGCTTGTAGCGAAGTGAATGCTTGTATAAAGTTTTTATCAAATAAAAAATGCTAACAGGTATGTGCAAGTGATTTAAAACCAAACATGGCACTTAATTATATCAAAGACAAATCTGTATGTTATCACAGTTTTTGTAAGTGCTTTAAGATTTGACGAGCGCATAAAACCAATATCTAAAACAATTATGCTAGGTCATAAAAGCTCTCAATTCAGTTACAATAACGGTTTCAGCGATAATTTTACACATGGTATATCATTTAAAATCATAGTTAAAGACATTTTATAAGGGTTAAAATGTTGCTTTAAGAGACTGCTTAAAGGTAGAGAGTGACCCCGATGTTTTTACTGTTTGAGGTAGAGCATTCCATAGTCTTGGTGCGGAACACGAAAAAGAGCCATCAAAAAGTGCTGTCCGTGCTTTCGGCACATAAAGTGAGCCATTTTCTGATGACCTGAGGTTAAGAGTGTGTACCTCGGATACTGGTTTTAGAAGTTGTGTTATATATTCAGGGGATAAATTATTTATTGCTCGGTATGTCAAGACAGCCTTATTATATTTAAGTCTGTCTGGAATTGACAGCCATCCCAGCTGACTGAACATATCTACTGATGGGGTATCGTAATTTGCTCGCAGGATGATTCGAGCAGCGCGTTTTTGCAGCTTGGATATGCGTTCAATATTAGTTACAGAGGCTGACCCCCAGGTAACAGAGCCATAATCAATATAAGGAAGAATATACCCCTGATAGTAAACTTTTTGAATATGTGTCGGTACATACGTTGCTAACTGGCGTAATAGAGATATTTTAGATGAGATAAGGGAGCATAAGTGGTCTATATGGGCAGACCAAGAAAGGTGTTCATCGATATAAACACCAAGGAGTTTCTGTTTACTAACGGATTGAATGTTGACATCGTCAGCAATAATATTTAGAGGTCGAGAGTCGTTCAAGCGTTTTCTAGCGCCAACTAGCATACAAGTTGTTTTGGTCATGTGAACATTCATTTTGTTTATCTTTCCCCATGTTTTTGTGTTACCGAATTCTCCTTGCAGATCTTCTTCAATAGCATCTATGTCATTACCATGCGTGTGAATCGTCGTGTCATCTGCATACAAATCAGAGGAGCACTTTTTGATATGAAGCGGAAGATCGTTGATAAAAATGAGAAATAAGGTCGGGCCTAATATTGAGCCCTGAGGCACACCAGATTGTACGGTGGTGAAATCCGACAACCCTTTATCACTCTCGATTACTTGTTGTCGAGAACATAAATATGATTTGAACCACTGAATGGCAGAAGGGTTAAGTTTGTATAATGCAAGTTTATTCAGCAAGATGGAGTGATCAACTAGATCAAAAGCCTTCCGAAAATCGATAAAAAGGGCTCCAACCAAGTCACCCTTATCAATACATTTCATCCAGTCATTAATGAGTTTGACTAAAGCTGTTTGGCAACTATGTTTTGGCCTGAACCCGGATTGATTGTCATGTAGAAGTTTATATTTGTTCAAATATGCCATAAGATGTTTGTTCACGTGCTTTTCGAAAATTTTAGATACAGTGGACAGGATAGAAATTGGCCTATAGTTTGAGGGTCGGACTTTTCACCACCTTTGTAAATTGGAAGTACCTTTGCCAATTTCATTTGTGTAGGAAACTGGCCGGTCGCAATGCTTTTATTGATAAGCATCGCAATCGATGGCGATAATGATTTGGCAGCAAGTTTGATGATCCTTGGCCCGATGCCGTCAAGCCCGGTCGATTTTGAAACCTCTAAGGTATTAATATGTAATAAAACTTGTTCGGGGGTAATAAATGGAATTGTAAATTGTGTGTTTGTAGGCACTTTGCTATCAACAAAATCGCTGATTTTATTGGTGTCAAAGTCTAATGAATTTCCGGATGATGTGTTTTTATTCAAAAGCTCGGCAACTGAAGCAAAGTATTTATTCAGTTTGCTCGCAACAGCTTCAGACTCCGTAATGGTTTCATTTCCGATTATAAGTTTTTGAGGCAAATTACTGGAGGCAGTCTTGCTACCATTAGTCACGTCTCGCAGGTGTTTCCATAAGGATTTGGTATCTTTTGAATTTGTTATGCTATTAGAAAAATATTTACGTTTTGCTTGTCGTATGAGTTGTTTTGTTTTATTGCGGTATTTTCTATGATCACTCCAGTGCTTTAATCGTTTGGTTTTATCTCGTAAAGATTGCATTTGAATTATATCTGGAGTAAACCAGTCAGGCATACGTTTAGATTTTACGCGTTTGGATTTAATCGGAGCATGATTGTTCAAGTGTTTCAAAAGGAATGAATACCAGATGTTAAGGTCTTCGTCTATACTTGATTTATCTGCCGCAAACGCATCCAAATCGTTAGCAATATCAGATATAAACTTTTTTTCGTCAAAATGCTTGTAGCTGCGATAATTAGTGGTAGTATGTTTGTCTTTTAGAAGCTTTGAGTTTACTTTTCGTGTAAAGCAAATGGGAAAGTGATCGCTTAAAGATAAAGTAGAAGTAAAACAACGTACAATATTCTCTGGATGAGTCGTATATACATGATCAATTAACGTATTGGTAGTTTCCGTTACCCTTGTTGGCTCTGTTACCAGTTGAGTTAAATCGAATAGATTTATAAGGTTTAGCCATTTATTATTCGTATGAGCTTTCAAATCAACATTAAAATCACCCATGAGAAGGAATTCAAGACCAGATGTCTGTGCTATGGAAAGCTCTACCTCAAACAAGTCGATCCATTCGCTTTTTGCATCGGGTGGCCTGTAAACTGTACATAAGAGAAAAGGTTTAGCATTCGGTAGCTCGATTTCAGCCCAAAGTGTTTCTAAGCTAGATGTTTCAAACTCAGGCCTGCGTTTGAACTTAATTGTGTTTCTAATGTATAATAGTAGACCACCACCAGTTTTATTTTTGGTCTCTGCTCTATCTTTTCTAAGAATCTCAAATCCGTCGATCGCCACCACATTGTCAGAGACGGTCGGTTCTAAAAATGACTCACAAATACCCAGAATATCTGGGCATGTCTTGTTAGCCATGATAATGCGTATCTCATCAAATTTAGAGACAATGTGCCTAACATTAAGATTACAAAAATGCAACCCTTTAGACTTGGATAACAAGTCCAAAGTGGTATTACTTGTGGTGTTACGCATCAAGCAGGTAGGATCAGAGGTATGAAAGTTTGGTATGTTTTGATTGGGCAAAGAAGAAGTGTTAGCAAGGGAAGGATCACCGGGATGCACAGGTTCTTGTGGTATGATAATTGTTTCATCATATTCACATTGTTGTGGTGGTGAATGGTTTTCTGTGTCTGGGGGCAGTCTCATTGATATATTATTATCTGTTGGTAATATGTGTTTCACACGCCCATTTATTTGCTATTGGGGGAATCGACCCGGCATACCAGTGTTCCTCCCATTGTACCAACATATCTCGGTACTATGGCTGTTTGTTTTGCAGATATGGCAGAATCTCGACATCGAGCGAGGGCCCTTATGGTAAGGAGGCCTTGCTCCCTGTCGAGATCCTTGAAACAGTCTCTTTGGTCGTAAAGGTTTCTGAACATTGGTGATTTTACATACATTGTTGATGTTCGACAAGAGTTTTTGTTTACCCTGTTGATTTAAATGCACTTTGTCTTTCCAAAAATAATTTGCAGGTATTTCACCCGTGGCAAGAAGAAAACTGTCAAAGTGGTCTACAAATTCAATGTCATTTTCAGCACATAGAGACCTGAGTTGTTCGTTATAAGGTTCAAGATTAGCTGTCTTCCTCGGTAGGAGTCCTGATACTATGATCCGACGGTTATCAGACGCCAGGCTCTCTAGTAGTGCGATGTAATTATCACAGAAACTGTCTATGTCAACACCTTGGTCAGCATCATTACCACCGACATGCAGAATGATGGTTTTACACTCATCAATATTGTACTTTTTAATTTTGTCATTAAGGGTTGTTATAGTTGCTCCTGGGAAAGAGCGCACAGTTGTATGACCGTTTAGTTCATTTGTTTGCACTTGTTTCAGGATGGAGCTGCCAATCAGAAGTGTTGGTTGTTTTATAGGTTTTCTCGCGCTTTCAGTCAGGTCTATATGATCGGTCTCGTCATCTGTATTCAGAGTTGGTTGGGACCGTTGGGGTTGTACTTGTTTCAACACTATTGAGCTATGAGCACTACGTTTTGTATATGTGCTGTTTAAGAGTTTCTGTTGTGTCTTTCCTTGAGGTTTCTTGAACTGTTTCTTCTGTGAAGCACTTTGGTTAGCGTTGGTTGTCTCAGTCTTGTTGATTGTATTGCTTGAGATTTTGGGTTCCTCTGCAACTTTCATCGAGTCATCAGTTTTTGTTTTTATCTTATCCAGGACTGCTGTTGTTTTATTCAGTATTTGGCAGGACTTTTGATCTAGGGAAGTTTTTAGAGTTTTAGTCGAAACTTGAAGTTGCTCAATGGATTCTGAGATGCACAAGTCCTTACCGTTTATCTGTTTTGTTAAGGCTGTTATTCGGTCATTGATACCTTCAAAACTATTGTCAACTTTTGCAAAAAGGTCTTGAACAGATTTCAGGAGGCTCTGAGTGCAAACCTTAAGGTCATTTAATTCAAGTTTCATAGAGTTTACATTTTGTTTTAGTGAAGTTGTTATTTCCCTGCATGTATGACAGAGCCAAATTCTCACTGGCTCATCTTCAGTTATCCCAACACAAGCTTCATGAAACCACTGGGCACATAGTGAACAACGTATCTGATCGTAATTCCGTTTCGATGTGGGTTTGACCTTACAAGTGTCACAGCATTCTGTACTCTTGGTTGGACGTTTGGATTCTGTCTTGGATGCATCAGAGGAATCCGCATGTATCGGTTCACTCCTTGCTGCTTCTTTGAGGAGTGTCACACTATCATCGAAACAAGTAGTATCCTCCGCCTCGTTCAGCTCACTATCGTCATCACTGCTGTCGTGGTCGATATCAGCTTTATTTTCATTTGATTGTAGAGTTATATCTAAGTCATTTAGGATTGTCTCTGACAGAAGCTGTGTGCTGTGCTCTGTTGATTTGCGAGGTTTTCTGCGAAGTAGTTTCTGTACCTCATTTTGCAGAAAGTTTGAGACGCACAGTGCTGTTTGGTCAAGACGAGATTGACTTTCAGCTGGTAGAAGCTCCTTTATCTCATCTAGGACGATCAATTTATATTCATATTTCTTAAACTGCTTCAGTTCTACGTGAGACATGCGGTTTAAGATTCCAGAGTATTTATCTTTCAGAGAATCCTCCGCGCTATACAGCTTCGAATCGGCAGACATATCCGCTGCAGTTTCACAGATACAGTTTAAGACGATTAACACAGAGTTGCCTCCCTTGTTTCGTTAACCGTTGAGCGTGACCCGTGTTATAGTGAGATATATCAAACAATAGAAAAATGGCCTAGGGGCGAGTTAGTATGGCCACTGTATATGCTTATTTCATTTGGTTAGTGTTCATCTTTAGATCAAGACTATCGAATAATCGTAGCGAACTCAGTCATGGAATATTAGAAAATTGTACTCCGTATATTCACAAAACTATCCTGGAAATTTCACATTTATTCGCCCAGGTTTAATGAAGAAAAACAGTTTATTTGCAGCAGTGGTTTAACAATGACTTTTCACAAGTGAATTATATTAGTATAATGTTAGTATAATTAGAACTTACGTCTGTTTGTATTTCACAAAAAAACATTTGTTTCATTTCCTTTTCCTTTCCTTTTCAGGTCGATCAGCGGCACTCTTCTCTTTTCCGTTCGTTAGTCGTGAACACAAAACTATTTATTTCTTCATGAAGACGCACTTCCACCAAAGAATTTCACACTGTCCCGAAGAATTCAATACTTACTACTCAATATTTTATTTTCGGCGAAATTCTGGTTTTATTTCTCTATTAAATTAATTATTTTTATATTTTTACAATGACGCTCTTGAAAAAAACAACTCGTCATGCATTATTTTTTCTTCTTCTCTAAAACATAGTTTGTTGGCACTCGTAATAAAGCGCCTCCATGAGTACCGCAACTTATGTTTGTTATAAATTCTGGATAATCATAGAAACGCTTTGACAATGAAGCAGTTCTAAAGGTTACCCGCAATTATGTTTTGAGCAAACATAATAATATTTTGCTTAGGCGTATTAACGTAATGCCGACTGTATGAAAAACGGAAAAGTACGGTTCGAAGAGGTCCAAACGCCCTGATTGGAAAACATTGTGACATTGTGATTTGAGTCTTCCATTTCACAATTGTGGACTGGTTGGCAACTCTATCTCAGTCATTTTTAACAAAAAAAAAAAAAAAAAAAAAAAAAAATGCAGGAGAATGGAAATACGTCGAAAGGTAAAAACTCTGAGCTAATCCTTTTATTATAATTTCAAATGCGAAAGAAGCTTACAAAAGTATAAGTTACTGCCATAAGAAAAACTTATCACAAATACATGTACAATGATAGATATTCTCACTTTGTCCCGATTCCTTCTTTGCGCAGGAGCAATTCCGGAATCGTCATGCGCAAAGTGAGAATTCCTACTTCGCCCGGCAAAGTGAGAATTCTTATTTTGCGCAAGACAATTCCGGAATTGTACCGATTTTTACTTTGCGCATAACAAATATATTCCATACAGTTTTGGAGTTATCAGCCGGACATGAATGGACGGATGGATGGACGGACAGACGGACTTGGGTAAAACTTAATGCCCTTCCACCATTCTTCGAATGGCGGAGGCATAAAAATTTAATAGATAAAGCAAATTTATCTTTACATAATACTTGCGAAGCTCTCCGCAAGTCCTAACTTCTTACACAATTTCTAACTATACTTTTTCGAATTCATTGATCTTTTCAGAAGTTTCTGCGAAACATAATAGTCCAGACGCTGAAATTCGTATAAGCTCTAAATCGCAAGAAAAATCTCTCTCCCCCCACCCCCCTATTTCCCCACCCCCCTCCCCCAACCCACCCATGTTCCAAAGGATAATTTTGGTCTCAAATAAAAGCTTAACATCGCAACTTTTATTGCAGTGTGTTGTCGCGTCTGTAAATGGTAGCGTTATATAGTAAAATGGGGAATACTTTGGCGGTCAGAGAATGGAATCATGGTTATTTAAATGAGAAAAATAACGTCCTTAGCCACTTTAAATTCTTCAAATTGCAACGTTTTATAAAGATAAAATATATACGCTACAGAGCGATGCAGTTGAACGGATTATTAAAAGTCGACGTGTGTAATCTACGTGATATAACAGTATGACCCTATAAAATGAGTAAGTAGCACTTTAGCCGTTTAATGGTGGAACTCCAATATATCAAGTTGTGCTCTGGTGTTTCAATATTCTAAATGAGCAATCCATAAGCTTTTCCAAATTGTAAGTTAAACTTGTCTATGCTGTATACTTGATCTGCTATATCGTATCAAAGATGCGTACCCAGTTTGTAAAATATCCGCCAAAATGCGTGTTCGTAATACTGTTACATATATATGACCATTGACTCAAACATTATTATTATATTCTGGAAGTCTGTCAGGTAAAAAAAAATGTAGTGCATTATTACATAAATGATGATGAACAGGGTACGACGGAAATGCAAATGATTCAGTCAGTTTCAAAGCTACGGCCTAATATAAAATGCGGTAACATACATAGCATAATGCAACATTACTTCCTTATCATCTTGTGTTTATTTAACTAACTCATATTTTTTGTGTTTACTTTATTTAATATATTGTACTTTGTTCTAGTGATAAGATTTGCGCGTCACTACATTTAAGTCCAGATAAAGTTCAGCCCTAAGCCCGTATTACTTTTCAAATACAATGGATACGGTTTACGAGAATGTTATCGTCAATAAAAAAAGAGTGTATCGTGGGTTCAACGCAATACTGTCGTATCTGTTTTGTTTTGTTTTTTTTTTCAAAAATGTTCAGGCTGGTGAAAAAAATTAATTTCTCCAAAACTGTTAATAACATTTTATAAAATTTATGATTTAAATATGCTAAAAGCCATAATTTTTTATGACAAATGTCATTTTGGAAAAAAAAACTTTATTTATAAAAAAAATATTTGGAATTATTACACTAACGTCAGTTTTCCCCACTGTAAATTCACTTTTCAACATAATGGTTTCAACGCAACAGTGTCTTATCTCACCTTACGACGTTGTTGCAGTGAAAGGTACACTTTATTTAATGGTACACACAGTGCAATACTGTCTTAACTTACTTTATTTGATTTACTGCAGTGTTGCATTAAATTTAATAAAAGTATTCACAATATGAGTCAATGCAACAGTGTTGTCTCATTGTGGTATGGCATTTAATATATGGCATTAGGTACAGGTTCTGCGGAAAAATAGGGCTCAACCTTTTCACTTTATGGGAAATCGACATAATTAGATAACCTGGAATTCAATTTTACTGTTTTCTACAAAGCTTACTACAAAGCTTTTGTTCTGTTCTGTTCCTGTGTATGATTTGTATGATTTTTATGTTGTTTTGCTGTTGTTTTCTTGTTTTCTTTTCCCCCAAAATCATTGTGCACAACCACATAAAAAACAAGGCTTCTCCCTGATGGTTGACAATACTTATTGTTAGTATTCCCTTAAATCTTTGAAGTACACATACCTTTGTCACTTTAATCTTGATTTAAAAAACTTGCAGAGAAAATATGACATCCGCTGTAGGTAGTAATGATTTCTATCATACTTCCATGATGGTATAAGTTTCACTTTTTCTAATCATTTCAAAGTACTTAGGGGAAAAATCATGAGTTTCTAGATAAAACAAGTTTATGGATAATGTTTTGTCCTATTGTCTTGTATACTGATTTTTAGCAGTTAAATTACCTCGTTTTGGGAGGAGATGACTGGCTATTCTGCTTGTTAAAATAGAAAATATGAAAGACCCAGGAAGAGCCACAATCACAGATTACAGCCAACCTCACGCATCAAGAGGAAGAGTAAATTTGAAACGATGACATTACAACACAAAAGCAATTTATTTTTGTGAGTGAGTAATTTTCATGACTTTGGCGAGGACATAAATATCACAAAAATAGATAGCCGCAAAAAGCAATTTTAAATAAGAATAACAGTATTGCCTCTGATTCTTGAATAATTATTGACTATAATTTGACTACCATCACCAAAGCATGAAAATTTTAGCCTAAAAAAAATGGTTTATAGTATGTGGTCTCATCATATTGCACATACACTGTTGGGCATCATGAACGATATCTGCTGATCATTTCAAGCCTTTTGAAATAAGGCACATAGCACTATACCAGTCGCTGTATTTAGGTGATGCAAGGTTGCTGGGAATGAATTCAAGAACATTAAAATTTAGCAGTTTCATAAACCAGGATCCTTTAACTGCCTGACAAGTATTTATGCAAAAGAAAACGTACTTTATCTTTATGATGTGCAGCATAAAGTTTGCGAAAGTATACATACAACATATTGCTTAGTCTATATACACAAATGTATACATAAGAACCACATTATAAGAAAACTTGCTTTAGCAAATTAATGATGTAACTTCTGAGAATGTAATTTCTTTATACAATAAAAATAATAATCCATTTCTGGGTAAGTATGCAAATTAAACTAAGATACATTCCATAATGTTGCATTATGCAGAACAATGCTGCCTGAATACCTAAATCCTGAAATTGAGGGATCTTTCAGACAGTGCATGAATATTAACAGTGCATGTTATTACACTTATGTTGGTGAACACTTTCCCTCACTGGGATATCTGCTGATGCTCTCATCCTTAGATATCCCAACTCAGGACAATATTCACCAAAACACCAGTGCAGTAACTTATGTTATTACATTTAACTTTTAGATGCCTTCTGACATTTGAGATAGAAACCGGTTACAACATGTTGGGGCCAAACAATTATGCAAACATAGGATCAACAAAAGAAAATTGTGTACTTGTTAGGGCAAGTGTACCCGATTCATCCTTCTAAGAGCATGAGTATTTTATACAGCATGATTGTCTGTTTAATACCACAAACACTAGTGACTGATTTCATTCATCTTAATATAAGGCCAACTTTGCTATCCACCAGAACATTGTATAATAAAGTTACTTTTGGGTGTCATGGTTATTATCCCAAAATCTAAACAACATGGTTTTGCCACCCAAAATAAATATATGGAATGATAATACCCTACCATTATCGTGTCACGGGCAGATAACTTGGTAAAAAATTTACGAAACTTGCCCATTTGCAACCCCAAACCAGGTCTCCACAATATCAATGCACATATATCAAATTCATTGAGAATTGTCCTGAAACTAAAATATGGAAATGTTGTCGCCTATTAGCAGTCCCAAAGCAGATCTCCACCATATCAATGCACATACCAAGTTTCGTGCAAATCCATTGTAGTTATCGTCCGGAAACAAACATACCAACAGACTGACATACAAAAGACAGATGGATAGATGAACAGACTGACACACGGACACCAACTTGAAACCATAATACCCTGCCTCTATCGTGTGGTGGGGTATAAAAATGTCCCGAAACAAAAATACAAGAAGCAGATCTCTACACACACCAAGTTTGGTGAAGATCCATTGAAGTTATCATCCGGAAACAAAAATACGGACAGATGGACATACAACAGATGGTCGGGTGGACGAACGGACACATGGACACCGACGTGAAATCATAATACCCTGCCACTATCGTGTGGCGGGGTATAAAATTAAGTTCAAAAGATGCAAGATAGAATGGTAAACAGTGAAGATCCTGATCAGACTGCTGCTTAAGCACTCTGGGTCTGGACTATTTGATGACCTACATTTGCACTGTTTGATAAGATCTATCCTTATTTTTTAAGCAAAAATCTTGAAAAAATTTGGCAATGCAAAACTTTCCCAACATAAGTTATTAAATAAAAATACTTATTTTATCATTTTTATAGTAAAAAATTTAACTTTCTGTGTCTTTTATGAGCACGTCATTCTGTTCTCCAGAGGAAATTAACAGGACAGAAAACAATGAAATTGCGGAATCTGATATAATCTAAAGGCCGTAATTTATAGGCTGGAATAGGGAGTTAGTACCTGTCTGAGAACAACTTACCACGGATCATTCTGATCCATAAAGTTGTTCTCATAAGGGTACTTAATACTCCACATTCCCGCTAAGTGACTTAAATTGTGGTCATTATTCTGTCATATTAGTTGCTTCTAGATAACCGGTGTGATGAGGGTTTGGATAACTGCTTCTCCACCATGTCCAACCTCTAATGTTGGGACAAGAAAAAACAAATAGCCCAAGAGGGCAACGATCGCTCACCTGAGGACAGTTAGCTGAAGGTATGAATATAATTCGAAACTCCAAGCGACAAACACATATGTTTTTGCCATAGCTTTCATCCTATGCATACATAGTTAAAACAAGCATGTCCTTTGTTTTTGAAGTTTTTTTTTCACATGTCCCTAATTGATATATGTCGTCTAAAACACCTGAGGAGAGTAAGATGGGCCATGGAATCCAGAGACCCAAAATCAAACTTGCCCAAGCTTTTATGCCTGTCCTGGGCCCAGTTGTTCAAAGCTAACGATGTCATTAGTTAACGATTTGTTAAAATTTATATCGATTGATATGCAAATATGCTGAAATTGTTTGCTGAAAAAATGTGAGTAGCTTTTGCAGTGCAAAAGCTACTCACATTTTTTCAGCAAAAACTATCAGAATATTGTATATTGAATCCGCTAAAACAGTTAACGAAATGACCCTTAACGAGCTCGTTAAGCTAACGACGCTTCGAACAACTGGGCCCTGATTACCAGCAACTTTGATGGTGATTCAATCAAAAATGAATGCGCTATCATGAAGACACCATTTTTCCATTAAAACAAGATCAGTATCATCAGCACATTTTCTTAGTCTATGGGATACTCAAGGGTGGGTAACTATCATGCCAAGAGGCCAAACGGCACTAAAGTCAAACTTGCCCAAGATTTTATATCTGTCCCTGTTATCTGCAAGTTTGATGAAGATCCAATCAAAAATGAAGTCGCTATCTTCCAGACAACATTTTCACCATTATATAAATGTCAAAAAGATTGCCTTTGGAAACAAAAAAACACACACTATATGTCTAACAGAGACTAAATGGCAAGTAACTCTCATGTGAATAGTCTGAGCTGACCCAAAATCAAACTCATAGAAGATTGTATGGCTGTCCTCATTTTCTGCAAGTCTGATATAGACTCCATCAAAAATGAAATGGCTATCATCCAGACAACATTTTCCTAAATCTGTGAGGCCCTCAAGGGCAGGTAACTCTCATGCCAGTAGTTGAAACAAGGCCAGAATCGAACTGCAAGTTTGATGAAGATCCAATCAAAAATGAAGTCAACGTTTTGTCCATTATATATCTATGAGAGACTTAAGGGAAAATAACTGTCATGTGAATAGTCCGATCTGACATAAAAATCGAAGTCGTCCAAGTTTTTATGGCTGTCCTTATTACCTGCAAGTCTGCTGAAAATTAGATCTAAAATGAAATTGCTATTGTCCGGACAGCATTGTCTTACGTCTTCCAGGCCCTCAAGGGCAAGTAACTCTTAGACCAATTGTCAAAAGTCAGCCAAAATCGAACTTGTCTGAGATTTTATGCCTGTCCTTGTTACCTGAAGAAGAGCTAATCAAAAATGAAATTGCTACTGTCCGGACAACATTGTTCTAAGTCTTCAAGGCCCTCAATGGCAGGTAACTCTCAGGCCAGTAGTCAAAAGTCAGCCAAAATCGAACTTGTCAGAGATTTTATGCCCGTTCTTGTTAGCTACAAGTTTGATGAAGACCTGATCTAAAATGAAGTCGCTATCATGCGGGCAACATTTTCCAAAGTCTATGGGGCTCTCAAGGTTTGATAACTGTAACGCCAATAGTCAAAAGTCGGCCTAAATTGTTTGAGATTTTATGTCTGTACTCATTATCTGCCAGTTTGATGAAGATAGGATAAAAAATTAAGTTGCTATCGTCCAGACAACATTTTTCCCATTAATATAGCTATGGGAAACGAAAGGGCAAGTAATTCTCCTGTGAATAGTCTGATTTGCCCCAAAATCTAACTCGTTCAAGATTTTATGGTTGTCCTTATTTAATATCTGCAAGTCTGAAGTAGAGCCAATCGAAAATGAAATCATTATCATCCAGACAATATTTCCCTAAGTTTATGAGGCTCTTAAGGGCCGATAACTCTCATGCCAATAGTCTAAAGTCAGGGTTCATACACATCAGGGAAATGTCAGGGAGATTTAATTTTTTTCAAGCCATGGTCAGGGAATTCTGTGATGTTTTAGGGAAAAATGAAATTTTGCAAAAATGTCGGGGAATGTCAAGAAATTTTACATTTCAGCATGATCAAGTTAGGATGTTTGGTCCTGATGTATTTTTCTTGCTAAAGTCATAAAATTAGCGGCTCTGATATTGTCAGGGAAATTTAAATGTACGTCAGGGAAAAGTCAGGGAATTTTGGTCAATCCTAAATGTATGAACCCTGAAAGTGGGCTAAAATCAAATTCGTCCGAGATTTTATACCTGTTCACATTATTTGCAAGCTTGATGATGATCTAGTCAAAAAATGAAGTCGCTATAATCGGGACAATGTTTTCCCCATTATATGTCTGTGGGAGACTAGAGGGCAAGTAACTCTCATATGAATAGTCCGACCTGATACAAAATCGAACTCGTCCAAGATTTTATGGCTGTCCTGATTACCTGCAAGTCTGATGAAGATTAGATAAAAATGATATCGATATTGTCCAGACAACACTTTCCAAAGTCTGTTGGGCTCTCCAGGGTGGGTAACTCTCATGCCAATAGTCAAAAATTAGCCAAAATTGAACTTATCTGAGATTTTATGTCTACCCTTGTTATCTGCAAGTTTGATGAAGAATCAATTAAAAAATGAAGTCGCTATCATGCGGACAATATTTTGCCCATTGGGACATTGTGGTTGCCATGGAAACCGAAGTTTTGACCAGATCTGCATCAAAACCTATTAAATCCAATCCCCTACCCCAATAATGGTATCTGTGAAATTTGATCAAGATTGGCCAACTGGCCTTGGAGATATTCTTGTTCAAAAGTGTGGAGGAATGCACTGACAAAGGAGCCTTGCTATACTATAAGCTCACCTTGTGAGCCTTTGTCTCAGGTGAGCTAATAATATAGGGGAAGAAAAATCATGATTAGGGACATCGAAATTTGCTAAAACAATTTTCTAAGAAAACAAAATTAGACTTACTGTAAGAAAATATAGGCATAAGGCTGAGAAGAGACCATGCCAATGCAAATATTTGGATCATTCACTCTTAAGGAAAATTAACTCATTTTTAGTAAGGGGAACAATATTCATATCTCATATTTTCAAATCATAATTATGCTGATCAATGAATATCCCCTCAGACAGTGCATCAGTGTTTTAGTATTTCAAAACCTACTTATATCACATTTTCATGTTTCTACGTCTAGCAGCCTTTACGTCTAAGTGTGAAACTCAAGGATAACATTGGTGAAATCATACAGTATAATATGGTTTTCATCTATGTTACCATTCATTATCCACCACTATTAAAGGCTTTTTTATGTCTTGAAAAAAAAAATAAAATTGTTAAAACAATTTTACTAATATAAATTTCTCTTACTGAAATAAAAATAGTTCATTCACAGGCCCTCCCAAGGGTTTTGGGGAACAGCGAAACAATGCAATTTATTTCTGGGGAACAAAAGAAACAAATGTCTAAAATGAAGGGAACAAGGGAACAGAGGCAATCAAGATTTTAATTTTGGGAAGAAGGGAAAATGCTAATTTATTTTAAGGGAACAAGGGAACAGGTAAGTACCCGCTCCCCTGGGAGAGGCCTTATGCATGGACACAGAAAATGTTTTTATTACTTACAAATATGGTCTTCCTGAATGTTTGTGAAAACGAAGCATACATGCCATAGGCTGTGGACTAAAATCTGTGACAGAAGTCAAAATTTTAAGGCAGATTTGACAAAATTCTGTCAGAAGTCAAAATTTTAAGGGAGATTTGACAAAATTCTATGAGATTTTCTTAAACATCACTTTAAAGCTCCCCAAATATAGTCTAAAGTCTTTATTTTCATGTAAGAAGCCTGTGAAAACCACAACACTGTGTGATTCAAGTTTATTTCTTCATAAAATCTGTTGTAAAATGGTCTGAAAAATCTATGAGATTTGGATTTTGTATGGGAACTGCCTTCCAGAGAGGCCAAATTCTGTGAGATATGGCATGTATGATGAAGGAATGTATGATCCAAGGATTTGCACAGACATAAAATTTGGTCTTTTCTCAGCCGTATGAAGATAAATTATTCCAAGGTAAAATGGAATGTTTTATAAGAAATGCTTAATTTATTTAAATAATTATGTTGTCCCTAATTGATAATTTTGTGTTGCTCTACTTTATTTTGTTGTCACAATGTTCGGGAGGCTTGTTGATGGTATTTTGGAGTACAGGATATTGGTCCATTTTATTTAGGGAATATATGCCATTTTTATTACAGGATATGGGATATTCACTGGGATTCGGGATATGGGATATTGAAAATTATTTGGGAATACTAGAAAATATTAATTTTGGGATACAGGATACTTGTGTGAATTTATGTCGGGATATAGGATATGGCCTTCTACCTTATATAAGCCTCATTAGGGGGTTGGTTAAGGTGTTCTCACTAAAACCCAGAAATCTTCTGGGGTTTTTAGAATTTAAAAGACTGAGCAAAGCACATTTTAGACATGCTAGAGAGAAAAAAAAAGACTTTTTCTTGTAATGAAGCTTGGCTCCTGGCTTTTTCTAGAGATCTAACTTTCAAGGTGGCAAACTCTGTGCTTTAGTATATCATGAGTGAACATAATGATGTCATTTTTACAATTATGATGTCATAAAACAAAAATTAATAGCTAGATATGACAGTATTGCACTGAAAAACTTATCAGTACAGGTATTGATTTTCTCTGCAACAATGTTGTAACTAAAATTAATGCAGTTAGATCAGTGTTGCTCTTAAGAGTAGACATCATTTTAATTTAAGCTTCAAGGCAACAGTGTCATAAGTAAAGTTACGACAGTGTTGCGTTTAAGGAACTTGCCCTTCTGAGATAGGACAAAATGGCTAATTTTGTATTACTGAAAAAATATTGACAACTCATATGGTACATTTTCACAGATGATGTAAATATGATTTTTAAGGTCAAAATTGCAAAAATGTCATTTTCTGAAAAAAGTGCAGTTACGACAGTGTTGCGTTGAACCCACGGTATGGGTTTTCGCAGTCGGAGCAGTTTTGTCCGTTTGTATAATCATAGACACTACGGGAAGTAACAAGCTTCGTGTAACAGAAAACACTAATTAATTAGCCTGCATGATTGGAAAGTTGGTATTTTTCTGGTTTGTTTTCATGTTACGTCGGATCTTGTCTTATATACTGCAATGTTAATTACGTGAGTATTTTAGACCTTACATTGGGTAAATCATAACTTACATACGTCAATCAACGAAGATCCCGCATACAAATATGTCCATTCGCGCAGTTTGGTCAACCTGATAGTTGTATATGTAGATCTTGACAACTAAGAGACAAAACATGCACGCAGTCTGCAAGTAACCATTCCAGGACCTCTAATCCAGCCACCTAATCAAACATAGGATTCTCATGTGAGAATTATTTATAGATAAAGAAGAAATTGACATTACAAGATGTTCATTCGTTCTCCCCGAAGTTCGTCTTATGCACTCCTATTCCTAGAGGTAAGATGTGGATGTCCTCCTACCCATCCGAGGAAGTTTGGAGACATCTTTGATAAGGTGTATTGCTACCTTATAAATTAAATGTGGTAACAGCCTGACTGTCTCCATGTTAGACCACATTTACATTACTTGAAAGAGCTTTATGAAATCGTATAATAAAATCTTGCATGAAACAAATATGCCAAACACTGAAAATGTTACAAACAGAGTGTTATATTAATGTCGATTTAGAGAGAGAGAGAGAGAGAGAGAGAGAGAGTGTGTGTGTGTGTGTGTGTGTGTGTGTGTGTGTGTGTGTGTGTGTGTGTGTGTGTGTGTGTGTGTGTGTGTGTGTGTGTGTGTGTTTATTTATTTATTTATTTATTTATTTATTGTAAGGGGTCCGTTCAAATAAAAAACAACTATACCAAATGTAGTAAAAGGTTTGATGCCAAACACTGCATACAGTATGATAAGTAATCGCATGAAATTGATGTTTAGTATTTGGTATTTGAAAATTCTACTTTTTAAACTGTAAATTTTATTAGGCTTCATCAATGGGTTTTACAAAATTGAAAAACAAATATATTCTACAGACGTATTTCTGTCAATTTAAAATTTCTTATGATAGAATGTTTTTGTTATTTACTTAACTGTCATAATTTGTAGTGTTATATTTGAAATGAGAACGGGTAATTTAAAACAGACGAATTTAAAAAGAAAGAAACAATAGTGTAAAGCTGAACTAAAGTCAATGTGCGTAAAGTATCGTTAATGATACGACAAGCTATTGTATAATACTGGTTCACATAAGATTTGTACAAGTAACGCAAAAGACGAAAATAAATAACATAACTTATATAAAAAACAAATCTAAACGCCTTTAATAGAAAATGGGGAAAATGGAGATGGAGAAAAAAAAAGCTAGCTGTGTTAACTCGGACCGCATATGAAGTACAGCGCTTTACACGCTTTTTGTTATTTTCAAATGTGTTTGCATACACAAAGACCCAGTGATGTTCCATTATTGTTCTGGATTATTGGATTATTAAATTGATGTTACTGGTTTCTAAGCTGCAATTAAACAACAATTAAACCCCTACAACAAATGGAAGATTATTTACTGGCTGTGTGTTTTCTGTCTGACACAGACACGTAGCTATAATTGTCTGTTATATATTCGCATAAATAATTATCATAATGTTTATGAATTAAGTATAAAATATCCGTTGTTTAAATATCGAGAAGAAATTCAAGCCCATAAATTGAAACATGCTTTTTTGCCTAAACTGGACCTACTTTATTTGCGGAACGGTCTTTTAAATAACTACTTATAAAATGAACACATTGATTTGTTTCGAAATATTAGTCACTTCCAATTTTCTTGTCTTAAGAGACTAATGTCACTGATGAGGCTTCAGTGGCCAAAACCAGGTAGTCTGGCCCAAATGCAAGCAATAAAATAACAATTATTTTACACTTTTATTCTTTCTCAAATACTATGTGTGTGTATAAGTCTATACATGAGGAGCATATTTTTGGCTTCTTAGCTCCTACCCTATTAAGATTCCCTCCAGAAATTAACTTCATAATTAATTTATGCACGATATATTTTGACTGAAACACGAAATCTGCTTTATGTTTGATATAATTGTTTGTCGTGTCTATTACAAAAAGTATTGTAGCTATTACAGTATTTCATACCATAATAATAGTAAAAATAGAACATCTAAGATATAACTTATCGGGCCTAAAATTATATTATATTTATACTCCTATTAATTTCCTACTCTATAAACAACAGGCTGGGTTGATTCTGAAATTCTTACGTGCTTAAACGTTCATGTATACTAAAGATTCTATACAGAAGTTTCAGTAAATCGAAATGAGCTAAATATTATTCTAAAATAGTAAATTAAATGAAGATGTCCAGGAAGAGCCACAATCGCAGAACATGTTCTACTAATGACACAAAGACCAGAGAATATAAAATATATAACAATGAAGTACGAGAGACTTTCTACAGCCACCGCAGAGCATTTAATACAACCTGAAATGATTTTTAAAACAGAGATCTTTTGGAGGCACGGAACATAACAAATAAAACGAAATGACTCGGTTTTGTTGTGTCTGCTCATGAACAGTAATATTAGGTGCAACATTGCTCTTTGCCAATGGTTGAGGGATATTCTATTTTCCAGCAAATCCAAATATGCTCAACGATTGTCAAGTAACATTATATCCCATTCCAATCAGAGTGTCTGATTAAGTTGTGTGAACAAGATAATAAGTTGTGCAGACAAGATAATCAGTTATGCTAGCAAGATAATAAGTTGTGCAATCTTGTCCTCACAAAATAATATCGTGTCCGAACAAGATATTGTTCGTCGGTCAAAAATAAAACTAGCATGTCCCTTCCTGGCACCCGTATAAAACTGTTCATAAAGTTTTGTCTTTCGACGGGCGCATGAAAAAGGACATACTGACGTAGCACAAGCGTCTGTCAACTACGATCAAAATTTGAACCCCTCGGAGTTGTCTGTCCTTGCCACTAGGTTATATACATGCATAAAACATGAAAATTCTGTAAAAACAATCATATTTGAAAATGATTTTTCTCGAATTTCCTAAAGGTGGTGGAAAGGGAAAAAAACTTTTTATTACTGCTCAAATTTTGTCTGGCAGCCTACCCCGGGTCAAAATAAAGGTATAAAATCATAAAAAAAAAAAAAAAAAAAAAAAAAAAAAATCATACAAGTCAGAGTCGGGAGTCATTTTCATAAATAAAGTTACTGAAGCGACAAGATGTTCGCAATTTACAACGTACCATAAAGACAATTTAAATATATTTAAAACACTCAACGCATTATAATCAAGTTCTGTAACTTTTTCTTGACTTGATCAGTTTATATAAATTTGATATTAACCTTTATTACTCTGTACTAATTCAGCGGACGACAAATTGGTGATAGTTTTCGTATTTTTCCCAGAAAACCGGGTTTGATATTTCATGCAAATTGTCTCCACTGGAAAAATAATGGTGACAATTTGCATGAAATGTCAAATCTTGTTTTCTGAGAAAAATATTTAAAAATGTCATCTGCCAAAAATTTACTCTGAGTGCTAAGCGTTAAAGAACGGTGTAAAATACAACGGTCAATGGACTGTATTTATGAAATAATCAAAACAAGCTTAGGAAATTAGTACCTCCTGATAGCTCAGTATTTCTATGTTCTTTCTAGAATTATATCGTCTAGATACAGTCCGTTATCGATTGATATTGACAAAATCTTGGCATGTAACAAGTCAAAACTAATCGAGCATAATATACAAGTTCGTGTTTTGTTATTTATGACACATTTACTGTTTCACGCTCTAAGGGCATGGATATACCTTCAAGGGCGGCAACTCGCTCAAGTAGTTGCCTGCCTGCCGAAAAGGGGTCAACTCTAAAATGACTTTGCTTATAAGTGGAGCAAACTCTTTCCTTTTATAGAAGACACATTTTCATTAAGGGTTTGGTTCAGGAAAGCTTATAGTAAGTAATAAAATTGTTTCCCTTGTTAAAACTGACAGAAAATCTATCAAGTGTATCCAGGCCGCTTAAAAGATTTAGTTTTTGAAATAACGGGGACATTGATCCCGGTAATATCTTGATGCAGACGTAATGCTACCATTCCAATTTCAATTTTCGAATAGACACAACACTACCACTCCAATTTCAAGCTTTACTCGAACAAGAACCCGGAGTCTACAATTCAGATACAGTACAGTTGCGAAACAAGCAAAACACAAACAGGACTTAAATAACAATAAAAATCTAAAATATTGCCCTTGGAAACGAAGAACACACAAAAGAACGAAATTCGGAAGAACGAGAATCGGCTCAGTGATCCCAAAGGAAATAAGAATAAATGCATAGGGAAGCAAATCTGACCTCACCGTAAAAAGGTCAAATGTCAATGTACGATCATTATTTTAGCAACTTTGGTAGACCTCCCGTCCCCCATGATATAAGCAAAGATTCAGCCATAAGGCATCCTCGGTTTTAGAGAAGAAGATTTTTTAAAGGCTTTTACCATATATGGGCATGGCGGCCATCTTGGTCAATGGACGGCAACCATTTTAGCAATCTTTCATTTCCCTGCCCCAGGGAGGCTCCAAATGAAATTTGAGCAACATTGGCCTAGAGGCTCCAGAGGAGGTCATTTGAAATTCTGAACATTTTTTCCATACAAATGCATAGGGAAGCAAACTTGAACTTGCCGTAAAAAAATCAAATGTCAATGTACAATCATTATTTTAATAATTTTGGTAGACCTCCCATCCCCGATGATTTATGCAAAGATTCAGCCATAAGGCATCCTCGTTTCTGGAGAAAAAGATTTTTAAAGGTTTTTACCATATATGGGCATGGCGGCCATTTTGGTCAATGGACCGCATCCATTTTAGCAATTTTTCGTTCTCCCAACCTCAGGAGGCTCCATATGAGATTTGAGCAAAATTGGCTCAGGGGCTTCAGAGGAGAAGTCGTTTGAATATGTTAACGGACGGACGGATGGACGGACGCACTGACGGACGAAAAGTGATCACTATAGCTCATCTTTAGCACAGCTCAGGTGAGCTAAAAATGTGACCTCTGGAGTGTTAAAAAGGGTTTCCTTTGAATTGGCCTGGTGACCTAGTTTTTAACCCCACATGACCCAGTTTCAAATTTGAAATCATCAAGACAAACATTTTGGGCACGATTCATGATGATTGCTTCAAAAATGTGACCTCTAGAGTGTTTACAAGGTCTTCCTTTGATTTGACCTGGTGACCTAGTTTTTGACTCCAAATAACCCAGTTTCAAACCTGGCCTAGAAATAATCAAGACAAACATTTTGAGCAAGATTCATGATGATTGCTTCATAAATGTGGCCGCTAGAATGTTAACAATGTTTTACACTGATGTGGCCCGGTGACCTAGTTTTTTACCCCACGTGACCCAGTTTCGAACTTGACCTAGAAATCATCAAGACAAACATTTGAGCAAGAGTCATAATGATTGCTTCAAAAATATGACCGCTAGAGTGTTAACAAGGTTTTCTGCTGATTTGGCCTGGTGACCTAGTTTTGTCCCCAAGTTACCCAGTTTCGAACTTGACCTAGAACACATCAAGACAAACATTTTGAGCAAGATTCATGATGATTGCTACAAAAATGTGACCGCTAGAATGTTAACAAGGATTTCCTTTGATTTGGCCTGATGACCTTGTTTTTGACCCCAAGTGACCCAGTTTCAAACCTGACCTAGAAATCATCAAGACAAATAATTTGAGCAAGATTATTGATGATTGCTTCAAAAATCTGACCGCTAGAGTGTTAACAAGGTTTTCCGCTGATTTGGCCAAGTGACCTTATTTTTGACCCCACGTGACCTAGTTTCAAAATTGACCTAGAAATCATCAAGACAAACATTTTGAGCAAGATGCTTGATGATTGCTTCAAAAATGTGACCGCTAGAGTGTTAACAAGGTTTTCTGCTGATTTGGTCCAGTGACCTAATTTTTGACCCCAAGTGACCCAGTTTCGAACTTGACCTAGAACACATCAAGACAAACATTTTGAGCAAGATTCATGATGATTGCTTAAAAAATATGCAGCTAGAGTGTTAAGTTTTTCCTTTGATTTGGCCTGGTGACCTAGTTTTTGACCCCACGTGACCCAGTTTCGATCTTGACCTAGAAATCATCAAGGCAAACATTTTGAGCAATAGTCATGATGACTGCTTAAAATGTGACCTCTAGAGTGTTAACAAGTTTTTCCTTTAATTACACCTGGTGACCTAGTTTTTGATCCCAAGTGACCCAGTATCGAACTTGACCTAGATTTCATAGGGGCAAACATTCTGGGCAAGTTTCATCAAGATTGGGTCAAAACTGTGACCTTTAGAGTGTTAACAAACTAATTGTTGATGACGGAGGACGGACGATGGATGACGGACGACGACGGACGAAGGACAGAGGGTGATCACAATAGCTCACCCTGAGCATTTGCTCAGGTGAGCTTAAAAAAACAGAATGTTTATGCATTTTAAACACACACGTTTTTTATAGCTGCTTGGTATGTTTGGCATAGCTTCTTAGCCTTTATGACTGTGCTAATTCAGCAGAGAACAAATTGATATTTTTTCTTATTTTTTCCGGAAACAGGCTTTGACAATACATGCAAACTGTCTCCTAAAGAGACAATTGGCATAAAATGTCTGTTAAAACCTATTTTCTGGGGAAAAATAAACATATTTTAAAATGTCGTATGCAGAAAGTTATACCTGACATTCTAAGCATTAAAAATCCGACTTTCTATCTTGTTGAATAAGCTTACAATTAGAAGAACTAGTAAATAGTAATTTTTTTTACAACTTGTACGAGAGCCCGAGTCAGCCTCAATGGCTCAGTCAGATTCGAGTCCTACTGGAGATCCACTTACGAGTTCAATCGCTGCCAGGTCCGGCCACAGTCTTTCGTGAAGATTGATCATGAAACATTTTCTAGTCATTCTCTCCCTTCCTCTGATTCCTGAAGGGCAGTTGTCAGTTTCTGGTGAAAATATGTTCTCAAGTACTTATTAATGGCTTAGAGGACTAAACCTTTCCAGGAAAAAAGTGTGGTTAGGTAAGCTGACCATGCTCGACATTACCCCAATGGGTTGACTGGGTTGTAAAACCTCAACAGAAACACCCACCTTAAAACATCTGTAAAGGATTGATGAAGGTAACTGTGTGAAGCACTATAAGGTAATCGTTGCATAATGATGGTAGATAATTTCTTGTCAGTTCTTGAAGCATCAGCATGCGTGAAACTTGTAAATGTTTACTGAATTCTACAACACTTGAAGAGACTGAATTTTGACGTCAGTGATGACAGGGCCTGTAATCATCGACTTTTGACAGGAAGCTTCTTCCACATCAACATCACACGCCTATATAATTTTGACCCCCTTAAACACCACCCCGCCCTCCCCCAACCCAAACACTACTTTAATTTTGATTTGATCATGAAACATTTTCTATAGCCATTCTCTCTACCTTCCGCTGATTCAAGAAGGGCAGTTGTCAGTTTCTGGCAAAAGAATGTGCACAATACTGGTCCAGTAAAAGTGTGGTTAGGTAAACTGACCACGCTCGACATAACCCCATTGGGTTGACTGGGCCATAAAACTTCAACACAAATGCTTCCACCATTTAAAGCAAAGTTTGTGGGGGTGTACAATTTTCACTCCAAAACACTGACCAGGTGAAGTATTCAGCCACTAAAAGGTCGAAGGTCAACTTACGATCAGCATTTAACAAACATGGTTGACTGTTTCCCGATGTTCTGTGCTAAGATTAGGCATAAAACTTTGTTGGGTCTCAAGAACTTTTATTGTCGAGCCTGCTTTTAGCATGGCGTGATATAGGGATTCTATTAGTCGGGAGATAAAAATGTATATTCGTGGCCATGATTTTAAGGCTGTTTGTGGGGCTTGGGCTTGCCATGAACAAATCTAGCACCATCCTAAGTATCGACTAAATCAGTTTAGATATTCGGATCTTGAAAAAGGCCCTACTCTCTTTTTGACATATTTCGGAAAGTTGTTTTTAGCTCACCTCAGCTATGCTTAGGATGAGCTATAGTGATCACTTTTCGTCCGTCGTCCGTCCGTCTTTCTGTTAACATTTTCAAACGACTTCTCCTCTGAAGCCGCTGAGCCAATTTTGCTCAAATTTCATACGGAGCCTCCTTAGGTTGGGGGAACGAAAGATTGCTAAAATGGTTGCGGTCCGTTGACCAAATTGGCTGCCATATCCATATATGGTAAAAACCTTTAAAAAAAATCTTCTTCTCCAGAACCGAGGATGCCTTGTGACTGAATCTTTGCACAAATCATCGGGGATGGGAGGTCTATTAAAGTTGTTAAAATAATGGTCGTACATTGACATTTGACCTTTTTACGGCGAGGTCAAGTTTGCTTCCCTATGCATTTGTATGGGAAAAATGTTGAGAATTTCAAACTTCTCCTCTGAAGCCTCTGGGCCAATGTTACTCAAATTTCATTTGGGGGCAGGGGAACGAAAGATTGCTAAAATGGTTGCCGTCCATTGACCGAGATGGCCGCCATGCCCATATATGGTAAAAACCTTTAAAAATCTTCTTCTCCAGAACAGAGGATGCCTTCAGACTGAATCTTTGCACAAATCATCGGGGACAGGTCTAAAAAAGTTGCTAAAATGATGGTCGTATATTGACGTTTGACCTTTTTATGGCAAGGTCAAGTTTGCTTCCCTATGTATTTGTATTGGCCCCATACATTTGTATGGAAAAAATGTTGGTAATTTCAAATGACCTCCTCTGAAGCCTCTGGGCCAATGTTGTTCAAATTTCATGTGGAGCCTCCTTGGGGCAGGGGAACGAAAGATTTCTAAAATGGTCGTGATCCATAGACCAAAATGGCTGCCATGCCCATATATGGTAAAAACCTTTAAAATCTTCTTCTCCAGAACCAAATAAGCCCTGGGGCCTAATCTTTGCACAAATTATGGGGGACAGGAGATCTATCAAAAATTGCTAAATTGATGGTCCTATGTTGATGTTTGGCCGTTTTACGGCAAGGTCAAAATTTACTTCCCCATGTATTTGTATGGGCCATATACATTTATATGGGAAAAATGTTGAGAATTCATATTTTGGACATCTCCTCTAGAATCCAGTTGAATCAAAACTTGATGATGAGCATTAGGGTGCCTAGTAGACACAAAATAGCTAAATGAGCCGATAGAAAATCCAAGACGGCCACCACAGGCGCCATCTTGAAAACCAATTTTCGACATCTCTTCACAAATCTTTGGTCCCTTTGAGCCGAAACTTGCTCTTTAGCAACAGGATAACTTTTTGATTGAAACAAGCTAAAATTTTGTTGATCAGAATTCCAAGATGGCTTGCAATGGTTCCACTCCACTGAACAAGATGGCCGCCAGTGCTACAAATTGAAAATCTTCAAAGGACATCTCGTCCTTGGCCAATGGCCCGATTTCAAAAGTGTTTGCACAGAAGTGTTCCGTCAATGACCCTCTACCAAAATTGCTAAAATGGTTCTGCTTGGCTGAACAAAATGGTGACCAGAGCCAAAAAAATAATAATAAAAATAAAAAAAAAAAAAACATTAAACGACATCTCCTACTTTGCCAGTAGCCTGATTTCAAAATGATTTCACAGAAATGTTCCTCTGATCCCCCTTTTTTGACTAAATATGGCCCTTTGAAAATTTCAGCATTTTAACCTTGTAAGCAAGATATCTCAAAAACTGTTTAAGCAATCGCCTTAAAACTTGACATGCTGATAGGGAGTACGAGTAAATGAGCTGATTAACTTACAGCAGTTAACTCAGGTGAGCGTTGTGGCCCAAAGGCCTCTTGTTTGCTTGATACTTTACACAGGAGATAAACTTGCTATCTTTTATCATGATTTAATGTAAAACCATGTCGTAACTACCTATGCACAAAATATTTTATCTTGTCATTGATTTTAAAAAACCCGAATATTTTCATTTTTTCCCACAGTAAACATGGCTGCAACATAATGCAAAAATCGTTAGAGCAGGTAGCCTGGATGCAAGTTTTCAACAAATTCTGCTTGTTCAAAATTTCTGACATTTTCACAATATTGTCAATTGAACATAAATAACCTAAAATGAAGCAAAGCAAAAAATTTTTTTATTTATAAAAAATTAAGCTAGAAATGTGTCCATAGGACACGGATGCCCCCGCCTGAAAAACTTAAACGCAAGTTGCTAACACCATCTCATACGGAGACGGACGGGGGTAACACAATATGCCCTTTTTAATATTCCTCAAATGGTGGGGGCGTAAAAATCTAGTTTACTATAGAAAAGGTTTCTGATAAGATACCGTCAATCACAAATCTTTTTTTTTCCCCCATTCAGAATAAAATGCCAGATAAGCAAATTCAGAGAATTTATGTCCCCTGCCTTTTAAAATTCTCCAAAAATGAACTGACAACGCGAAAAAATCTGATGATTATGTCCAAACCACATGCAAATCTTCAGACCATGTAGATAATGTGTGCAAAGTTACAAAAGGACTGGTTGAAACATAAAAGACTGGTTAAAACATGTAGGGGGAGTCACACTCACAAGACACCCACTCCATACATATACATTATTTAGGCAAAAAAATGTCCAAATTAACAACCTGGAAAAAAGTACCAAAAAAAAAAAAAATATTTGAGGATAGTGAAAAAAAGCACATGCATATATTCAGACCATGATCAAAACACCTGTAAAGTTTCAGAAGAATCAGCGCGAAACTGTAGGAGGAATTGGGCTCAAGGTACTTGCTACCTGTACACTTTTATAGTGTTCGAGCACAAAAAAAAGTCCAAGTTAGAAATGTATAACAAATAAACTCCTTTTCCAAATAAACTTGATAAACAGCCCAAAATGTTCTTTCTGTGGTAATAATGATGAAACTATTGATCATTTGCTGTGGAAATGCTCCAAAATACAATTACTTATACAAGAAATGGTAAGAAGACTTCAGGATATGTCTATAACATTAAACCTAGATGAGAAAATCTTTATTTTAGGCAGTTTTCCAAAAACAACATCATTTCTTTTTTTTCTTTTTTTTTTTCAGTTTTTAATGCTTGTTGCAAAAAATTACAGTAATATGAATTGAAGTTCAAAGAAGCACTTAAATTTTTTGGAAAATAGAATTAATTTCCATTCACTTTTTCTAAGGCACAGAGAAACTCTATTAAAGAACAAGTTGCAGGAATTTTTACAAGCAAATGCCAGTTAAGGAAATATTGGACAATATTTAGTATAAAACTAGTTTAACTAGAGGTCTTGCTTTGGGTTTATGTTTTATATTATACGTAGAATCTGAGGGATTCTAGAATCTGAAGACTTTATTTCTAAACAGTAGTCATCATATCATAATCGGATTTTTGATTAACATGCAGGTACAGGGGCAACATCCACACCAGTTCCCCCCCCTCCCCCCCCCTCCCCCCTTCCAGATAGCTGGCTTGCTGCACGCATGGCAGATCTCACACCAGTTCTCCACATATTTCTATCATGAGGGTTGATAGCCGAGACCTTCCACTCTCTGCAATCCCTCTCTGTCAGCTGCTTCCATGTCATCTTGGGCCTCCCAGGCCCACGCTTTCCCTCAAACCTGTATGTGAAAGGCTGTCTTGATTGCACCATTGGAGCGTTCCACATGTCCATACCAGCGGAGCCTTCTCTCCTTTTCTCCTTCAGAATGAGGTCCAGATCCTCAATGCCAAGCCGCGCAAGTAGTTCATTGGACCTGGTGGTGACAACGTCTTGCGGCCTGACATTGCAGATTCTGTCTGATCATTGTCCTGTCATTCCGCTGCAGACGTTGGAGGTTTGGTTTTGTCAATGGCCAAGTCTCACTGACATGGAGCATTGCGCTCCGCACACAAGAGTTGTACACACGGCCACGTGTCTTGAAAGAGAGGTGACGTGAAGAGAGAACTGGTAGCAGCTCCTTGAACTTCTTCCAGGCGGTTTTCACACGTGTTGTGGTTGAAAGTTCACAGCCACCTGCTGCGGAGAGCATGTCTCCTAGGTAGCAAAAGGAAGCTACCACCTCCAGCTTGTCAGGTCCGACTTGGACTTCCCTCTGTGGTCTGCCGTCCAATGGGTGTGCAGTTCCCTGGCACCGTGTACATCTGTAGTTATGTAGGGTCCTTTGTCAAGCGCTTGAGCCCACTGCATTTCTTGTGCACCCAGTGCTTGCACCCGTTGCAGAAGATGCTGTTGCTGCCCACTCCAGTGCGACAGACGGCGCATGGAAACTCGCCTGAACTCTGCAGGAGGTCCAGGCCCTTACCGCAGATCATGATCTTCGTCTTTCCTGCATTTACTCTCAGTCCTTTCTTTTTCATTGCTTTTTTCCAAGTCAAGAGCTTTCTGACACATTAATCGAGCGATTCAGCGATGATAACAAGGTCATCGGCATAGAGGTCCTCCCAGGGGACCCCAAAGAGGAACTCTCGTGATAAGGCTTCAAGCACAATGATGAAGAGAAGCGGGCTGAGTACTGAGCCTTGGTGAACACCGACCTTCACTTCAACTCTTCAATGTACCCCTCACCAACACGGACACGGCTCCGCGCATTTGCATACATCCCCTGCACCAGTCGTACAATCTACTCCTCCACACCAAGTTTTCTCAGCGCCCACGACCTTCCGAGGTACTCGATCAAAAGCCTTTTCCAGGTCTACGAAATCAATGTAGAGTCTCTTGTTGGCAGCTAGATACTTCTCTTGCAGTTGCCTGACAACAAAGATTGTGTCTGTTGTGCCTCTGCCTGGGACGAAGCCAAACTGGGAATCGTCGATTGACACCAACTGTCTGATGAGGCCGTCCACAATCATCTCCAGGACTTTCATGACCTGCTTTGTCAGCTTGAGACCGCGGTAGTTGCCCCCTTCCAATGCATCCCCCTTTCCCTTGTAGAGGTAGACAATGAAACTCTGCTCCCAGTCAGAGGGTACCTTGCCGTCGCGAATGATTGCAGCTGCGAGGCCACGGATCCTGGAGGCGCCCATGTCACCGGCTGCTCGTATCATCTCCACCACTATGCCTGATGGGCCCGGTGCTTTGCGAGCCTTCATCTGTGAGATAGCCTTCTTAACCATATCAATGGTGATTGGGATGGGTTGGCCTTCCACTAATGGTTGATGAGACAGGTGGTCTGGGTGGTGGTTGATGAGAGGTAGTGTATACAACAAGAGGCCCACGGGTCACGGGTCGCTCACCTGAGTGACATAGCCACTGCAGATATGCAGATGTTAAGCAACATTTTTCCAATCCTGTCATCGCAACTAATGAAAAGATCATCATTTAAGCAGTTCTTAATTTTGAAGAAAAATATATATGGCATGACAGTCAGTCAATGGCGCGTGATCATTTGAACAAACTCTCAATCAAATTTCAACAGTGGGATCAATGTGAAATTTGGTGGCAAATGGTTAAGTGGTTTCTGGAGAATCATGGTTTTATACATGTAAACAGCTCAGTGGCAGGGAATTATAATGAACATAAACAAGATGGCAGTCATCTTAGATTTCCAATCAGAATGATTTTAGCTACTGTTGATCTACAAGTCACCTCGATACTTCCAATGAACTTTGAGTCAATTGCCCTTTCGGTTCAGGAAAAAAAGTTCAAAACAGACTTTCAAGATGGACGCCATAGCCTCAATTTGGGACTTCTTATCGCAACGATTTCAGCTATTTTTTATCTACAAGTCACCCTGATGCTTCCTACCAAGTTTCGAGTCGATTGGCCTTTCAGTTCAGAAGAAGAAGGGAAAAATAGATTTTCAAGCTGGCCACCATCTTGGATTTCCGATTGGAACAATTTTAGCTATTTTTATATCTACAAGTCATCCCGATGCTTCCTACCAATTTTCAAATCAACTGGCCCTTTGGTTCAGGAAAATAAGCGAAGAAAAGAGTTTCAAGATGGCCGCCATGGCGGTCATCTTGGATTTCCGATCCAAACAATTTAAACTATTTTAGATCCACAAGTCACCCCAATGCTTCCTACCAAGTTTCGAGTCAATTGGCACTTGGGTTTAGAAGAAGAAGCGAAAAATAGATTTTCAAGATGGCGCCATGGCGGCCATCTTGGATTTCTGATAGGGACGATTTTAGCTATTTTTGATCTACAGGTCACCCTAATGCTTCCTACCTAGTTTAAACTCAATAAGCCTTTCGGTTCAGGAGAAGAAGTGAAAAATAGATTTTCAAAATGGCCGCCATGGCGGCCATCTTGGATTTCCATTCGAAACGGTTTTAGCCATTTTTGATCTATAAGTCACTTCGATGCTTCCTACCAAGTTTCAAGTCAATAGGCTTTTGGGTTTAGGAGAAGAAGCGAAAAAAAGATTTTCAAGATGGCCACCGTGGCGGCCATCTTGGATCTCCCATCAGCAGGATTTTAGCTATTTTTGATCTACAAGTCACCCTGATACTTCCTACCAAGTTTGGAGTCAATTGGCCTTTCGGCTCAGGAAATGAAGTGAAAAATAGATTTTCAAGATGGCGGCCATGGCTGCCATCTTGGATTTCCGATCAGAACGATTTTAGCTATTTTTGATCTACAAGTCACCCCGATGCTTCCTACCAAGTTTCGAGTCAATTGGCATTTGGGTTTAGGAGAAGAAGCGAAAAATAGATTTTCAAGATGGCCATCTTGGATTTACGATCGGCACGATTTTAGCTATTTTTGATCTACAAGTCACCCCAATGCTTCCTACCAGGTTTCGAGTCAACTGGGCTTTCGGTGCGGGAGAAGAAGCGAAAAACAGATTTTTAAGATGACAGCCATGTCGGCCATCTTGGATTTCCGATCGGAACGATTTTAGCTATTTTTGATCTACAAGTCACCCTGAGGCTTCCTACTATCATACTCTGGACCAGTTATATGGAACACAATTCCATCGGATATTAAGAAGTCGTCATCGATTAATACTTTTACTAGGAACGTTGTCGAATGGATTGCAAACGAATAACTCATTTCATGAATTAGACATACCTCCACCACAAATTTGCATTGTAAATATCATTTTCGTATAATTTCTCCGCCACATTTTATCATTTTATCATTGTAATATCAATTTCATGTATCATATGTAACTTTTGTGTTATTCTGTTTGTTGCAATGTTTCCCCTCTGACTGTCATTTTAATGTGTTTACATATATTGTTCATGTAGATGCTTTTTTTTTTAAAACAAAGAGGGCCCCATGGAAGACTGGTTGTACCAAATGGGTCACCCTCTCTAAATAAAGATTTCCGATCGGCACGATTTTAGCTATTTTTGATCTACAAGTCACCCTGGTGCTTCCTAGCAAGTTTGGAGACAATTGGCCTTTCGGTTCAGAAGAAAAAGCGAAAAATAGATTTTCAAGATGGCGGCCATGGCGGCCATCTTGGATTTCGGATCGGAACGATTTTAGCTATTTTTGATCTACAAGTCACCCCGATGCTTCCTACCAAGTATCGAGTCAACTGGCCCAGGGGCGTAGGAGGAGTAGGCTTTTAAAGCAATTGTTGATGACGGACGACGGACAACGGACGACGGACGACGCACGACGGACATTGACTGACTACAATAGCTCACCATGAGCACTTCATGCTCAGGTGAGCTAAAAGTTTGAGCAAATTTGGCTCAGTGGCTTCAGAGGTGAAGTCGTCTGAAATTCTCAACAATTTTCCCATACAAATGTTATAGGGCTCATACAAATGCATAGGGAAGCAAACTTGACCTTGCCGTAAAAAGGTCAAATGTCAATGTAGCTCCTGTCCCCGATGATTTGTGCTACATACTTAATCTTTTAGCTCTGTGCCTCATGGTTTCAGAGAAGATTTTTGAAGGTTCTTTAGCTATACAGTTCTATATAAACATATGACCCCCCCCTGGGATGTGGCCAGTTTGGACCCCAGGGGCTTGATGGCAGGATTTAAGTAGGGGACCGCTACACATCGCTACATACTAAATATATAAGCTGTGGACCTCATGGTTTCAGAGAAGAAATTTTTTTTTTAAGTTTTCCCATTATAAGTCTATGGGAGCTAATAACCCCCTGGGTGTGGCCAATTGGACCCCTGGGCCATGGTTGGCAGGATTTATGTAGGAGACCACTAATCATCACTACATACTTAATCTGTTAGCTCTCTGCCGCATGGTTTCAGAGAAGAAAATTTTTGAAGGTTCTTTAGCTATATAGTTCTATATAAACATATGACCACCATCCCCCCACCCTCCTCAACCCCCTGGGGTGTGGCCCTTTTGGAGCCCTGGTGCGTGATTGGCAGAATTTATGTAGGGGACCACTTAACATTGCTACACACTAAATATATAAGCTGTCGGCCTCATGGTTTCAGAGAAGATTTTTTAAGTTTTCCCATTATAAGTCTATGGGAGCTAGTAACCCACAGGGCGTGGTCAAATTGGGCCCCAGGGGCATGGTTGGCAGGATTTATGTAGGAGACCACTAAATATCTCTACATACTTAATCTGTTAGCTCTCAGCCTCATCATTTCAGAGAAGATATTTGAAGGTTCTTTAGCTATATAGCTCTATATAAACATATGACCCCCTGGGTGTGGCCAGTTTGGAGCCCTGGGGCTTGATTGACAGGATTTATGTAGGGGACCACTAAACATTGCTATATACTAAATATATAAGCTGTGGGCCTCATGGTTTCAGAGAAGAAGATGTTTTAAGTTTTTACCATTAATATGTAATTAAGGCAATGCCTTTTTCGCGACACCACCTTCTGAACAATTCAGAGTAACTACAGCTGCAATACTGGATGAACATCACTCTGTGGTTCTGAATCTCTTTTAAGTACACTTTTATTTTACTGGTATTATCAGTTAGATAACACAATTTTTAAAGTAAAAAGTACTGGCGCGTTTCTTATTTCTCCTACGGAATATATGTTGTGGATATTCATTAAAAGAGCCTTACCAATGACCTTCTAATAAATATCAACAACATGTTTTGTGTTGAAATTATAATTAACTAGAACATGTGTTTGTAAAATACTATGACCCCAACTATATGCTTTCACTTAAACATGCATTGTCCATAATACTTAAACCAATGGCTAAGTTCAAAAGTAAAAAAATAGTGACAAAAATTAAATTGACGCTTATGCCAAAACCACACATGGCAAAGTTTCAAATTAATCGGTATAAAACATCATTGATGGATATAAAACAAGATACCTACAGTAATGCACTTAATGCATAGTTTTTAAGCACCAAAAATGGCTAAGTTCAAAAGTAAAAAAAAAAAAAGCCTAAGTCGATAAAAGGGGAATAACTCCACAAGGAGAACCCTGACAAAAAAAAAAAAAAAAAAAAAAAAAAAAAAAAAAAAAAAGAAACGAAAACTATAGGTCTGCTTATTTTTCATGCTGATGCTATATATATATATAATTTCAGGATCCTAGCTCTAACCATTCCTGACTAATGCGAGTGTAACGGATGAACAGACGGATGGATGGATAGGCCCAAACCAATATGCCCCCTGAATTTTTTTTTTGAAGTTAGGGGCATAACAGAATTAGCTCAAAAGTAAATCAGGATATCTAAACATTGATTCCAAACAGTTGGCAAAATATCAGGATTCTTCTTCTAGCGGTTCTCTAGATATTGTTTTGAAGGGTTTCCAACTGCTATAATGGCAAAGTCAAAAAAGATACTGCTATAATGGCAAAGTCAAATGCATAACAGCATCAATATTTTATAGAATCTGTTCAAAAGTTAATCACATCATCCATACACTGTGTGCAAAATATCAGAATCTTATCACATAGTAGCCTAAATTCCCAACATTCAGCATGAAATATCTCCCGATATAGCTGATGTACATGCATGAAGATGTGACAAATCAGTTATACCATGGTTCTGCGCATGTATGTGCGATAATGCACTCGCTCATGCTCGTGCATTATCGCATCGTACATGCGCACGAACCATGGTATAACTAAGACCTTGCTCCTGCAGTTTTCTAGATATCGTGTTGGCAACGTTTTCACAATTGTAATATAGGCAAAGTAAAAAGGGCATAACTCTGCCATTAGATCATCTAAACATTAATCGTAAACAGTACGCAAAATATCAGGATCTAGCTCAAGCATTTCTGTAGCTATCATGTTGACAAGGTTTTCCTATTGTTATAATAGCTAAGAGTGAAAATTGGCAGAATCAATCAATAATTTACGGAATAAGCTCAGAAGTTAATCAGGTCGTCTACAAACTAATCCTAAACCGTATGCCAAATAGCAAGCAGTATTCTAGATAAGATGTTGACAAAGTTTTCACGTTGTAATACAGGCAAAGTTGAAAGGGGCATAACTCTGCCAAATTTCAAATGGTAATCAGGTCATCCAAACATTGAACCTAAACAGTATGCAAAAAATAAGGATCCTAGCTCAAGCAGTTTTCAAAATATGGTGTTGACAAGGTTTTACTATTGTTATAATAGCAATGTCTGCATAACTCCATCAATATTTTATGGAATTCACTCAGAAGTTAATAAAGTTGTCTTCACACTGATCCAAAACTGTACGCAGAGGGTTGCAAGGGGTACGAACCCTTTTCTGGGAAAATTATTTGTGGTCTGCAGACTCTGCATGTCATCTGATAATGCTTTATATTTCTATACATTTTCATGAACATATCTTGAATGGTTATCAACTTATACAGCGGAAACAAAACTACTATTGTCAAAAGTCAAAGGGGAATAACTCCAGGAAATATATAGACAAAAGTTACACTGCATGTGGTCTGTACATCATTCAATGATGCTTTATATTTCTGTAAAGTTTCATAAAAATATCTTGGAAGGCTTTCTACTTATACAATGGCAACGAAACTACCATTATCAAATTTCAAAGGAGAATTACTCCAAAAATATAGAGATAAGAGTTATGGTTCTTGTTGTCTGCATGTTGTCTGATGAGGTTTTATATTTCTGTGACGTTTCATGAAAATATCTTGAGCGGTTTTCAAGTTATAGCGGATACGAAAAGACCATTGTCAAATTGCAAAGGGGAATAACTCCAAAAATGTATTGACAAGAGCTCTGGTTCTTGTGGCTGCACATGGTCTGATGATGCTTTATATTTCTATTGTTACATGAAAATATCTTGACCTGTTTTCAAGTTATAGAGCCGACACGATTTTGTGACAGATGGACAGACAACCAAGGCAAAACCAAGACATACCTAGAATTTGTTTTTTCTACAAAAGCACAGATGTCTCCCCTCTTTTTGGCGTCATATTGTACTGTACATTCAGCAAACATTTATATTATAAGCTTCTAAGGAAAATAACTCAAAAAGTAATATGAAATAAATAGGTGTTACCTATGAAACGAGCTTAAGCATTTTATGCACTTTTTTTTTTTCATCAGGTATGCAAAGTCGCGGACCAGACAAAACCTGTTTAAACGTAGGTCCGAGGCAAAGTTCATAACATCGACCAATTTTTTTTTTTCCATGAAATTTTGTACATTAGTGTGTCACCGCGTATAGGTATATGATACTCTTGTACTGCCTTTCGATGCAAACCGGCCTTTTTAGCGACATGGTAGAGTGTCCGCCTGTCACGCAGATGGCCCGAGTTCAATACCCGGTCGTGGCAATTTTTTTTTTTCACCTGTTACAAGTGTATAAATATTTAGTCATATAGTAAAAAGAAATTATGCATGTACCCCGAAAATTTTTATAGGCTGATTTCGTCAAAAAAAAAAAAAAAAAAAAAAAAAAAAAGAAAGATTTCTTCTTTTCGCTATACCGCGAACGATCAGCTGATCGCCAGTCAACGGAAATCACCGCATATCCTACTTTTATCATGTTGTCAGCGATAAATTCAACTCCATGCATAATTCCTGTTATGTGCTGTAGGAATGCAATCCATTTTTTACGGCAAAATTTCAGTATTTACACTTAAATACGCGAAAATGTTGTTTAATGCGAGAGAAGTCACAAATTAAATATGGCGGCTAAAACGCATATCAGTCACGCATTTATCCGTGTCAATGTCGTAAAAATGTATCCTTCTATTTCATTGGCTATACGATTCATTACAGCCAATGAGATCGCTTGCGGCGGCTGACTGTCTTCCCATGTTTGCAGCAGAGCGTATCTGATCATCATATTTTTCAGAAACCAGGCTAGCAACGGACATAAATTAGCGTTGGTTTTTGGGGTCAACATTAAGCCGATACACTCCGCTGTAGATTTGGGAAACCAGTCAGCCGCCGCATGCGAATTCTTCTGCATAGTATGTGAGAGCCTCACGATACCTATAGTACGAGCTTAAGCTTCTTCGCAGGTCGCTTAATCTCGTTATTAATACAAGAGTTATGGTTCTTGCGCTTTGCACATCCTCTAATGTTGATTGATATTCATAGAGTTTCGTAAAGATATCTTGAATGGTTTTCAAGTTATAGAGTGGACACGTTTTTGGTGATGGACAAAGTTCCAAGGGAAATAATTCAAAAAATGTATAAATGCAAGAGTTATGGTTCTTGCGCTCTGCACGTCGTCTAATGTTGATTGATGTTTACATGGAGTTTCTTGAAGATATCTTGAACAGGTTTCAAGTTACAGAGCGGACACGACTTTCTGACGGACAAAGTTCCAAGGGAAATAACTCAAAAAGTATAAATGCAAGAGTTATGGTTCTTGTGCTCTGCACGTAAGATAATGTTGATTGATATTTATATGAAGTTTCGTGAAGACAGCCATTTTCAAGTTATAGAGCGGACACGATTTTGTGACAGAGACAGATGCCCGGGGGAAAAATGTCTCCCTACCCTAAAGGGGGGTGTCGGGGGGGGGGGGAGACATAAATACAAGAATCCTAGCTCAAGCGGGAGGGGACATATTGCTTTTGGTGCAGATTTTGTCGGCATTGGCATCCCCCTCTAAAGCGGGGGTGGTGTGTGTGTGGGTGGGGGGGGCAATATTAAGAATAGAACAGATTCAAAAACAGGCATAACTCTGGCATGCTAGGTCCAATGGGGAATAAACCTCCCCCCCCCTCCCCCCCCCCCCCCCCCCACACACACACACACAAAAAAAAAAAAAAAAAAAAAAAAAACGGGTTCACTTATTTTCAGATTCCCAGCATAGGCCATTCTCTAGTTTTACAAGCATCTAAAAGTGGTAACGCGCAGATGGACAGAGGACAATACCAAACCAATATGTGACCCCAACTTTTCAAAGTCTGGGGGATAAAAATATATATCTGGATGATCCTCTAGAGTGCTCTAGAGTTCTGGCTATCTGTTATTTCATTCATTTGTGGATTCACTATCTCTATGGGGCCCTCTGGGATGGGTAAATCTCATGCCAATAGTCGAAATGGCCAAAATTTAACTTGTCGGAGATTTTATGCCGGTCCTTGTTATCTGCCTGTTCGATGAAGACTCAATCAAAAATGAAGTAAATATCATCTTCCCTATTATATATCTATGGGAAACTAAAGGACAAGTAACTCTCCTGCGAATAGTCTGATCTGACCCAAAATCAAATTTGTCCAAGATTTTATGGCTGTCCTCAATACCTGCAATGCTGATGAAGATTTAATCGAAAATGAAATTACTATCGTCTGGACAACATTTTCCTACCTATATGAGGCCCATAAGGATTGGTAACTCCCATGCCAATATTCGAAACTGGATCAAAATTGAACGAGATTTTATGCCTGTCATTATTTGCATGTTTGATGAGTATCTGATTAAAAATGAAGTCGCTATCCTCCGGACAACATTTTCTCCATAATAGGTCTATGGAAGACTTAATGGAAAGTACCGTATTCGACCTAATTGCCGCACTATGTGCTTAGAATTTTCAAAATTACTGGGAAAACTTGTGGTAAAATACGAATCCACCTTAACTCATTTAAAAACATGATCGGCAAGACTTATGTAATGATGTTTATTGCTTATGCGTTTTTTTTCTGGTTTTCTTTATAAAAGCATATTTTATAGGTACACATATGAATTGCATCGACAAGTTGATGCAATTCAAATGGGTTCCCACAACATATGCATTTATGAAGAAGTAGACAAAAAATACACTGGCTGCATTCTGAAGACTATGGAATCGCTTGATTGTGCACTTATAGGGGTATGTGCAGTAATTAGGTCAAATACGGTAACTCAAATGCATTTTGCCACTCCTACCTTTGCTAGATGTTCTGTCCCTTTAAAAGGCCAGACAAGAGATACGTTCAACAGGTTATTTTTTCCCTGCTGGTGCACAACATGGTCTTTCCCTACTATATGCAACAAGGTCTTCTTTCCCTGCTGGTGCGTACCAGGGTCTTCTTTCATCTCTTGTGCTTTACAGATTTCCTACTTTAATTTTGCCATGACATCCAAACAAAATGACCAGGGATATGGAATTATGAAATTGTATGACTTTACTTTTATTTCTTGAAGAAATTGTTTTTGTTGAGGTTTTACGGACCAGTCAACCCAATGAAGTCATGTCGAGTGCAGTCAGTTTACCTAACCACACTTTTACTGGGCAGGCTTAGTCCTCTAAGTAGTTAGTATTGTGTGCACATTCTTTTGCCATATGTTGTGGGTACTCATTAGAAGCGCCTGGTTTACGAGAGAAATAAGAACAGTATATATATATATATATATATATATATATATATATATATATATATATATATATATATATATATATATATATATATATATATATATATCATAATTTGGATACTCTTCTAAGCTGGAGCTATGAAGTCCATGTCCCAGACAAGTAAATTGAAATTTTTATTTGTCCTCAGTGAAATGGCAAGGTATTTCCACAGGCCTGAAAATCATCCAGTCACAAAACATTTAAACTGGGTAGACAATCATCAAATGATCATAACTGCCAAATATGAAGTTTTTAAAAGTAAAACGTATTTTAAACAAGCAATACTTGCTATTCTATTCTGTTTTCACACCTTCCACAGAAAAAAACGACCGTTCAGTCGTCTTAATCCAGAAAGCCCCTTAGGAAGTTACCTGTGTGACGTCACTTTTCCCCGCTCTTTTGATCACATGTCAGTTTCTTTGAAGATACAAACCCCTAAAAGACAGAGCTAAGCGGGGAAAGGTAGGAGGGATTGTCTTATCTATAGGTTATGTTTGGCTTGTTAAAATACGTTTAACTTTTAAAAACTTCATTTTAACTGCACAATACATTAACCGATAATGTGCAAGAATTTGCAGAATATGTGGGAAGGAGCTCCCTATTCTAACACGAATTAATTAGATCCCTCCACTTCTGGATTAAGGCTCTGGAAGCTCTTGGAATAAGATCATTCATGATATAAATCCTAAGAATGAGCCAATTCCAACATTAATAACATATCTTAAGGTATTGCCACCTTATATGTTAATAGTAGACTCTGGAGGTTGCCAGTTTCTCAAGCCTCAGAGGCCTGAATTCCTCCTCCCCCCCCCCCCCCGCCCCCCCCTCTCCCCCCCCCCCCCCACACACACACACACCTTTTTTTTTCTTTTCGGGTAACGATAGATGATCCCAAAAAGAATTATTGAGTCAGTGAAACAGAAAGATGCTCAGAAAGATAGCTGTTTATCTTTGAGAGACATATAAAATAAGGAAATGTCTTCTCGTATGAGTTTCCTGTAGATAACCTACATATCTAGAGGTTTAATTATAAATCCTAGAAATGTAATGATTATCTAAGTTATTAAATAGTCAAAACTATTTACGTATAAATATGAAACTAGAGCTGGTGTTTGTCAAACACTATGCCCCCAACGCTGCCTGACTCTAACACTGCATGACTCCAACACTGCTTGCCCATGACGGTAATAATAGTACAAATATACGAGATTTCAGTGTTATTTTATTGAATGGGAAATAACTCTAAAATGGGTGACAATTCGGATAATTAAAAAAAAAAAAAAAAATACAGTTCGCCTATATTTTCATAAGGAATCCATATAAGAAATTTCAAAATATTAGCATACATGGTTCTAAACTTATGCTATGCACAATAAATTAACAAATGGCCAAAAATTGCAAAAGGCCATAACTCCCAACAAAATTTCATTAAACTGGCTGAAAATTTAATCAGGTGATCTCTTCAGTCCCAATCAGTATCCCAAAATATAAAGGCTCTTGCTCAAATACTTTTTGAGATATCTTGCTTGCTAACGAGATTTTAATGTTTAAAATGGGAGATAATTCGGATAAGAAAAAAATACTCGTCATCTATTTTTTTATGAGAATTCCATATATGAAATTTCAAAACATTAGCATACATTGTTCTAAACTTATGCTATGCACATGAAAGCAACAAATGGCCAAAATTTGCAAAGGGCCATAACCCCAACAAAATTTCATTAAATTCGATGAAAATGTAATCAGGTGATCTCCTTCTCAGTCCCAATCAATAAACCAAATATCAAGACTCTAGCTCAAATACATTTTGAGATATCTTGCTGACGAGAATTCAATGTTATTTTGTTAAAAGGGTAATAACTGTAAAATGGGAGATAATTTGGATAAGAAAAAAATTTGGCTCCCCTATTTTTTCATGAGGAATCCATATATGCATTTTCAAAACATTAGCATACATGGTTCTAAACTTATGCTATGCACATGAAAGCAACAAGATCAAGTAGCTAGAAATTGCAAAGGGCCATAACTCCCAACAAAATTTCATTAAACTGGCTGAAAATTTAATCAGGTGATCTCCTCCTCAGTCCCAATCAGTATGCAAAATATAAAGGCTCTAGCTCAAATACTTTTTGAGATATCTTGCTAACGAGATTTCAATGTTATTTTGTTTAAAGGGCAATAACTCTAAATAGGGAGATAATTCGTACAAGAAAAAAATACAGGTCACTTATTTTTTCATGAGAAATCCATATATTAAATTTCAAAACATTAGCATACATGGTTCTAAACATGCTATGCACATGAAAGCAACAAGATCAAGTAGCTAGAAATTGCAAAGGGCCATAACTCCCAACAAAATTTCATTAAACTGGCTGAAAATTTAATCAGGTGATCTCCTCCTCAGTCCCAATCAGTATACAAAATATAAAGGCTCTAGCTCAAATACTTTTTGAGATATCTTGCTAACGAGATTTCAATGTTATTTTGTTAAAAGGGCAATAACTCTAAATAGGGAGATAATTCGTACAAGAAAAAAATACAGGTCACCTATTTTTTCATGAGAAATCCATATATGAAATTTCAAAACATTAGCATACATGGTTCTAAACATGCTATGCACATGAAAGCAACAAAAAGCCAAAAATTGCAAAGGGCCATAACTCCAACAAAATTCCATTAAATTCGTTGAAAATGAAATCAGGTGATCTCCTCCTCAGTATACCAAATATCAAGATATCAAATACTTTTTTTTAGATATCTTGCTAACGAGATTTCAATGTTATTTTGTTACAAGGGAAATAACTCTAAAGTGGGAGATAATTTGGAGAATAAAAAAATACAGGTCGCCTAATTTTTTATGCGGAATCCATATATGAATTCTCAAAACATTAGCATAAATGGTTCTTAACTTATGCTATGCACATGAAAGCAACAAGATCAAATAGCCAGAAATTGCAAAGGGCCATAACTCCAACAAAATTTCATTAAACTGGCTGAAACTTCAATCAGGTGATCTCCTCCTCAGTCCCAATCAGTATACCAAAATATCAAGGCTCTTGCTCAAATACTTTTTGAGATATCTTGCTTGCTAACGAGATTTTAATGTTTAAAATGTGAGATAATTCCGATAAGAAAAAAAATTTACTCGTGATCTATTTTTTATGAGAAATCCATATATCAAATTTCAAAACATTAGCATACATAGTTCTAAACTTATGCTATGCACATGAAAGCAACAAATGGCCAAAAATTGCAAAGAGCCATAAACCCAACACAATTTCATTAAATTCGATGAAAATGTAATCAGGTGATCTCCTCCTCAGTCCCAATCAATAAACCAAATATCAAGACTCTAGCTCAAATACTTTTTGAGATATCTTGCTGACGAGAATACAATGTTATTTTGTTAGAAGGGTAATAACTCTAAAATGGGAGATAATTTCGATAAGAAAAAAAATTTGGGTCACCTATTTTTCATGAGGAATCCATATATGAATTTTCAAAACATTAGCATACATGTTCTAAACTTATGCTATGCACATGAAAGCAACAAGATCAAATAGCCAGAAATTGCAAAGGGCCATAACTCCAACAAAATTTCATTAAACTGGCTGAAACTTCAATCAGGTGATCTCCTCCTCAGTCCCAATCAGTATACCAAAATATCAAGGCTCTTGCTCAAATACTTTTTGAGATATCTTGCTTGATAACGAGATTTTAATGTTTAAAATGGGAGATAATTCGGATAAGAAAAAAAAATTACTCGTGATCTATTTTTTATGAGAAATCCATATATCAAATTTCAAAACATTAGCATACGTAGTTCTAAACTTATGCTATGCACATGAAAGCAACAAATGGCCAATAATTGCAAAGAGCCATAACCCCACCACAATTTCATTAAATTCGATGAAAATGTAATCAGGTGATCTCCTCCTCAGTCCCAATCAATAAACCAAATATCAAGACTCTAGCTCAAATACTTTTTGAGATATCTTGCTGACGAGAATACAATGTTATTTTGTTAGAAGGGTAATAACTCTCAAATGGGAGATAATTTCGATAAGAAAAAAAAATGGGTGACCTATTTTTTCATGAGGAATCCATATATGAATTTTCAAAACATTAGCATACATGGTTCTAAACTTATGCTATGCACATGAAAGCAACAAGATCAAGTAGCTAGAAATTGCAAAGGGCCATAACTCCCAATAAAATTTCATTAAACTGGCTGAAAATTTAATCAGGTGATCTCCTCCTCAGTCCCAATCAATAAACCAAATATGAAGACTCTAGCTACAAGAAAAAAATACAGGTCACCTATTTTTTCATGCGAAATCCATATATGAAAAGTTCAAAACATTAGCATACATGGTTCTAAACTTATGCTATGCACATGAAAGCAACAAATGGCCAAAAATTGCAAAGGGCCATAACTCCAACAAAATTCCATTAAATTCGTTGAAAATGAAATCAGGTGATCTCTTTCTCAGTCCCAATCAGTATACCAAATATCAAGACTCTAGCTCAAATACGTTTTTTAGATATCTTGCTAACGAGATTTCAATGTTATTTTGTTAAAACTCTAAAGTGGGAGATAATTTGGAGAAGAAAAAAATTACAGGTCACCTATTTTTTCATGCGGAATCCATATATGAATTTTCAAAACATTAGCATACATGGTTCTAAACTTATGCTATGCACATGAAAGCAACAAGATCAAATAGCCAGACATTGCAAAGGGCCATAACTCCAACAAAATTTTATTAAACTGGCTGAAACGTCAATCAGGTGATCTCCTCCTCAGTCCCAATCAGTATACCAAAATATCAAGGCTCTTGCTCAAATACTTTTTGAGATAGCTTGCTTGCTAACGAGATTTTAATGTTTAAAATGGGAGATAATTCGGATAAGAAAAAAAATTTACTCGTGATCTATTTTTTATGAGAAATCCATATATCAAATTTCCAAACATAAGCATACATAGTTCTAAACTTATGCTATGCACATGAAAGCAACAAATGGCCAAAAATTGCAAAGAGCCATAACCCCAACAAAATTTCATTAAATTCGATGAAAATGTAATCAGGTGATCTCCTCCTCAGTCCCAATTAATAAACCAAATATCAAGACTCTAGCTCAAATACTTTCTGAGATATCTTGCTGACGAGAATACAATGTTATTTTGTTAAAAGGGTAATAACTCAAAAATGGGTGATAATTTCGATAAGAAAAAAATTTGGGTCACCTATTTTTTCATGAGGAATCCATACATGAATTTTCAAAACATTAGCATATATGGTTTTTAACTTATGCTATGCACATGAAAGCAACAAGATCAAGTAGCTAGAAATTGCAAAGGGCCATAACTCCCAACAAAATTTCATTAAACTGGCTGAAAATTAAATGAGGTGATCTCCTCCTCAGTCCCAATCAGTATATCTAATATAAAGGCTCTAGCTCAAAGACTTTTTGAGATATCTTGCAAAGGAGATTTCAATGTTATTTTATTACAAAGGCAATAACTCTAAACAGGGAGATAATTCGGACAAGAAAAAAAATACAGGTCACCTATTTTTTCATGAGAAATCCATATATGAAATTTCAAAACATTAGAACACATGGTTCTAAACTTATGCTATGCAAATGAAAGCAACAAAAGGCCAAAAATTGCAAAGAGCCATAACTCCAACAAAATTCCATTAAATTCGTTGAGAATGCAATCAGGTGATCTCTCCCTCAGTCCCAATCAGTATACCAAATATCAAGACTCTAGCTCAAATACTTTTTTAGATATCTTGCTAACGAGATTTCAATATTATTTTATTACAAGGGAAGTAACTCTAAAATGGGAGACAATTCGGATAAGAAAACAAGAGGCCCAGGGCCACGGGTCGCTCACCTGAGTGACATAGCCACTGCAGATATGCAGGTGTTATGCATCATTTTTCCAATCCTGTCATTGCAACTAATGAAAAGATCATCATTTGAGCAGTTCTTAATTTTGAAGAAGAATATTATATATGGCATGACAGTCAATGGAGCATGATCATTTGAACAAACTCTCAATCACATTTCAACAGTAGGATCAATGTGAAATTTGGAGTCAATTGGCTAATTGGTTTCTGAAGAATCATGATTTTATACATGTAAACAGCACAGTGGCAGGGAAATATAATAAACATAAACAAGATGGCAGCCATCTTGGATTTCCAATCAGAATGATTTTAGCTACTGTTGATCTACAATTCACCTCGATACTTTCAAAAAACTTTGGGTCAATTTCCCTTTCGATTCAGGAGGAAAAGTTCAAAACAAGATTTTAAAGATGGCCACATTAGCCGCAATTTGGGATTCCCTATCGCAACGATTTGAGCTATTTTTCATCTACAAGTCACTCAAATGCTTCCTATCAAGTTTCGAGTCAATTGGCCTTTCAGCTAAGAAGAAGAAGGGAAAAATAAATTTTCAAGATGGCCGCCCTCTTGGATTTTCGATTCGAACGATTTTAGTTATTTTTATATCTACAAATCATCCCGATGCTTCCTACCAATTTTCAAATCAACTGGCCCTTTGGTTCAGGAAAATAAGCGAAAAAAAGAGTTTCAAGACGGCCGCGATGATGGCCATCTTGGATTTCCGATCCAAACAATTTAAGCTATTTTAGATCTACAAATCACCCTAATGCTTCCTATCAAGTTTCGAATCAAATGGCCTTTCAGTTCGGGAGAAGAAGCGAAAAACAGATTTTCAAGATGGCTGTCATGGCGGCCATCTTGGATTTCTGATAGGGATGATTTTAGCTATTTTTGATCTACAGGTCACCCTGATGCTTCCTACCTAGTTTAAAGTCAATAAGCCTTTTGGTTCAGGAGAAGAAGTGAAAAACAGATTTTCAAGATGGCTGTCATGGCGTCCATCTTGGATTTCCAATCGGAACAATTTTTGCCAATTACAATCTATAATTCACCCCGATGCGTCCTACCAAGTTTCAAGTCAATTGGCTTTTGGGCTTAGGAGAAGAAGCGAAAAAAAGATTTTCAAGATGGCCACCATGGCTGCCAACTTGGATTTCCGATCAGCATGATTTAAGCTACTTTTGATCTACAAGTCACCCTGATGCTTCCTACCAAGTTTGGAGTCAACTGGCCTTTCGGCTCAGGAGAAGAAGAGAAAAATAGATTTTCAAGATGGCGACCATGGCGGCCATCTTGGATTTCCGATTGGAATGATTTTAGCTACTTTTGATCTACAAGTCACCCCGATGCTTCCTACCAAGTTTCGAGTCAATTGGCATTTGGGATTAGGAGAAGAAGCGAAAAATAGATTTTCAAGATGGCCGCCATGGCGCCCATCTTGGATTTACGATCGGCACAATTTTAGCTATTTTTGATCTACATGTCACACATATGCTTCCTAGCAAGTTTGGAGTCAATTGGCCTTTTGGTTCGGGAGAAGAAGCAAAAAATAGATTTTCAAGATGGCTGCCAGCCATGGCAGCCATCTTGGATTTCCAAACGGAACGATTTAAGCTATTTTTGAACTATAAGTCACCCCAATGATTCCCACCAAGTTTCGAGTCAATTGGCTTTTGGGTTCAGGAGAAATAGCGAAAAATAGATTTTCAAGATGGCTGCCATGGCGGCCATCTTGGATTTCCGATCGGCATGATTTTAGTTATTTTTGATCTACAAGTCACCCCGATGCTTCCTAGCAAGTTTGGAGTCAATTGGCCTTTCGGTTCAGGAGAAGAAGCGAAAAATAGATTTTCAAGATGGCGGCCATCTTGGATTTCCGATCGGCACAATTTTAGCTATTTTAAATCTACAAGTCACCCCGATGCTTCCTACCAAGTATCGAGTCAATTGGCCCAGGGGTGTAGGAGGACTAGGCTTTTAAAGCAATTGTTGACGCCGCATTACGGACGACGAACGACGGACGACGCACGACGGACATTGACTGACCGTAATAGCTCACCATCAGCACTTCGTGCTCAGGTGAGCTAAAAATACAGGTCACCTATTTTTTCATGCGGAATCCATATATGAATTTTCAAAACATTAGCATACATGGTTCTAAACTTATGCTATGCACATGAAAATAACAAGATGGAATAGCCAGAAATTGCAAAGGGTCATAACTCAAACAAAATTTCATTAAACTGGCTGAACCTTCAATCAGGTGATCTCCTCCTCAGTCACAATCAGTATGCCAAATATCAAGGCTCTAGATCAAATACATTTTGAGACATCTTTTTAACGAGATTTAAATGTTATTTTATCACAAGGGAAATAAACGCTAAAATGGGAGATTATTCAGATTAGAAAAAAATACGGGTCACCTATTTTTTCATGAGGAATCCATATATGAAATTTCAAAACATTAGCATACATGGTTCTAAACTTATGCTATGCACATGAAAGCAACAAATGGCCAAAAATTGCAAAGGGCCATAACTCCAACAAAATTTCATTAAATAAGTTCAAAATTTAAACAGCTGATCTCCTCCTCAGTCCCAATCAGAATACCAAATATCAAGACTCTAGCTCAAATACTTTTTTTTAAATATCTTGCTAACGAGATTTCAATGTTATTTTACTACAAGGGAAATAACTCTAAAATGGGAGATAATTCGGATAAGAAAAAAATACAGGTCACCCATTTTTGCATGCGGAATCCATATATGAATTTTCAAAACATTAGCATACATGGTTCTAAACTTATGCTATGCACATGAAAGCTACAAGATCAAATAGCCAGAAATTGCAAAGGGCCATAACTCCAGCAAAATTTCATTAAACTGGCTGAAACTTCAATGAGGTGAATTTCTCCTCTGTCCCAATCAGTACAGCAAATATCAAGGCTCTAGCTCAAATACTTTTTGAGATATCTTTCTAACGAGATTTAAATGTTATTTTATTACAAGGGAAATAACTCTAAAATGGGAGAAAATTCGGATTAGAAAAAAATACGGGTCACCTATTGTTTCATGAGGAATCCATATATGAAATTTCAAAACATTAGCGTACATGATTCTAAACTTATGCTATGCACATGAAAGCAACAAAATGGCCAAAAATTGCAAAGGGCGTACCTCCAACAAAATTTCATTAAACTAGTTGAAAAGTTAATCAGCTGATCTCCTCCTCAGTCCCAATCAGTAAATATCAAGACTCTAGCTCAAATACTTTTTGAGATATCTTGCTAACGAGATTTCAATGTTATTTCATTACAAGGGAAATAACTCTAAAATGGCAGATAATTCGGATAAGAAAAAAAATACAGGTCACCTATTTTTTCATGCGAAATCCATATATGAATTTTCAAAACATTAGCATACATGGTTCTAAACTTATGCTATGCACATGAAAGCAACAAGATCAAATAGCCAGAAATTGCAAAGGGCCATAACTCCAACAAAATTTCATTAAACTGGCTGAAACGTCAATCAGGTGATCTCCTTCTCAGTCCCAATCAGTATACCAAATATCAAGGCTCTAGCTCAAATACTTTTTGAGATCACATTCTAACGAGATTTAAATGTTATTTTATTACAAGGAAATAACGCTAAAATGGGAGACAATTCGGATTAGAAAAAAAAATGGGTCACATATTTTTTCATGAGGAATCCATATATAAAATTTCAAAACAATAGCATACATGGTTCTAAACTTCTGCTATGCACATGAAAGCAACAAATGGCCAAAAATTGCAATGGGCCATAACTCCAATAAATCTTCATTAAATTAGTTGAAAATTTAATCAGCTGATCTCCTCCTCAGTCCCAATCAGTATACCAAATGCCAAGACTCTAGCTCAAAAACTTTTTGAGATATCTTGCTAACGAGATTTCAATATTATTTTATTAAAAAGGGCAAGAACTCTAAAATGGGAGATAATTCGGATAAGAAAAAAAATCGGGTCACCTATTTTTTCATGAGGAATCCACAAATGAATTTTCAAAACATTAGCATACTTGGTTCTAAACTTATGCTATATGCACACGAAAGCAACAAGATCAAATAGCCAGAAATTGCAAAGGGCCATAACTCCAACATAATTTCATTAAACTGGCTGAAAATTTAATCAGGTAATCTCCTCCTTAGTCCCAATTAGTACACCAAATATCTCTAGCTCAAATACTTTTTGAGATATCTTGCTAACGAGATTTCAATGTTATTTTATTAAAAATAAGAAATAACTCTAAAATGGGAGACAATTCGGATAAGAAAAAAAGTACGGGTCTTCTATTTTTTTCATGAGGAATTCATATATGAAATTTCAAAACATTAGCATACATGGTTCTAAAAAAGGTAAGAGAAAAGTCCAGGGAGTGCCACAATCACAAACCGCAGCCCTTCCCAGACCCCAAGAGGAAGAGGAAACCGACAAATCTAAACAAGCACAAACCGAACAAACGTACGAAAAGCACTAAGATTAGCTCTCTCTTCCCCAAGCGAGGTAATCGCAATACTAAAAGGACTGAAAAACACAAGAACAAAATGACACACGGTAAGACATACAACAAATCGCCTCGTAGAATAAACCACAAAGCAACAAAGAGTAATACCTGGACCACCGCCTTAGAACGGTCGGTAGAGCAAAGCACCAGGGGGTTTAAAGTACTTTTACAGCTAGCCAACTTCACCCTGGGTCCCGATGCCACTCTTAATCACAAATAGAAAAACAGAAAGCAAAATGGGCTAAACTTATGCTATGCACATGAAAGCAACAAATGGCCAAAAATTGCAAAGGACCAGAACTCCAACAAAATGTCATTAAATTTGTTGAAAATTGAATAAGGTGATCTCCTGCTCAGCCCATATCAGTATTCCAAATATCAAGACTCTAGCTCAAATACTTTTTGAGATATCTTGCTAATGAGATTTCAATGTTATTTTATTTAAAGGGCAATAACTCTAAAATGGGAGATAATTCGGATAAACAAACAATAAGAGTCAACTATTTTTTCAGGAGGAATCCATATATGAAATTTCAAAACATTAGCATACATGGTTCTAAAGTTATGCTATGCACCAGAAAGAGTGACGAATGAACGAATGTACAAATGAACGAACAAACGAACGAGCTAACAGACAAGCCAGAAGCAATTATAATAATTGGAATCTGGTTACGAGGGCAAGTCAATAAGTAACCAGCCTATCCAATTTCAAATTGACCGAGACACCCAAGATTTTCATGCCTTGTTTCAATACAAGTTTTAGGCCTGAGGGCAAAATTCCACCCTTATCGTGTAATTCACTCATAAGATTGAATGTCAAATATGGCTATAGCGATGCAAAAGTAAGCTTTTCGTCAAAAGCTGAGTACCGTGCTGTAATTCGGTACTTGTATTTGAAAAAGAAAACAGATCAGGAAATACATTGCGAGTTGACCAATGTTTATGGGTCTTCTGCACCATCGTATGCACAAGTTAAATTCTGGGTTGGGGAATTCAAACGCAGCAGAACGTCTTTAGAAGACGAAACCAGGTCTGCACGCCCATCAGATGTCACCGATGAAGAAATGTGTAACAAAGTACGGGATCTGATGTGCTCTGATTGGCGAATTAAGGTGGAAGAAACAGCGAATGCATTACACATTTCACATGGTAGCGTTTCAACAACTTTACATGATCGCTTGGGTATGCACAAGCTAACAGCCCGTTGGGTCCCAAAATCCCTCAGCGACGGGCAAATGGCAACCAGAGCATCAGTATACAGCGCATTGTTGAAGCGGTTTAGGTCAAAGGAAGATGATTTCCTTTCACGTCTGGTGACTGTAGAGGAGACCTGGGTCCATTATTATGAGCCAGAGAATAAAGCTCAAAGTCGCCAGAGTGTAGGGCCGGGGTCTCCGAGGCCAAAGAAGTTCAAAACGCAACCCTCTGCTGGCAAGGTGATGGCAACTGTATTTTGGGATGCACAAGGCGTTATTATGTTAGAAAAGTACAACAACAGGTGCGTATTATGCAAATTTGCTCGACTAACTGAGAATTGTGATCCGTGAAAAACGCCGAGGTAAACTATCCAAAGGGATTCTGCGCCAACAGGACAATGCGAGAGTCCACACTTGCAAAATTGCAATGGATGCTGTTGAGCGGAATGGGTACGAGCTAATACCGCACCCCGCCTATTCTCCGGACTTAGCTCCTAGTGACTATTTCCTATTCCCAAACTTGAAAAAAGGATAACCATGGACGTCATTTCCGGTCCAACGAAGAAGTCGTGGCGGCAGTTGAGGTGTGGACCAGAGACAAGAACCCTGGCTCTTCAGTTCTGGGCTGATGGCACTGGTACACCGTTGGTCCAAGTGCATCATTCTAGAGGGCAATTACATCGAAAAAGAAGAGATCCATCTCACCCAGAAATAAGTTAGGCTGGTTTTTTATTGACTCGCCCTCGTAATTAGACCAATTTAACTGATCCATCAATGATAGCGAACATATGATTGATAATTCTATATATGTTATCTACTGCCAGTTAGACTGTGATAAAGAATCTTAGTCAGGACAACTGATATTAGAAAGATATTTGTCTATTTCTTCGTATGATGTTGGACAATTTGAATAAATTTTAATACTAAACTTCTACCAGAGGAGATTTAGGAAACGTTTGTATCCTTGGTAAAGTTAATAAAAGAAAGAAAGACTGCAAACGTCATAGCGTAGAGTTTGGCAGCTGTAAAATTTCTAATAAGAGGAAAGGCTGATAACCTAGCTAACTGTATAACTTAAAATATCTTAGTATATTGATAAACGCTCTAGTAAATTTTAGAAGAACTGGCTAGAATCGATTCTGTTACCAGATCTAGATATTTTTTAGTCAAGATTTGAAGGTATATCGGTAATTTGACTATTACGAAAGAGAAGCCAATACCGATTCAACCTTCTTCTATGACATAATTACAATATAGTAAATTCTGACTCCGGTAATGCTAAAGCTTCCTCCATAAGACGAGAATTAGGAAGTTTATTATAGAAATTTCTACTAACCATAGTAGAGTTTATAAGTATACCATACGAGTCAGACTGGAACTAATTTAATATCTCTGAAAACCAAAGGCGAAGAGGTTCAGAGAAGTAATTAACTATTCTACAAATATATATCTGGAATAGTGAGAATTGATGATATTTTCATTTATAATATATATATATAACAGCCAGCTATTCCTGTTATGGATAATTCATTTGTCGTAACTAATTTATCAAAGTTGGATAGAAATTGGCTTATGATATATCACTTCAAAGTAATCTATAAGATGTTCCAGTTTATGGATGAATCATTTATCGTGATGGTAAGATCATCCAAGGAAACTGGTTATAAATATAATATAACTGTAATGATTGTATATAATGATAAACAATCTATTTGTTATAAATATATAGAAATCGGTGTTGAACATATAAGTAGTTTTAAGACAAATTTTTAATAGTTGAAAAACTTTCTGAAATATAACTATTTTCGAGACTTTATCGCATTTCAGAAGAAAAATTAAAGGTACTCCCATATTTCTATGCGTAAATTGGGACACTTATATTATAATTCCATTGTGTTACCAATTCTTTACACAAAGGTGAAGATGTATTGTATGGCTTTTTATTCTCCAATTGTATGCCATACTTGTTTAAAGATAGATGGATATTAATCTTCTATCCGAAATTTAAGAATGGAAACTCATTATTCCTCTATTCGAAGATAGAAAATGAGTTCTCTATCGATAATGATTGTATCGATTAAAATACAATATATATTGGAACCAAATGGATATATTCTCCCTAAATTGAGCAATAAGAGTATATCCACCGACATAAATCGGAAGTTTGTCACTACTGCGATTGACAATTCCAGTAACATATGCAAGTTCCCAAATGATTAATCAGACATAATCGATTCAATTAAAGTCTGAGTCAATAAGTACATTGAAGCATGAATCAATACTAAAATTATTTCAATGTATAAATGTATCAACAAGATTTTGAAACCTATACAACGAACGTAAATAGGTAAAAATCTAACTGTAGAAATCAACTCTCAACTTAAAATGATTAATGATGCTATGAAGATAGATCTTATCGTATCGCAAATAATATCCTGAATAATTGTCAAATAATTCAATAATGGTCTGTTAACGTAAATTCGTAACGATAATGTCCATTTGCAATATGAGGAAATGTACAAATTAAGGTACATTCCTAAATTGCTGGAACAAGACTAGGAAGATGCGACAGTAAAACGTAAATACAGAACTTCCTTAAATAGACAACTTAATCGTATAAGAGATCCATTTTAATTTTAGAGACAGTCCAGTCTAAAAACGCAATCGATTACGTTCTGACTTAGATTTTATATTTTAAATGGAAATATCCGTCATCGGATATTGCAACGTTATCTTTAGGGAACAATATATCCGGGAAAGATCGTGACTTTCCGGCTTGTACCCTTTCCATTACTCGTTAACGGAGACGTTCCGTTTCCTAATAACGAGAATAAATCTGGCTCTTATCTTCGGAACATATGAAAGATGAGGGATATAATTATTTAGTCCTGGTCTTATCGAAAATTTTACGGGACTTTATTTTCTTCACTGTTTCGTAAGTATACAATTTCACTTCGTAAAAGTTATACTTACATACGTAACTATACATTAGGATTATTTCCCCTGACTAGTTCACAACCCGCAAAAAGCTTTACAAGCGTCTCTACAACCCACTGATCACATGACTGATCCAGACGCTTGTACTTATCACCTGTAAAGTCCTCAGTTTAATTTCCGGCGACAAACAGTTCACATCGCAAGTTTTTCAGTATAGAATAGTTTTAGGTGTTGAACTATTTTCTAACTTTCATAATTTAATATTTTCAGAATATATATTATGGCTGAAGCGACAGTTCGGTCGCAGGTGAGTCAGGATTTAATATTATCGGAAGATGAAAATTCGTCGACATTTTCCATTGCACAGACACGTGTAACTTCCGCTAACATGGCGGACAAGAAGAAGCAGGCCGTCACGGCTAAATCCAAGTTTTCTAGGGCGTCGGCAAAAATGGAAGATTTGATACTTCTAGAAAATAAAATTACAGCTGAAATAATTGCTAAATTTTCGTAGTTGGACGGTAGAATAGAACAACTTACTGGTTTGCAAGACAAGTCAAATCTGGCTCCGTTCAGCGGAGGCCGGCTGTGAATTCCGCAGTGGAGGACAGCACTTCGGGTGCGTGTGAACCACAAGATGTGAGGTTTGACAGATCAGGTGGACAAGGACTTCTTATTTCCATTGAAAATAGTTTAGATAAGGATTTTGGTATTTCTAGTCACAGCGTAGATGATGATATGATTTCTTTGCAACCAGGGCAAAATGAACGTCAAAATTTAGGGTTACTTTCATCTGAAGAAGGTGACAGATCTTCTTACATTGAACAAGGAAATTCAGAACAGGTAGATACTTTGAGATTTGGAAAATACACATCTAACACTCAGACAAATAGCAACAAGGAAAATGAATTTGTGTCACATGATAAACTGGGTGAGATTTTTGGCGAAGATGCGCAAACACAACCATCAACCCTAACAAAGGGCTTATATCTTGATAGGGCCCAGATAGACATTCTTAATAATTCCTGGAGAAGCCAGTTTCCAGACAGCATACAGAGAATCTGGTAGACAATCATTTCCAGTCAGTGAAAGTGCGGAGAAGTTTTTACAAGTACCCAGTTTGGATGATCTATCTGAAAGACTACTTAAAAAGAAACATGGTAGGAAGGCTGCTTTTGGCAGTTCTCAGTCATTATTCTCACAACCATACAAATCTATGGAAAAGATAGCTTTTCAAGGACAAATGGCTGCCCGCTTAGGCATTATTTCTTTATGCTACATACAACAAGCTCTGGGTTTATTGCTTGCAAATTTAATGAAAGACTCACCAAATTGGGATGAAATTGTACAAAATGTTCGGGATATATTTGTTATGTCAACCAAATCACTTGATCAGATGGCTCGTGCATGAGCTTTTCACCATCTTATTCGTCGTAAAGCCACAGTGGCTGATACGGGACTACATGAGTTTAAAGATTTACAGAAAACTGCTTTGGCGGCACCCCTGTCAGGAGATAGTGTATTTAGACCAGAGTTGTTTGAAAGGAAACTCAAGGATAGACAGGAGAAAGACAAACGATTGTCAGACTTAATGCCAGAATTTAGTAGAAAATTCTATAAGCGGAAGAATTCCTATCCATCGGAAGCATCTTCTTAGAAGAAAGCTAGACACTCCGAGGATTCCTTCAAAACAAGAGCATCGAATTTTCCGTCGAACTATCGTAGACCTGCTAGAGGAGGTTCTTTTTCATCTAGCAACTCTACGAAGAATTTCACCGATAAGTTCTTTTCGGCCACTTGGAGACAAACCAAACAAATCCTGACTCCATAAAGTGCAAGTTTCCAGAAATACCTGTTGGGGGTCGTTTAAAACTTTTTCACGAAAAATGGCAACAGATAACCCAAGATCAATGGGTACTTTCAGTCATAAAAGACGGTCTCAAGCTAGAATTCTAAGCAAAACCCTCATTCACAGCGATTCGTCAAACAAATGCCAGTGCCCAAGATTTAGATATTTTACTGTCGGAGGTAGACAAATTATTAAGAAACGGTGCAGTAGAACCTGTCCCTCCAGAAAAGATGCAGACAGGTTTCTATTCAACATTTTTTCTTGTTCCCAAAAAATCGGGAGAAATGAGACCAGTTATCAATCTAAGACCGCTGAACAGGTATCTGCGGAAACAGCACTTCAAAATGGATTGCTTAAGCAAGGTCATGAATCTGGTTCAGTTGGGAGATTGGGCAATATCAATCGATCTGAAAGAGGCATACCTACACACGCCTCTCCATATATCACACAGGAAGTTCCTTCGTTTCTGCATTCAGGGGAAAGGCTATCAATTCACGTGCCTATATTTTGGTCCAAGCCAAGCACCAAGAAATTTCACAAAAATTGTAACGGTAATAGCGGCACATCTCAGAGGCTTTCAGTTTACCTGGACGACTGGTTTCTAGTAAATCAGATCAGAGAAATGCTAATAAGGGACAAAATAAGAACGCTCAATCTTCTAGCAGAACTAGGTTTCTTGGTCAATCTGGAGAAATCAACTCTCTGTCCAAGTCAAAACATTACTTACATAGGGACAGTTTTTCTCTTGGAAAGGGGCATTGTCTGTCCAACGCTAGAAAAAATCAGGAAAATTCAAGATGCAATTCAGCGTCTGAAACAAGAACAAATATTTTCTACATTTTTGGGGTTAATGGCCTCAGAAATAATTCCACATGCTCGACTATTCATGAGACCAATACAACTCCATCTTCTACATTTCTGGTGACCAGTATCTCGAAAGCTCCAAGCCAAAATTACAGTCAACAAATTTTTGCTAGACCACTTAATGTGGTGGCAAAAGAAAGAAAATTTGCTTCAGGGAAAATCATTCGCTCCTTTAAAAAAATCTAAAGTCAACAACAGATGCCTCAAAGGTAGGTTTTGGAGGCCATTTGAACAAACAAATCTTTTAAGGTTGTTGGACAGAGCAAGAGAGGAAGTTGCATATCAACAGTCTAGAGCTGGAAGCAGTGCTCCGATCAGTACAGCATTTTCTTCCACAACTCATAGGTCACAGTGTGTTAATAAGAACAGACAACACGACTGTGGTACAATATATAAACAAACGGGGGGGGGGGGGGGGGGTGAGGGGGGTGGGGGGACACGATATGTCCGTCTCTGCTACCAGGCATGGAACCTGTGGAAATTTGCAATAGACAACAATATGTTTCTGACAGCAGCTCATTTATCAGGCAGGCTCAATATTCTAGCGGACGACTTGTCAAGAATAAGAATACGTCCGACAGAATGGACACTGAACAATGCTGTAGTCCGGAAGATTTGCCGGAAGAATGCGCAGATTTTTTGTCTTTTCTTTTTCAATCTGGTTTAAAGTATAGAACTATTGGAGGTTATCGTTCTATGCTGTCAGCTGTTTTACCACCAGTAGACAACATATCAGTAGGCCAGCATCCACATATTATCAGACACTTAAAAGGGGTATTCAATTCACGACCACCTCAAAAGAAACTCGTTCCTGAATGGGATCTACAAAGAGTTTTAGACTTCTTATCTGGAGATTTATTTAAACCACTGTCAAAAGTACATTTAAAATATTTAACCTGGAAAACGGTATTTCTTGTTGCAGTCACGGCGTTCAGACGATGCACAGATATTGAAGCGTTAAGCAATGGCGAAGGATTCATGTCGATACTTCCAGAGGGCATCATTTTTGTCAGACAAGGTTTAGCCAAACAGGACATTCCAAGTCATGTGGGTAGGAAAATTTTCGTTCCTTGTTTTCGTAAGAACAAGAAGTTAGACCCAAAGACGGCTGTACAGATTTATGTAAACAGGACTTCTAAGTTGAGAAGTCGTGACAGTGAAGGTCAAGTGAATAACCTTTTTATTTTATATCAGAAACCACACAACAGTGTTTCCAGGCAAACAATAGCTTCATGGATAGTAAAAGTGGTGAAACAAGCATATGATGACACCAATTTGAAAGTCAGTGCTCATTCTACCAGAGCCATAGGCCCGTCATGGGCTCTATTCAAAGGGGCATCTTTTATCATCCATTTTAGAAGCAGCAGACTGGAGGAAGGACTCCATGTTTAAGAAATTCTATTATAGACAGATAGAGTCCCACAGTTGGGAATTCTAAAGTTTTTAAACAAAGTTTAATATCCGGCGGGTTGCCGCTACAGTTTTTATGAGTAAATAGGTGTATATACTACATTATTTGGTGACAATACTGTCCGGACATACATATACAGGAGGGAGAGTGAATCAGGTGAATCTGTATTCAGAATAAAAGGTACATTTGTAAATAGTTGGGATCTTATTGGACTCGGTTAAACAGATTGTTAACACTGATAACAACCAGCTGAAGAGTACACAGTCACCATTTTCCCACCATCCAGAAAGTACTGCTTGGGAATCATCCTAATGTATAGTTACGTATGTATGTAAATATAAACTTTTACGAAGTGAAATTATAAAATTTGTAATCAAGTTAAAATTTTATGAGGAAAAGTTTATACTTACATAACAACCCTCCCACCTCCCCTCAGTTGTGAAATGGTGACAAACTGTTTGTCGCTGTATTGAACTGAGGATTTTACAGGTGATAAGTACAAGCGTCTGGATCAGTCATGTGATCAGTGGGTTGTAGAGAAGCTTTACACGTTTTGCGGGTTGTGAACTAGTCAGGGGAAATAATCCTAATGTATAGTTATGTATAGTTTCCTCATAAAATTTTAACTTGATTACAAATTTTATAATTCTTCTCCCATTATAATATCTGTTGACGTGCGAAGACAGACAATGGAAGAATTAGTTTATGACTTACATTTGTCAATGATGTTTAGAGGAGGTAAAAACTACTCCTTTCGTAGATAAAGCTTCCTTTCGTAGACAAAAATCTTCCTTTCGTATACAAAGTAATTTGTTAATTTTGTAACAAATATATGTAAGTACTACAATATATACGATAATAAAACCTTCCTTTCGTAGATAAAACCTTCTTTTCGTAGAAAAAAAATCTTCCTCTCGTAGACAAAAAAATGATTTCGTAATTTGTTCATTTCGTAACAAATATATGCAAGTGCAAAGCTATATAGGAAAATAACACCTTCCTTTCGAAGACAAAAATCTTCCTTTCTGAGACATTACCTTCTTTTCATAGACCAAAACTCACTACCTAGGCCCAACAAATATCTTCCTTTCGTAGATAAAGCTTCCTTTCGTAGACAAAAATCTTCCTTTCGTAGACAAACGTAATTTGTTAATTTTGTAACAAATATATGTAAGTACTACAATATATACGATAATAAAACCTTCCTTTCGTAGATAAAACCTTCCTTTCGTAGAAAAAATCTTCCTCTCGTAGACAAAAAAATGATTTCGTAATTTGTTCATTTCGTAACAAATATATGCATGTGCAAAGCTATATACGAAAATAAAACCTTTATTTCATAGACAAAATCTTCCTTTCTGAGACAATACCTTCTTTTCATAGACCAAATCTTCCTTTCGTAGACCAAACCTTCCTTTCACGAAACGAACTTTCCTTCCGAGAAATAAAAGTTTCATTCGATCCCCATATACCATAGCATATAGCCCGAATTTGACAAAATACCCGATTTTATTTATATCATTGCATATATGGTAACCTTTTATATGAAAACTAACTAATTGGGCCCCACAAATATCTTCCTTTCGTAGACAAACCTTCCTTTCGCGAAAGGAACTTTCCTTTCGCGAAATGAAGGTTCCTTTCGCTGTTTAGCCATACCGCTCATTACGTAAGTTTTCCTCTTAGAAATTTCCTTCTGTATCAGACTTAAGGAAATTAATATTGGACCTATACAATACGTCTGTCTTGGGCTTATATTATTATCAGCTGAATAGGTTTCGAAACGATTCCGTAGCCTAATATAATTTGTTAGTCTCTGAAGAAGCCAAAACCTAAATTTCGTAATTAGATTTTGTAACTTCTTGAACTGAGCTAATTTTATTAAGGAAATAATAATAACGTTATCAAATTATTACAGTTTACATCCATTCAAGCTGAAACTTGATTTATAGTTAAATCATGATGTGGAGCAGCACAACTTGTTTCAAGGCTACGGTCCACAATATAGTGGTAGAGCTATGTCACTTTGAAAATTCTGTAAACTTTTCGTTTCCGACTAACTCCTTCTGGAGTCCACATTTGATCAAGCTGAAATTTTGTGAATACTTACAATATGATGCGGAGAAGTGCATATTATTTTCAGGATATAGTACACCAAATATTACCATAGTTATGCCCCATTAAAAATTTCCATAAACTTTTCATTGCCAGCTAACTTCTCCTACAGTTTACATTCAATTAAGCTAAAACTTGATTTATAGTTAGACCATGGTATGGAGCAGTTCATATTAGTTCAAGGTCACAGTACTTCAATTATTAACAGAGTCATGCCCCTTTGAAAATTTGTTATTTCCGGATAACTCCTAGTTTACATCCAATTAAGCCGAAACTTTGTAAATAGTTAGACTATGATGTGGAACAGCTCATATTATTTTAAGGTTATGATCCACCAAATATTAATAGCGTATGCCCCTTTAAAAAATTTTGGTAATGTTTTGATTCTAACTAACTCTAGCTGATGTGGAACAGCTCATATTATTTTAAGGTTATGGTCCACCAAATATTAATAGCGTATGCCCCTTTGAAAAATTTTGGTAATGTTTTGATTCTAGCTAACTCCACTTATAGTTTACATCTGGAGCACTTAATAATGTAGACAGTATATGTGCTACATTGTTTTGCTTGCCACAGGCATACAATGCTTCCGCCTTAGGAGCTCTTGTTGCTTTTATGGTACAGAAAGTTATGTCCAATCAATGCAGTGAGGACCCAGATCAGACTGGTCTCCAAAGAACATCTGATCTGGGTCTGCAATGTTTTAGCTTGGACCTGTAGGAACAAAAACTTGGGATCATAACATAAGTAAAATATGCTTTACAACTACAAATATCCATTTGTTGTTGTAATGATGTAGAATAAAGTGTTGAAATCTTCCAACTAGAATTCGACATTTCAATGAATAGTAGTTGCTATTTGCACGTCAGAGTAGAGAGAGAAATATAGATGCCAGGTTTTATAAAAGAATTTGCTAGCACAAAATCAAGCTTGTATTTCATTGTATATGTTTGTTTTTCTTTCTACAATGTTCATATTGTTATTGTTGTATGTTATTCTGGCATTTGTAAGGTTGCAATGCCTGGTAGCCCTCACCCACTTGGATGCACAGTACAAATACAAACAGAGTTACTACCTTACCAACTATGGCTGATTTACGAATAATCACTTACAATACACAAGGCCTGCAGGGTATTCAGAAGAGATTGGATATTTTTGACTATTTGAAAAATAAAAAGTGCCATATCTACTGCTTACAGGATACACATTTTACTGCAAAAGATGAAATAAACATTAGAGATCAGTGGGGAAGTAACTGTCTTTTCAGCAACAATAGATCAAATGCGAGAGGTGTAGCAATTCTGTTTGGTAAAGAATTAGACTACAAAATACACAGAAGTATAATAGATACTGACGGTAATTTTATTATTCTTGACTTGAATGTTTATAATCAAAAAATGACTTTAGTCAATCCGTATGGACCAAATAATGATAAACCAGATTTTTTTTCAGCATATTTCAAACTATATAGATGAAATTGGTAACAGTGAAAATATTATATGTGGAGATTTTAATTGCGTTTTAAATCCAGAATTAGACTATTATAATTACAAAACAATAAATAACCCAAAAGCCAGAGATAAGATAGTAGAACTAATAAGTACTAAATACTTTCTAGACCCTTTTAGAGAAAACTACCCAACACAAAAGAAATTTACTTGGAAAAGAAGAAATCCTTGTAAACAAGCAAGATTAGATTTTTTTTTGATATCAGAAAACTTGATGCAATTTGTTAAAAGTACAAGAATTGATAGCAGTTACAGGTCTGATCATTCTATAGTTATTTTAGAATTTAACTTAACAAAATTTAGTCATGGTAAATCATTCTGGAAACACAATAACTCACAACTCACTGACCCAGACTATTTAAAACAAATTAATAAGAAAATTAGGGACATTAAAATGCAGTATGCTTTGCTGTTTATAACTTGGATGAAATAAATATTATACCAAATGAAGAATTACAATTTATGATAAACGACCAGCTATTTTTAGATACATTGTTGGTGGAAATTAGAGGAGAAGCAATTTCGTATGCAAGTTTCAAAAATAAACAAAGGAATAAAAGGGAAAATAAATTAATCAAACAAATTGAAGAAATTGAAAACAATACAGTAGACAATATTACTGAAGAACTAGAAAACCTTAAGACAGAACTATACGATATAAGAAATGAAAAGCTAAAAGGGTACATAATACGCTCAAAAGCTCAACACATTGATCAAGGGGAAAAACCTACTAAATACTTCTGTGGCTTGGAAAAGCACAATTATACATCTAAAATAATAGGACAAATTGAAAATGAGGATGGATCAATGATTGTTGAACAAAATGAAATTCTAAAAGAAACAGAAATATTCTATAAAAACCTGTATGAAAATAAAGATGACTCATTAGATACTATAGACTTGAATGATTTAATGAAAGATACAGAAATGCCTACACTTACTAATGATGAAGCTGAAAAAATTGAAGGTCTCTTAACATACAAGGAAATTTCTGAAGTACTTTTCAGTATGAAACAGGACAAAAGCCCAGGTTTTACTGCCGAATTTTTTAAGGTTTTTTGGAGACAATTAGGATATTTTGTGTTGCGAGCAATCAACTTTGGATACAAAAAGGGACAACTTTCTATTACACAGCGACAAGGCATCATTATATGTATTCCAAAGGAAAACAAGCCCAATCACTTTCTGAAAAACTGGAGACCTTTAACTCTTTTAGATATAGTATATAAAATGGCATCTGGCACAACAGCCAATAGAATAAAATTAGTTATTAATAAACTAATTAGTAAAGATCAAATAGGATTTAATAAAGGAAGATATATCGGAGAAAACATTCGATTGATTTATGACTTAATGAATTATACCGAACAGAATAATATTAAAGGTCTCTTATTGTTAATAGATTTTGAGAAAGCTTTTGATTCTCTCTCATGGCAGTTCATCCAAAAAGCACAAGTATCTTAACTTTGGTAAGTCTTTATTGAGGTGGGTGGATATCTTATATAAAAATATAAGCTCTGCAGTTTCTCAATGCGGATATCTTTCTTGCTTTTTTAATATTGGCCGCGGCTGCCGCCAGGGAGATCCCCTATCTCCATATTTATTCATTTTATGTGCAGAATTTCTGTCAATTTTGATTAGGAAAAACAAAAAAATTAGAGGAATTTTTGTGGAAGACATAGAATTTAAGATATCACAGTTTGCTGATAATACATCAATATTCCTAGATGGAACTTCCCAATCTTTAAATAATACACTTGAGGAATTGGATAGGTTTGCAAAAATATCAGGCCTTAAAATTAATTATGATAAAACACAACTTATTTGGATTGGCTCCAAGAAATACAGTGCAGATGCTATTAAAACAAAATGGAAATTATTATGGGGTGGTTGTAGATTCAGATTGTTGGGAATCAATTTTAATGTAGACTTAGAGAAGATGGTAAAGGAAAACTATGATTTGAAAATTCAACAACTGGATAAAGTAGTCAAGCAATGGGCAAAACGTGCACTAACACCACTGGGTAAAATAACAGTGATAAAGACATTTATGATATCAGTCTTCAATCACCTTTTCATCATGCTTCCAAACCCAGATCAGTCTATAATTGACAATATGAATAATGTAATGTTTAATTTTCTGTGGAGTAACAAACCAAGTAAAATTAAAAAAAACTACTGTTATAAGAGATTATGAAGATGGTGGACTAAAAATGGTGAATATAAAAGCCTGTATTGAAGCACTGAAAGCAACATGGATGAGACGACTGTTAACAATGGATAGCAAATGGCAGGTTTTTATAAAATATTATATTCAAACAGAAAATTTAACAGGATGTGGTATAAAATATTTAGAAGAAAAAATGATAAATTTACCTAATACATTTTGGAAAGATGTTTTACAATCCGTTATAAATATTAACAAAAAAATAATCTTAACTGAAGGAGACATTTTAAAAAGTCCACTCTATTATAATGACAACATAAAGATTGGCGGACAACATATTTACCTAAAAGCATGGTTAAAAAAAGTGTTAGATATATTAATGACTTGGTAAATGAAAATGGAAGATTATACGAACAAGTTGAATTCACACAAAAAACAGGAATACAAACAAACTTTATACAGTATAATGGACTGATTCAGTCAATAAAGCAATACTTGAAACAACAAAAAAAAGAAATTAGTCACAAAGAGCCATCACCCTTTATCCCTTCACATATTAAAACTATACTGAAATATTCCAAAGGATCAAAAGATATGTATTACCTCCTAAATAAAACACATGAAATCCCAACAGGACAAAATACATGGAATAAATTATATAACATCCCAGAGAATAAATGGAAAAACATACATATGTTCCCATTCAGAACAACTAAATACCCAGCACTACAATGGTTCCAAATAAGTATCAATCACAATATATTGGTAACTAATAAATTATTGTTCAATATGAAAATAAATAATGATGCTCTTTGCAACTTCTGCCAATCAAGCAATGAGTCTATTGTTCACCTGTTTTGGAAATGTGATAAGACACAACAATTTATTAGAAATGTAAAAATCTGGTTAAACTCATATGACATTCATTATGATATAAATCAGGGTGGCCACACATTTTTAGCAATGAAATTCCCTGATTTTTCCCTGATTTTTTCCTGATTTGATTTCATTTTCCCTGATTAAAAACCTTAATATTATCGCAAGGGCCCCTACTTTTAGAAGTCATATACTGATTCAAATGCTGTCAAGTGACATGTTTATACACAATGCTGTCACAATATTCTTAAATGAAAATTTATCTAAAATATGGTGTACATGTGCTAATTTACTTTCATGGTAGTCAAAATCAAAACTGGTAAAATATATGGCCTCCAACCTCCCCTTGTAGCCACACCTTCACGTCCAATTTATTAAAACAGTAGGTTTTTTTTGTTCTTACCACCAGTAGCCACATCTGAACAGCTATAAAATTTGAATATTTTGACCTTACAAAGATAAGATTTTTTGAAATTCCCTGATTTTTCCCTGATTTTCAGCAAAATTTCAAATTCCCTGATTTGTCCCTGCAGGGATTTTTTTTTCACCATTTTCCCTGTTTTCCCTGTTTTCCAGAGTGCGTGGCCACCCTGATAAATGAAAAATATTTTTTACTTGGCTTGCAAGAGGATCACATACTACCAAAAATTTTGAACTTTATTCTTCTCTATGCAAAATACTACATATATCTAGCTAGATGTAAAAAACAAGTACTGTATCTAACTGTCTTTCAAAAGAAATTGAAATTCATGTATAAAGTTCATATAGCCTTTTCAAACCAAGAAGAAGAAGGCTTCCAGAAAGATTGGAGCTCTTTCCAATTACTAATTAATGATATTGAATAACAAAGTGATAAATTAAACTCAGCATAACAACAACAAACAAATATAAAAAATTCTGTGTTAGAAAAACAATAATAAAGAACTACTGTGCATCTCTTCCCATATATGCATGCCCATAATTTCCACCCCATCCCCCCCCCTGCCCCCCCCCCCCCCCTTCCCCTTCATCCCCAACCCCTTATAAGGCTACCAGGCATCAACCAACAAAAACTGAAATCTGTAATTACCAAGAAAAATGTAATGATACCTGCTTTTACAAGAATGAGATGGCACGTGATAGGGATGCTTATCACATGTTCCATCAGGGAGGGCTCAAAAGCGATACTGCCTTTCTGGGGAAAACCCGGATCCAGAAAGGCTTTTATGTAACCGGGATTTATCGAAAATAAAATTTACAGATTTCAAAAAAAAAAAAAAAAAAAAAAAAAAATTATTAATGCCTTAATCTATGTGAATACATACATACATACATATATATATATATATATATATGATTGATATGGATAATGCGCATGTGTGTTCTTCGTACTAACATCTAAATTTTCTCTCTCAATTTATTTTCCAGAAACAGTATTTTACTAGGTTCAAACTAAGTTTTGACAGCTGGTTTTTGTTTTAATAGTATAGAGAGTAAGGGTTCTGGACCACCCCCTAGATCGGGCCCCAAAGGGGCCCCCACGGAGATAAAAATTGGCAGCTACGTCGAGACTCTCCCACGTAGACAAACAATTCTGTATGTACGACTTCCTCGGGCGTGCGGCCGCACTTCGGCTGCTTCCCCTAGGCCTGAGCCCCTGCGGCCCCAAGTGAGCATAGTGAGAGCCCCTAGGGATGGCCCCCACCCCCGCCGGGGCTCACTTATTAAAGAAGTGGGCGACTGCTGATATACTAATACAAGCAATATGCCTAAGGGACACAACACATGCAAATGGCTGACCTTGAGTTCAATAGAGCTCTGGGGTAAAAGCTGTCTTACGGACTTTTGTAAAGTTCATCTGGTGAGACTCCGTAAAGGCTCACTCACTCAGCCCTGCCGGGGTTGTGGAGTAGGGGTTACGAACAAGCAAAAGTTCTGTTGTCAGTGCGGGTATAGGATTGAGCAGTGTCGTGCAGCAAGAGCGGTACGAAAGGAATTTGCTCGCCTCGCCGCCATCGAAATTTTAATTTAGAGAAAGCGATTCAAAAGATATACCCATATATATATTCCATTTAGAGAAAGCGACTCAAGGGATATACTCATACCATCTTTCATTTAGAGAAAGCGATTCAAGGGATATGCCCACACTACCTTCCATTTAGAGAAAGCGATTCAAGGGATATACTCATACCATCTTTCATTTAGAGAAAGCGATCCAAGGGATATACCCACACCACGATAGCATGGATGATGCAGTGAAGCATCTCTCTAGACTGCTTCGAACGGGGACTATTACGCCACAAACCTATGCGGAAGGCCTGAGCGCTCTTGCAGAGACCCCACCCATACCGGCCCCGCGCCAGCGGCGTGAGCCATCCACACCGGCCCCGCGCTAGCGGCGGGAATGGCCCACCCCGGCTCCAAGCCAGCGAAGGCCCATCCCGGGCCCGCGCGTCGTGCGGACGGCTGAGATGGACGCCTACATCGAGGAGATCCTTTCAGAAATGCCGGGCGAACGGCCCAGAAATGCCGGGCGTACGTCGGAGAACCGCCACAAAGGTCGCCCCTCCACACTGCTGAAATCCATCCCCGTCGAGAACAAAAGGTGCAGGGGTGGCCGGACAGAGACATTCCCCGTCTTGCAGTACAAACGGTTGGCATCGGGGCCTCTTTCCCAGCTAACGCTCACGATATTAGACACGGGCGGCAGAAAGATAGGTTTCGACTGTTTGAGTGCAGTCCTATGCATAAGAAGAAATGGGTGATGCGGGTGGCCCAGGGAGCGCCAGGAAATGCCCTGGGGTGGCTTTAGCTGATCTCGGGGATACCGAGGGATTCAAAAGGGGTGGGGAAGAGGGCCGGCTGTACGCTTTCGAGCTGTCCAACAGGGTGTACAAACAAAAAAAGGTCACAGAGGGAGGTGGGGCGCAGAAGCTCGGAGAGCTGAGCGACGTCAATGTTTCATATGCTGTCCCCAAACGGCTCCACCAGCTGGCGTTTACTGGGAGCAAGTGGATTGCCTTCGCAGACCCCACACAACAGACGGGGTGGCTGATCGACATTCGAATCTCCTCTGCCTACGTCGCAACCGGGCAGCATTACAAGGTTCAAAAGGTGACGAATAGCGGTACCCGGCTGTGTTCCTACGTTCCTGAGACCAAAAAAGTGGTCATTTCCGAGCAGTACACGCTGAAAACGAGCAACAGCCAGGAGGGGATTCTAAAAATGGTATCTGAGTTCTCTCCAGCGGGAATCATTTGCACGCGAATACCTACATCAACAGTCCTTCTCGAGGTGATCCTTGGAGACCCGTCCGGCGACTTCGTAGAAGTTTTGCCCGGCTTCAAGCTCAAATGGACCAGCGAGCATGTGCGAAAAGAACTTGGGGCCTTCATCAAAGATTGGGAGTGACCTCTGGTGTGCTTTACATTTGAGGGGGTCCAGCACGAAGCTGAGCACCGCTTTCTGGATGTCAGCAAGATCCATGTTGGTCCGGTCGAGCTCAAAAGGCTGAGGGTCACAGACCTCACCTCAGACCAAAGCTCGGTGGTCCTTGGCCATTTGAACTTGTCCGACAGCGGTGATAGTTAAGCACGATGGGACTTTACCCACCACTTGAGACGACTGGAGACAATCACCGACTTCAGCACGTGGCCGAGGTCAGATCCCGTCTCGAAAAGGAACGGGACTTCAGAGCATCGCTGTATAAGAAATAACGGCGGGGGGCTAATGTCGTAGACGGACTTGACACCGGGCTTTCAGTAGCCGGCGTGGCCATGGCTGCCACGGGTGTCAGGCTATTGACGACGATAATCGCTGCGCCTGTCGCTATTGGCTTACAGGCCGGAGCGATTGCCTGTGGGTTGCTGTGAGCCAGCGGAAGGTTCATTTGTCGGAGGCTCGAAGCCAAAGCCAGGAAACATGATCAGATTCGGGTCCTGGCCATCTCAAAGCTAAACTCAATCGCTGACAGGATCTCGGACGCGCTGACCGACGATAAGATCTCCAAGGAGGAGTTTCACCTGATTCTCTCTGAGGTCGACAAGTACGACCAAATGAAGGCGGAGATTCGCCGTGGGCGTCAGAAAGAGGGCGGTCTGCCCGAGACCCAAAAAAAAAACGGCTTATGAACCTCATGAGAGACAAGATGATGCTAACGGCCCGTGGCCAGCTCTTGGAAGAGCTCAGAGCTGCTGGAAACAGTGGCACCTCTCGGTAAATATATCTTATTCACGGGCTTAAAAAAGAGCGCAGGCTGGTTAGGGTGCAATAAGCAACCCCACCTTTGATCACATCCTCACTTACTCCCAGCCCCAGTTCACACACACATCAGCTTGATATAGCCAAAGGGAGACAACCAGTGCCACCCTTTTTTTTTGCGTTCAGAGCCCCTGGGCCGGCGAGGGTGGGGGCCTTCCCTAGGGGCTCTCACTATGCTCGCTGGGGGCCGCAGGGGCTCGGGCCTAGGGGAAGCAGCCCAAGCGCGGCAGCACGCCTGAGGAAGTCGTCTAGATGTACATACAGAATTGTTTGTGGGAGAGTCTCGACGTAGCTGCCAATTTTATCTCCGTGGGGGCCCCTTTGGGGCCCGATGTAGAACATTATTTATTGGCATCGTAAGTTTGCTTGTTTTTTGATAAATAAGCTTCTTGGTAAATGTAAATCTCTTTGAGTGCAGTGCGACCCGTTGGCTTCTCTATGTTGTAAGTGGCAGCCATTTGTATTTACAACTTCTTATGCTGAAGCGGCAAGCAGCACCATAAATATTGGAAGTAAAACTGAGGAACAAATGCAACAAACATGTTGGTAGGTATTTTGTCTCCCCTGATTATTGTTGCTGGAGTCCTGCACATCGCAGGCATTTGTGATCGAAAGGAGATCACTCCAGAGCTAGCAAGACCTTACATTCGACCAAACAACCTCAGACCATTGAACCCAATTCTCCTTGCTAGTTTGAAATGTTCAAGATGGCACATTCCTGTGAAAGATCAAAGGATCTCTTCACTTTCGTATTTATGTCTGATCCTCATATCTATGTCTGCGGATGTAGAGACCAACCCTGGTCACACGGATTTTCCGTGCGGATATTGTGCCATCGAAGTCCATGATGATGACGCAGCTTTGGAGTGCGATGTGTGTGGCCTGTGGTTTCACATACAATGCCAGGCCATCGGCCAGGACACGTATGATGATTTGGTTGCTGCAGACCAATCGTTCTCCTGGATCTGTTCAAATTGTGACAACCCAAATTTCTCAAATTCTCCCTTCGTGTCGCTTCGTCGAACAGTTTTAGTGTTTTGACAGATGAAGAAGATGAAACCGGACAGCTTCCGCAAGCTCCGTCTCCCAAGGTTACTCAACATAGGCCCATGCCAAACAAAATATATAACCTTAAGGTGCTAAATGTAAATTGTCAGTCTGTGGTCAATAAGAAAGCAGAGTTTCAAGCTTCACTCGACTTACACAAACCAGACATCGTAGTTGGTACTGAGTCCTGGCTCACCTCTGATCACTACGATAGTGAATTCTTTCCACCGTCTCTTGGATACACAAGATAGAAATAAAAATACAAAGGGAGGTGGTGTCTTTATATTGATTAAAGACTCATTATACTATATATGTATTTTAACTTAACATATATACATGTAGTCTTCAAGCAAACATTCAAAGTTTCATAAAGATTCGATGGAAAATGAAACCTCTATTATGTACACAAGATTTTTCTAAGATTTGACCTTGTGACTTAGTTTCCCACCTGCATAACCGAGATTCAGACTTGGCCTAGATATTTCATGCAGATAAACATTCGGAGAAAGTTGCATTAGATTGGATCAAAACTGTACCCTCTAGAGTGTATATGCAAGCAATAGTTGACAGACAGATGGACAGACTGATGGATGCATGTCCCAACATACAAGGAACATCATGGTATATCCCAAAAGCTCACACCATAAGCACCTCTTGCTCAGGTGACCTAAAAGTATCAAAACTACATCTGATATTACTATGAATTTCCCATTTACATGTAGAGTTTTATTACATGTAGAGCCGGCCTCGGTGGCTCAGTTGATAATTTGTACTCATTAATTTGACTCATCTCTAACGCTTTGTGAGTCAAAACTAATTGACCGGGAACTAGTGCCTGTTATTCCGTCACTAATAATCTGGCAACTGATTGGTAACTTCTATAATCAGTGACTGGTACCCAGTGATCGTTGACTGGTACCCAGTGATCATAGCCTGGTGATTAGAAGCCCGGTAATTATTGCTTAGTAGTAGTTTTTAAACAGACTGGTCTGACCGGTGATCAGTTGACCAGTGATTTGTGGACATAGACTTTATTGAGTGCCTATTTCACCCAATAAAAGCACTGCAAGCATACTACCCCGCCATAGCAATTATTTGTTTATATATTAAAGTTATCGTTGCGAAAATGTCAGGAAAGAAAATGACGGAGGGACAGATAACAATCCTAAACCATATCTTGATAATATCAATGGACAGATAACAATCCTAAAGCAGATCTTGATAATATCAATGCATATAGCAAGTTTGGTTAAAAGGCCTTGTTATTTACTCGTTATCATCCAGAAATGAAAATATGGACGTGTCTCAGGCAGATAACTCTGTAAAAATTTGATGAAATTTGCCCATTAGCAATTCCAAACCTGATCTCCTTACTGTCAATACATATAGCAAGTTTGGTTAAAATCCCTTGTTATTTACTCAAGTTATCATCCGGAAACGAAAATATGGGCGTGTCTCGGGCAGATAACTCTGTAAAAATTTGACGAACTTTGCCCATTAGCACTCGCAAAGCAGATCTCCTTAATGTCAATGCATATAGCAAGTTTGGTGAAAATTCCTTGTTATTTACTGAAGTTAGTCTGGAAACGAAAATATGGGCTTGTCTCGGGCAGATAACTCCATCAAAAATTGACGAAATTTGCCCATTAGCAATCCAAAACCAGATCTCCACAATATCAATGCATATACCGAGTTTGGTGAAAATCCATTGATGTTTACTCAAGTTATCTCGGGCAGATAACGCTGTCAAAAATTGACGAAATTTGCCCATTAACAATCCCAAACCAGATCTCCACAATATCAATGCACATACCAAGTTTTGTGAAAATTCGTTGATGTTTACTCAAGTTATCATCCGGAAACGAAAAATGGACAGACGGACAGACTCACGGACGACCAACGTGAAACCATAATACCCCGCCACTATTGTGTGGCGGGGTATAAAAAGACAGCACCCAGATGAATGTCTGGTGACCGGTCATGACCGGTGACCGGTGGCCAGTCTGAGGTGGTGACCGGTATGACCTGGGACCGGTCATGACCGGTGGCCAGTCAGAGGTGGACTCAGACTTACTGAGTGCCTAAAGCACTCATAAGATGCCACCCAGATGGGTCCTACCCCAGGCAGCAGGGCCTTGTGCGGTGGTGTCCCATCAGCTTCTCCACCATAGAAATCTTCAGCCATATCGCATAGTCTGTAAGGTAGATGGATGGATGCATACATGCCATTAGCTGTTGACAGAAATCTGTGAGATTTTGCAAATTTTTAGGGGAGATTTGATGAAATTCTGTGAGATTTTTATGAAAATCACTTTCAAGCTTACATAAGTAAGTTCCCGTACCTGAAATGTCCGCAAAGAAGGTTATTATTCCGCATGGAAAATTGCGGAGATATACCTGCAGAGGTTTGCGGAGTATTGGAACGCTTTGTCCGCAAGTCTACGCAAGCTGGAAATTTTTTCTGTGCGGACGTCCGCAATATTTCCATATGCAGGTCCACAGTTGTCCGCAGAGAGGTCCGCGGATGTCTGCGGACATCAATGCGGACATCTTTGCGGACGTCTATGGGGACGTCCGCATAGATGGGTGCGGACGTCCGCATGGATGGGTGCTGATGTCTGCGGAAGTCCGCATAGACGGATGTGGACATCCTGCAGGGCCAAAGGATCTGTTAGAGTTACTCCCCCTGCTGTGTAATAACCTGTTGATCATATGTGGTATTACATGATCACATGCAGTATGACTTAGTTTTTAATGTTTGCTCTACATAATTATTCATTATGCAAAAACTATAGCTGTTCACAAAATTAGAACGTGCAATTAAGATTTTCTGCTGAAGACATCTCTGATTTTCATGTAATAATTAGTTGTTAATAAAACTTAACAGAATTTCCAAGCAAATACAACTGATCATTTTGCATGTGGTTCAAGTTACTGGGAAGGGTCCCAAAATTTGAATATTGATGCAGTACAATTAAGATTTGGTGCAGTTAAAGTTTGGTTGAATAAGAAAGATTTGGTGTATTATAGCCAGTGTGTGTATTATAGCCCCTTGCATCAAAATAGCTGAATGAATTCATTGAAACTGTAAGAATAATAAAGCAGGATATTTTACCATTTGTCTTCTTTAATAATGTACCATGTTATCAATCAATGTCTTTTACAAGTAGTGAGTTTATTTTTACAAATAAGAAAAAAACAAAACCAACTTACTTTGGTTTCAAAATATATCCTGACTGCCACAGTGTTTGGAATCCTAATTTCAAATTTTATAGAGTATTGATACATTTAGTGCAATTTATGTAACCGAGTCAAAACAATGTTACATTTGAGTATCATAATACTTTTCTGGTAAATTAATTTGAACCAAATAAAAGTGCAGACCTGAATATCATTACTGTTGGTTAATTGTTTACATTTTAAAATGGTACTATTTTGTGTGTGTAAGGTTACTGTGTGTACATTGCCTGATGTACTTACCCATTTATTGTTCAAATGTGTATGACATCATTTCAGAAGTCCGCAGATGCCCGCAAGAATTTGTGCGGACATATGCAGTATACTTCAATGCCCAATCTTTTCTAAGCCCAAAATGTCCACAAAAGTCCGCACCAAAAAAAAAAACAAAGTCAGAATTTTATGCAAGCTTTTGCGGACGTCTGCAGGCTTACTTGCGTAGAGCTGCGGACGTCTGCAAAAAGATAGCCCCAGCTGATACAGAAAAATGTCCACAAAAGTCCGCAGGCTTTGACAAAGGCACGGATATCTGCGGATTTGTAGTGGACATATGCGGACATACGCCAACTTCCGCAATGATTTACGCAAATGTACGCGGAAGTCCGCATATGTCCGCAGCATATGCCAGACCTGTTGCGGACATTGAAGGTATGGGCTAAAAGCCATCATTTTAATGAATTAAGCTTGGGATAGTCATGCTAATGTGTGATTTATTTCTAGTTCTTCAAAAAATAGCTTATTAAATGGTTATGAAAATTCTGTGGGATTTGAAAATCTTATGGAAAACGGGGTCCAGAAGAGCCAAAATTCTGTGAGATTTTGTCTCACAGTGTGAGGTACTGCATGTATGACGGATGCACGGACAGTGGTGGACTTAGACTTTATTGAGTACCTACAGTACTCATAAAGACGCCACCCAGATGGGTCCTACCCCAGCAGCAGGGCCATGTGGGGTGGTGTCCCATCAGTAAGAACTGTTGTATAACCCTAAGGTTGACAAGTTCTACTAATCAGCTTCTTCACCATAGAACTCTTCTGTCAGTTACCAATAGTAGTCCAGTTATTACAGATCTCATCGCTAAATAACCTGGAACAAACAGAAGTAAAATATTTGCATCGTTGCGCATGACTATCGGAACAATCACGAGCATTGTGCCGAAAATACGAGTCGCTAAAATGCACGACACAAAACGACAACCAATAATAACTAGAGGCCCAAGTGGGCTAGAAATTGCTCACCTGGATTAGGCTATCATGATATGTTACATTGAGCCATGATGGCCATCTTGGCTATCAGATCCAATTGCCTTTAGCAATTCAGAATCTGTTGAAGAGTTTCAAGATTGCCACCATAGCCGCCATCTTGGATACTGGAACTGAACGATGCAGCAATTCTGAATCTCCATGTCACCCTGATGCCTCCCATCAAGTTTCGCCTCAACCTGACTTACTGTTTGGGAGGAGATGTGGTTTGAAGAATTTCAAGATGGCGGCCATCTTGGACATTGGAACAGATGGACTTGAGCAATTCTGAATTTCCATAACACCCCAGTGCCTCCCATCATGTTTAAGCTCAATCAGACTTACCGTTCGGTAGCAGATGTGATTTGAAGATTTTCAAGATGGCTGTCATGGTGGCCATCTTGGATATCAGAACGGAACCATTTTAGCAATTCTAAATCTCCATGATGCCCCGATGCCTTCCACCATTTTCACTCAATCCGACTTACTGTTCAGGAGTAGATAACAATTGAAGACTTTCAAGATGGCCGGAGGAGATGTTGTTTGAAAATCTAAGATGGCTGACATGGTGGCCATCTTGGATATTGAAACGGAATGATTTTAGCAATTCTTAATCTCCATGTGGCCCCAATGCCTCCCACCAAGTTTGGGCTCAATCTGACTTAGGGTTCGGGAGCAGATATGGTTTCAAGATTTTCAAGATGGCCGCCCAGGTGGCGATCTTGGATAGCCAAACAGAACGATTTAAGCAGTTGGGAATCTCTATTCTTCCCATCCATTTTACGCTCAATCCAACTTATGTTTTGGGAGGAGAAGTCGGCCATCTTGGATGTCAGAACGGAACAATTTTAGCAATTCTGAATCATTGTGTCACTGTGATGCCTCCCATCGAGTTTTGGCTAAATCCGACGTACAGTTTGGGAGATGTCGTTTGAAAAATTTCAAGATGGCCGCCATCAAGGATATCGGAACAAAACAATTTTAGCAATTCTGAATCTCTGTGTCACTGTGATGCCTCCCATCAAGTTTCAGCTCAATCGGACTTACGGTTTGCGAGGAGATGTCGTTTGAAAAATTTCAAGATGGCCACCATGGCAGCCATCTTGGATAATGGAACGGAATGATTTTAGCAATTTTGAATCTCTGTGTCACTGTGGTGCCTCCCATCAAGTTTCAGCTCAATCGGACTTATGGTTTAGGAAGAGATGTCATTTGAAGAATTTCAAGACGGCCACCATGGCCGCCACCTTGGATACTGGAACGGAACGATTTTAGCAATTCTGAATCTTTGTGTCACTGTGATAACTCCCATCAAGTTTTGGCTCAATCCGACTTACAGTTTGGGAGGAGAACAGAACAATTTTAGCAATTCTGAATCTCTGTTTCTATGTGATGCCTCCCATCAAGTTTCAGCTCAATCGGACTAACGGTAATTTGGGAGGAGATGTCGTTTGAAGAATTTCAAGATGGCTGCCGCTTTTAGCAATTCTGAATCTCTGTGTTGCCACAATGCCCCCCACTAAGTTTCACCTCAATCCGACTTACCGTTCAGGAGGAGATGTCAAAAACGTGAAAGGTTAACGACAGATAACACGGCACGGCATAAGCTGACCAGGTGAGCTAACAAACTATTGAAAATCAATTTAATCAAAGTAAAAAAAATTTCCATGAAAGGAATGAGAAAGGAACAAAAAAAAACAGGAACTAAGAAAATAGACCGGAGAAAAAGAAAGAAATTTAGATTTATTATCACCCGGTAAAAAAATTCTGTTTATTTTCTTTGTTCCACAAAAAAGAAACTGACACATGATCAAAAGAGAGGGAAGAGTGACATCACACAGGTAACTGCCTAAGGGGCCTTCTGGATTAAGACTGTTTAAGAGGACTGAACGGTCGTTTTTTCTGTGGAAGGTGTGAAAACAGAATAGAATAGCACATTACCTATAGGTTAATGTATTGTGCAGTTAAAATGGTTCACATCACTTCTCCAGGGTTATTGAGAAAAAGCAATTTAACCATTATGCCATTCTAAGTCTAGGGGAGCTTCATGTTGCCAAGGCAAGCAGACCAAATGGCAGATCACCATAATTTTAGCTATTTGTGAACCCCCCCTACCGAAGCAACATTCTTAGCTAATTAGGGACAAATCACTTCAATGGCTTTAGAGGAGTTGTCATTTGAATGTGTTAACTGAGGTACTGACAACGGACAAAAAGTGATTACTGTATAGCTCATCCTAAGCATAGCATGCACATTTGTGTAAAATAGTTTCTAAGCAGATGTTTGAAGCCATGTTTCTAGTCAACTGAATTATTCATAATAGTTTAAATTTGTATGTCTTAATTTGTGACTTTTAGTCCAGGTTTTTAAAAAATAGAATCAAATAATTGATAGTGTTCGGTAGGGTTGGCTAATCAGGGCTCAAAAGATGATCGATTATCAGTCCTGCCATTGTGATTGATAATTGATTAGTAATCACTGAAGATTTGGTCATTATTTTATGTCTGTCTGTCTGAGCATGTCTCTTATCATATGTTATACTTTTACTGGACGTATCTGGCAAGACAGGCCAGAGCAAACAGTGTAAACCCGCATGAGACGCCACAAAATGTGGTGTCCCATCAGGGTCTACACTGTTTGCCACCCATTCAGCTATTTTTAGACACATCACTGGGTAGTAAATTGTACTTATTCAAATTTTAGATAAAGTATGGTAAGGAGCTGAGGTGAGTAACAGACACAGAAATCAAGTTCCAGGTAAGGTGTTTACATGTTGTGTTTAAAGGTGTGTAGATATTGATGTAGTGTATGTAAAAGACTCTAACACATGTGACAGACCATTGAAGCAAAATATGAGTCTTGTCATGAGATAACCTGCTTTATGCCATATGCGAACAAAGACACATAGTATTTGCATCTACGCAGTCTGATCAGCACGGTTGCTGTTCGCTGTCTAGCCAGTGTACAACCTATCAAAACTTTCAAGACTAGCTAATCCGGTGTACCAGTTTATCTTGCACCCTGGGCCTTAGAAGCTTGCACCTATGCCAGAAAACCTGACAGACTCCATTCGAAAAGATAGTTTATCACTGAATAGACTTTCCTATTGAACAGTCATTTAAATATTCATACTGTAATATCGACCATTAACTATTTCTCTCTAAACAGGAAGGGGTGGGGGGTAAGATACCGTGGCCTGGGCAGCTTGCCCCCCCGGGGGTGAAGATACCCGCTTGGGCAGCTTGCCCCCCACCTCAAGAAAATCTTACACAACTTAATTCAGTAAGTTTTTTCTTCTTTTAAATAAAAATCCTTATAACAAAACCGTGGCAAAACTGATTTTTTTAATGTACATATGCATCTTTTACTGGAAAGGAGGAATTTGAGAGCCAGGGTATCTTCACCCCGGGGAGGGGGGGTGGGGGGGAAGGGTGGGGTGGGGGGGGGTGGGGGGGGGGAAGGTGCCCAGGCCAGAAAGATAGATAATAAAAAGTAATAGAAATATTCAAATGACCTGTTAAATGGGAAAAGGTAAAAATAACATTCTGAACTTTAATATTGTTTACAAGATTTTCTGAGCTTGGGAGTAAACTTCTTGAGCCACAGTATTTTGGCCTCAATCCCTTTCCCTAAAAGGAAAAAGTAGGTAAAAGCAGATACTACTACCATTCTAATGTCTTTGCATTAGAATTATAAATTTAAAATGATTAAATAGCTTTTCAAATCGGAGTTTGCCAAGTTTCCAGGGGTGGGGGGCAAGCTACCCAGGCCAGGGTATCTTCACCTCTGGGGGGCAAGCTGCCCAGGTCAGGGTATCTTACCCCCCACCCCAGCCTATCTGAAGAAAGATAGATAAAAAGCAATAGAAATATTCAAATGACCTGTTAAATGGGAAATTGTTTTAAAAAGATAAAATTAACATTCTGATCTTTAATTTTGTTTACAAGATTTTCTGAGTTTGGGAGCAAACTTCTTGGGCCACAGAAATTTGGCCTCAATCCCTTCCCGTAAAGTGAAAAAAATAGGTAAAGGCAGGTACTGTAGAGCTTTTAATGCTTATTCTAGTTCTTTCAACAACTTGCGCTACTGTGATGTCCAACAGAACCATGATAGAAATCCAATTTGTGATCTTGTTTTAGCAAGAGGCCCACGGGCCACGGGTCCCTCACCTGAGTGACATAGCCACTGCAGATATGCAGATGTTATGCAACATTTTTCCAATCCTGTCATCGCAACTAATGAAAAGATCATCATTTAAGCAGTTCTTTATTTTGAAGAAGAAGATATACGGCATGCCAGTCAATTGAGCGTGATCATTTGAACAAACTCTAAATGCAGCCAACTTGGATTTACGATCGGCACGATTTTAGCTATTTTTGATCTACAAGTCACCCCAATGCTTACTACCAAGTTTCGAGTCAACTGGCCTTTCAGTTCAGGAGAAGAGGCGAAAAATAGATTTTCAAGATGGCTGCCATGGCGGAGTCACGGAGTCAATTGGCCTTTCGGTGCAGGAGAAATAGCTAAATAGATTTTCAAGATGGCGGCCATGGTGGCCATCTGGGATTTCTGATCAGAACGATTTTAGCTATATTTGATCTACAAGTCACCCTGATGCTTCCTACTAAGTTTCGAGTCAAGTGACTTTTGGGTTCAGGAGAAGAAGCGTAAAATAGATTTTCAAGATAGCCCCCATGGCGGCCATCTTGGATTTACGATCGGCATGATTTTAGCTATTTTTGATCTACAAGTCACCCAAATGCTTCCTACCAAGTTTCGAGTCAACTGGCCTTTCGGTTCAGGAGAAGAAGCAAAAAATAGATTTTCAAGATGGTTGCCGTGGCGCCCATCTTGGTTTTACGATCGGCATGATTTTAGCTATTTTTGATGTACAAGTCACCCCGATGCTTCCTACCAAGTTTGGAGTCAACTGGCCTTTCGGTTCAGGAGAAGAAGCGAAAAATAGATTTTCAAGATGGCTGCCATGGCGGCCATCTTGGATTTCCGATAGGCACGATTTTAGCTATTTTTGATCTATAAGTCACCCAAATGCCTCCTACCAAGTTTGGAGTCAATTGGCTTTTCGGTTTAGGAGTAGAAGCGAAAAATAGATTTTCAAGATGGTTGCCATGGCGGCCATCTTGGATTTCCGATCAGCACGATTTTAGCTATTTTTGATCTACAAGTCATCCTGATGCTTCCTAGCAAGTTTGGAGAATTGGCCTTTCGGTTCAGGAGAAGAAGCAAAAAATAGATTTTCAAGATGGCCACCATGGCGGCCATCTTGGATTTCCGATCAGCATGATTTTAGCTATTTTTGATCTACAAGTCACCCCGATGCTTCCTAGCAAGTTTGGAGTCAATTGGCCTTTCGGTTCAGGAGAAGAAGCGAAAAATAGATTTTCAAGATGGCGGCCATGGCGGCCATCTTGGATTTCCAATCGGCACGATTTTAGCTATTTTTGATCTACAAGTCACCCTGATGCTTCCTAGCAAGTTTGGAGTCAACTGGCCTTTCGGTTCAGGAGAAGAAGCGAAAAATAGATTTTCAAGATGGCGGCCATGACGGCCATCTTGGATTTCCGATCGGCACGATTTTAGCTATTTTTGATCTACAAGTCACCCTGATAGTTCCTAGCAAGTTTGGAGTCAATTGGCCTTTCGGTTCAGGAGAAGAAGCGAAAAATAGATTTTCAAGATGGCGGCCATGGCGGCCATCTTGGATTTCCGATCGGAACGATTTTAGCTATTTTTTGATCTACAAGTCACCCCAATGCTTCGTACCAAGTATCAAGTCAATTGGCCCAGGGGTGTAGGAGGAGTAGGCTTTTAAAGCAATTGTTGACGCCGCACGACGCACGACGGACATTGATTGACCACAATAGCTCACCATGAGCACTTCGTGCTCAGGTGAGCCAATAAGTTGTTACTATACATATGTGTACAGTATAATAATAATAATTATAATTTTTTTTTGTCTAGTCTCACATAATTTATCTTTGAATTTTTTCTGTTATTTATAACTATTTTTATTTACATCGAGACAATTAAGGCCGACAAAATTAATCAGATAATCACAGGCCTCCTAGTGGCCCACTTTGAAAATATAGGTTTTTATGTAGGTTCTTCTTACTCAAAATATAGGTTATTTACAGGTTTTTCAATAAAAAATATAGGTTAAAAAAAGGTTCTTCCAAACTCACATAGAGATTTAAAACTGAAGAAAAAATATTTGATGAATTTTTGCACCACAATTATTCAGATAAAGTTGATCTGAATTTTACATAGTCCGAGCGAGCGAAGCTAGCAAGGAAAAAAATACAATTTCTTGACAGTTTTCATCACTTTTTTGGGACTAAAAAGTAAAAATAGTAGGGCATTTTGAAGAAAAGTTAGGGTTGAGTCGCGAGAAGGTTCAAAAAGTGAAAAATATAGGTTTTTTCATGAAAATACAGGCTTTTTATAGGTTTTATGAACAAAATAAAGGTTTTATAGGTTTGACACAAAATTATAGGTTATTATAGGTTTTATAGGTTTTGCTAGGAGGCCTGTAATCAATTAATTCCACAAAAATGATTACCATTACAGATTTCTGATAATCAACGAGATGCCACATTTTGCGGCGTCCCATCTGGGTCTACACTGTTTCCTCAGGCCTGTCTGACCAAATACATACAGTAAAGTATAACATATAGTAAGAGTCTGCTCAGACAGACAGGTAAATTAAGACCAAATCTTTAGTGATAAATAATCGATCACAATGGCAGGACTGATAATCGATTTTATTAGCCAGCCTTAGAGTCTATTTATACATTGTATATTGCTGTATGTTGATTCTACCGAAAAAAATAATTGCGACAATGTATCCATTTAAAGATATTGCCTCCAGATTTGTGGGACTTTTACCAAACTAGATCACATGATGAACAGGGCAGCTCTGCCCTGGAGACTATAGGCAGCCCATTTTGCTGGCCCCGATGGCCGGGGCCGTGCTCTGCTGGCCATGATTTCTGAATACCCGATAATCAATGCACGCTGGTAACAGGTACCCGGTTATGCTACACTACCGGTTGCCTACCTGAAATGCACTTTACGGCATCAGGAATTTTGCTGAAGAACTTTGAACAAGTAGAAGCTTTCATGTCTGTATCCTCGCGAAAAATAAAATGGTCGACAGCAGACGGTAGATTCCAGTAAACAAGCTGGCTGTCATAAGACATACAACAGTTGTCGCAACACGCAGAAGATCAGAATACAGACAACTGAGCACTTTCATTGGCTTACTGACATCACATGTCTCAGTTGAAACACTCGGTGTTATTCGCTGATTTTTAATCATTGGTACTTTTTCAGGCCACTGCAGATGTTTTTTCACAGCAGAATACTGTATTCCATATGCGTTACCATTTGACGCCGCCCGATGGGCAGCCACGAGGCTGTGCCGCTATAAGTCTATGGGAGCTAATGACACCCAGGGCGTGGCCAGTTTGAATCCCAGGGGCTCGAGTGGCAGGATTTATGTAGAGGACCACTAAATATTGCTACACACTAAATATATAAGCTGTTGGCCTTATGGTTTCAGAGAAGATCTTTTTTCCCATTATAAGTCTATGGGAGCTAATGACTCCCGGGGCGTGGCCAGTTTGGACTCTAGGGGCTTGATTGGCAGGATTTATGTAGGAGACCACTATACATCGCTACATACTTAATCTGTTAGCTCTCGGCCTCATGATTTTAGAGAAGAAGATTTTTGAAGGTTCTTTAGCTATATAGATCTATATAAACATATGACCCCCCTGGGTTGTGGCCAGTTTGGAGCCAAGAGACTGGACTGGCAGGATTTATGTAAACATTCCCATTATGTCTATGGGAGCTGATGACCCCAAGGGCATGGCCAGTTTGGACCTCAGGGGCTTGATTGGCAGGATTGAAGGGGACCTTTAAACATTGCTACATACTAAATATATAAGCTGTGGGCCTCATTATTTCAGAGAAGATTTTTTAAGTTTTTCCCATTATAAGTCTATGGGAGCTATATATGGGCATGGCGGCCATCTTGATTTACGGACCATGACTATTTGTATAAATTTTCAATCCCCCTTTAACACAAGGCTCCACATGAAGTTTGAAGAAATTTGGCCCAGTCTTTCAAAGGTGTGAACGGACAGACGACGAATGACGGACGGGGAGTGATCACAAGAGCTCATCCAGGTGAGCTAAAAATTCAGATTTTTTTTAGAAGTTAATTGGGTCATCTACTTATCCTGTCCTTTCAAGGTTTTTTGTTGTTTTGTTTTTTTCCATTTTTAGCTCTGGCAAATATTTTGTTCAGCAGAGCAGAACCATTTTAGCAATTTTGGTAAAGGGGCACAAGAGGAACACTGATGTGAAATTATACTGAAATCTGGCCACTGGCCACGGAGATGTCATTTAAAGGTTTTTCTATTTTTAGCTCTGGTGACCATTTTGTTCAGCAGAGCAGAAGCATTTTGGCAATTTTGGTAAAGGGGGATAAGAGGAACATTCCTGTGAAATCATTTTGAAATCAGACCACTGGCCAAGGAACAGATGTCAATTAAAAGTTGTTCTTTTTTTTTCTTCTTTTTTTAGCTCTGGCAACCATTTTGTTCAGCCGAGCGGAACTACTTCAGCAATTTTGGTAAAGGGCCATAAGAGGAACACTTCTGTGAAATTTCCTTGAAATCGGGACAATGGCTGCTGAGATGACTTTTAAAGGTTTTTCTAGTTTTAGCTCTGAGCGCCATTTTGTTCAGCCAAACGGAACCTTTTTAGCAATTTGCGTAGAGGGCCATTGGAGGAATATTTCTGTGCAAATATTTTGAAATTGGGCGATTGGCCAAGGACGAGATGTTGTTTGAAAATTTTCTATTTTTAGCTCTGATGGCCATCTTGTTCAATGGAACAGAACCATAGCCCTTCTTGGATTTCTAATCAACACAATTTTAGCTCTGTTTGATCTAGAAGTCATCCTGTTGCTACAGAGCAAGTTAAATCAGCTCAAAGCGACCAAAGGTTTGGGAAGAGATGTCAAAACTGATTTTCAAGATGGCAGCTGCGGTGGCCATCTTGGATTTTCTATCGGCTCATTTTGTGTCTGTTAAGTGCCCTAATGCTCATCATCAAGTTTCAATTCAACTGGATTATAGAGATGTCCAAAATATGAATTCTCAACATTTTTCCAATATAAATGTATAGGGCCCATACAAATGCACGGGGAAGCAAATTTGACCTTGCTGTAAAAAGGTCAACCGTCAACATAGGATCATCATTTTAGCAATTTTGGTAGATCTCCTGTCCCTGATGATTTGTGTAAAGATTAGGCCCCAGGGCTTATTTGGTTCTGGAGAAGAAGATTTTTAAAGGTTTACTATACATGGGCATGGCAGCCATCTTGGTCAATGGACCATGACCATTTTAGCAATATTTTGTTCCCCTGCCACAAGGAGGCTCTTCATGAAATTTGAGCAACATTGGACCAAAGGCTTCTCAGGGAAAGTCATTTGAAATTATCAACATTTTTTCCACACAAATGTATGGAGCCAATACAAATGCATACGGAAGCAAACTTGACCTCGCCGTAAAAAGGTCAAACGTCAATGTGCGACCATCTTTTAGCAACTTTGGTAGACCATGAAGATTTGTGCAAAGATTCAGCCCCAAGGCATCCTGCCATCTTAGTCAATGGACTGTGAACATTTTAGCAATCTTTCATTCCCCTGCCCCAAGGAAGTTCCACAAGAAATTTGAGCAACACTGGCCCAGAGGCTTCAGAGAAGAAGTCGTTTGAAATTCTCAACATTTGTCCCATACAAATGTATGGTGCCCATACAAATGCATAGGAAAGCAAACTTGACCTCGCCGTAAAAAGGTCAAATGTCAATGTACAACCATTATTTCAGCAACTTTGGTAGACCTCCTGTCCCGGATGATTTGTGCAAAGATTCAGCCCCACGACATCCTCGGTTCTGGAGAAGAAGATTTTTAAAGATTTTTACCATATATGGGCATGGCGGCCATCTTGGTCAATGGACCGGGACCATTTTAGCAATCTTTCGTTTCCCCAACCTAAGGTGGCTCCATATGAAATTTGAGCAAAATTGGCTCAGCTGCTTCAGAGAAGAACTTTGAAACTGTAGCTTGTCCTGTGCATAGCTCAGGTGAGTTAAAAAATAAGTGCCTTTGCAAAAATAAACTAGATAAAGTGCCCAGTGGGGCACGTATACCCCCGACCAGCGCTACCGCCACTTTTTAAAGAGCACAAAGTATGTAGCTTTGACTCTGGAGATGGCAGTTGTATGCTATATGTTATAACATTGAAAAAATTCAGTCACACATAATATGAAGCCCTTGACTTCAAAGGTCAGGCACAGGTGCAGGGATTGAGCTAAATAAAACTTTAGCCCTATAACTATCACCATATACCAGTGAAATCAATCAGTCTTTATAATATAAGCAAAAATGACATTTGTATGAAAAGTCTGTGACCTTGACTTAAAAGCCATGCCCCAGCTTGGGGATGGTGCCGAGAAAAACTTCAGATCTATATATACCATCATGCTTAATATTAATGAAACCAACAAAAGGGTCTTCATAATATAGCTATATAAACTTAGATTCAATTTTTTTTTTACTTTTATATGAAATTTCTAAGTCTGTGACCTTGACCTCAAGGTCATACCCCAGGATAAGAATGATGCTGAGTAAAACTCTAGACCTATATCTACCAACATGTAAAATATAAATGAAATTCTTCAAAGGGTCTTGATGGTATAGCTATATAAACATAAACACAAAAATTTTGACTTATTTATGAAAATTCTAAGTCCGTGACCTTGACCCCAAGGTCATTCCCCGGGACACGGTTGGTGCTGATAAAAACTTAAGCCCTATATCTACCATCAGGCCAAACATGAATGAAATCCATCAAAGGCTCTTCATAATATAAGGTCTTATAAACTTCAACCTAAAAACTTTGACCCTAAGACAAAAATAAAGTATGAACCAATAATGCTTCAACGGATGGACGGACAGACAAACAGATTCCTTGCTGATAGCTATATCCGCTCAACCTTTCAATTAGGGGCCATTTAAAAAAAAATGAGTCTTTTTTTTCAAACTGACGTGCACCAAAACTGAAAAGACTTGCTAATGATAAGTTCATGCCACATTATGTGTTATAAAAATGTTAAAGTTGCGGCCAAATTTCGTAAGTATAGGTTCAACAGAAAAAAAATTCTATAACATTAAGTAGTCAAAATTGTCCCGAGTGTAACAAAAAAAGTGTGACATTTAAAGTAAACATCAATTTTCATCTGGCTATCATACAGAATAAACAATCTTGTAGAGATAACCTTATATTTCACAGTAAACATCAGTTATTCGGCATATAGTTTTTGGATATGGATAACTTTTTTTCAAATATTTTGTTACTTTTGAACCCTCTCAGAAGGAAGCATGTGTGGAAAATTTTGTCAGCACCAAAACACTAATCTTTGAAAGAAGTCTATTATAATTTGCATACAGTAGATCTATATTAGCCAGACTAACCCTAGTTGGTAAGTCCAATGTTACAGCTTCCTAAAAAGCATGAACTTACTAATGCATGTTCATGTATACTTAACAAGCACCATTATATGTGTTGTAACCCACAAATGTCCCGAGTGTAACATTTTGACTTTAAATGCTCATATCATCTCCACATGCTGCTTTAATTTGCATTCTGTTTTATATTTCATGAAACCAAGTGCCCATAAGTTAATACATCCAAAGATTTTCATGATGAAAGGTTTGTGTGCCTTTTTAGGACCTAAAAACAAATGTCCCGAGTGTAACACCTTATTTGCATTAAAGCCTTTGTACATTGTTTAGTGCCTTAAATCAGTACCATAAAAAGTAACAAAAGTAAACCCATTACAAGTTATAAGAAGAGTCTTTGTACTTTAATTTTGAAGGGACTTTTAATGGAAATAAGACTGTATTGATGTAATATTTTTAAAAATCTTGATGTTTTTTGTCTTTGCGTACAACAAAAATCATGTTTGGTTGGAAAATGATGGTCTTACAATCTAGTCATACCTTCATATATAAGGTCAAAAATATGCATCATGAAACAGAAAACATAAAAAATACTTAAATACAAGTGCCTATATTTTAAAAATCACCTTTATACAGCAGTAAAATTAAGAAAATAGCGTTACACTCGGGACATAAAGTTTTTGGAATGAATTGTGGCATGAAATTTCTTGACTTTTTACAGTTGAACTGTTAAATTTGTGAAAAAATGACAAAATTTGTTGTGAAGCTGCCTTTTGTCTCAAGGTCAAAAAAATTTACAGAAAAAAAAAGAGGCCAGGCTCATCAGCAGAAAGAGTGAGAAAGTTTAGGGAGAGGCTTAAGACAGACCCTAAAGTAAACAAGAGGGCCAAGATGACCCTGCATCGCTCACCTGATTACTAAAGAAGATCGAGTCAGTTGGCCTTTCGGTTCAATATAGATTTTCAAGATGACAGCTATGTTGGATTTCCAGTCTGAATGATTTTTGCTTCTGAACTACAAGTCAACTCAATACTTCCAATATATGGTTCTGGAGAAAAAGTTCAAAATAGATTTTCAATAGGGCTGGTGTGGGACCATCTTGGATTTCTTATCAGAATGATTAGTTATTTTTGATCTACAAGTCATCTCGATACTTCCTGTCATATAAGTTTAGAGTCAGTGGGCCTTTCTGTTCAGGAGAAGATGTTCAAAATAGATTTTCAAGATTGGCGACCATCTTGTATTTCCGAGTGACACGGTTTTCGCTGTTTTTTGACCTACAATCACCCTGATGCTTTCTACCAAGTTAAGAGTCAACTGGCCATTTGGTTCAGGAGAAGCGCAAAATAGATTTCCAAGATAGCAGCCATGTAGGCCATCTTGGATTTCCGATTGGAAGGATTTTAGCTAGTTTTTCTCTAAAAGTCACCCTGATGCTTCCTACGGTATAAAGTTTCAAGCCAGTTAGCCTTTCGGTTCAGAAGAGGAAGAGAAAAATAGAAATTCAAGATGACCACCATGGCAGGCATCTTGGATATCTGAGTGAAAAGATTTGAGCTATATGTGCTCTACAGGTAAACCCTGATGCTTCCTACCAAGTTTCAAGTCTGTTGGCCTTTTGGTTCAGAAGAAGAAGCACAAAATAGAGTTTCAAGATTGTGGCCATCATAGATTTACGATCGGAATGGTTTAAGCTATATTTGATCTACAAGTCACCCCAATGTTTCCTACCAAGTTTCAAGTTAACTGGCCTTTCGGTTCAGGAGAAGTGGAAAAAAAAAAAAAAAAAAGATTTTCAAGATGGCCCCCATGGCAGCCATTCTGGATTTCCAATAGGAACAATTTTAGCCAGTTTTGATCTACCAGTCACCATGATGCTTCCTACAAATTTTTAGTTTTGAGTCAACTGGCCTTTAAGATCAAGAGAAGAAGCAAAAAATAGATTAATTTTCAAGATATCTGCCATATTGGATTTCTGATCGCAATGATTTTAGCTTTTATTGATCTACAAGTCACCCAGATGCTCCCTTACCAAGCTTCAAGTCAAATGGGACTTTCAGTTCAGGAGAAGACATTCAAAATAGATTTCCCAGATAGCAGTTGTGGCTGAAACCACCTGAAGTGTTGTCAGGGAGAGGGATACTGATGAAATTTGACACCATAGAACTAAATGGAAGTCACAAACCGGCTCTATCAATATTGATAAACTAAAGAGCATTTTTTTTTGTCCCGAGTGTAACAGTTCAGACCAAAGACTTTAAAATGGCTGCATTCTAACATAAAGTGAAGACACAATATTAAATATTTTAATCAAGCATATTGGTTTTCCCTAAGCACCTGACAAAACCATTGCTTATAGAAAGCCTTTCTTGTGCAGAATGACTAGTTTCTTTGTACTAAAGTTCAATTATTTGTGTTCTATAGTTATTTTTTGTACAAATATAGTTTCAGGTTGGTAAAAACTTGAATTATTTCAACTACAAATGTTTCCACAACATAAAACTTAGAATAAATGCAAGCTGTCAGAGAGAAATTGAATGAAAAGTAGAATAATATTAAAGTTTCTCATTTTGTCCCGAGTGTAACAAATTATTATAAAATACAACAATTTTTTTAAATAATCTTGAGAAAAAACCGCTTGTCACATTCTGTCAAAATTTTGCATACATGCAGCAGGATACTTAATGTTGTCCACAGTGCATCTTTTACTGCTTAATTCTATCTAATCAGGTTTTTATAAAAACTTTTTGTGGTAAAGATAAAAAAACAAGTGCTTAAATTTGCTTTAAAAAGCCAAAATTCTCAATAAATAACACAAATATGACCAATTTTTATGTCAAATTTTTCCTTTATATATATGTTGTCAATACATATATAAAATTGTGTGGAAAAGATATGTATTTCCAAACATATTCCATCTTGGAAAAATCCTGTAATTGAACAAAAAATACAAAAAAGTTGAAATGAATTAAAAATTTTCAAAAACGTGTTTCCTTCTTTTCATTTCTCATCTACATTTTGTGAAACCTGTATCATCAAAGTTAATATTTTGATAGACAGCATTGACTCAAACTGATTTTTATTTTTGACCTCCAATGTTACACTTTTGACTCATTTTTTTTTAAATGGCCCTTAGGAGATAATAAAATTTAACAAAAGGTCTTGATGATATGGCTATATAAACTTAAACTCAAAAACTTTTACTTTTAAATGAAACTTCTAAGTTCGTGACCTTGACCTCGGTCTCACCCGGGGTGGGGATCATGCGGAGTAAGACTCTAGGCCGATATATAGCAACATGTCAAATATAAATGAAATTCTGCAAGGGTCTTGATGATACAGCTACATAAACTTAAACACAAAAATTTTGACATTTTCATGAAAATTCGAAGTCCGTGGCCTTGACCCAAAGTTCATCCCCGGGGTGGGGATGGTGCTGATAAAAACTTTAGACCTATATCTACCATCAGGCCAAATATGAATGAAATCCATCAAAGGGTCTTCAAAATATGAGGTCTTATAAACTTTAACGTAAAAACTTTGACCCTAAGACAAAAACAAGAGGACCATGATGGTCCTATATCGCTCACCTGACCAAACAGATTTGCATATTTACTGTTGAAGTTTCAGCCAAGTTCACTGCTCTAGGATTTTTGTATAAACTTTATAGCACTAACCACCCTCACCCCCCTCCACCACACCCCTGGCCATGTTTTTTTACAAATCTTGATGACCTGAACTGAATCTTCAAAGAGGGTCACCAAAGGAACATTTCTGCCAAGTTATATTGAAATTGGTCCAGTGGTTTAAAAAGTTTTATATAGCTATAAAGCCCTATGCCCTAACGGCCATGTTTTTTGATGAATCATGACAGCTTGAACAAACTTGGTAGAGGGTCACCAAAGGAACATTCCTACCAAGTTATATTGAAATCTGTTCAGTGGTTTCTGACAAGAAGATTTTTAAAGTTTTCCATTTAGATATATAGGGAAAACAAGCCCCACCCCATGGCAGCCATGTTTTTTGACGAATCATGATTGCTTGTACAATCTTGATAGAGGTTCACCAAAGCAACATTCCAGCCAAGTAATATTGAAATCAGTCATGGGGTATGTGACAAGAAGAATTTTAAAATTTTCTATGCAGATATATATATGAAAAATAAGCCCCACCCCTCTGTGGGCCATGGTTTTTGACGTATCATGAAGGCTTGAACAATCTTGGTAGAAGGTCACCAAAGCAACATTCCTGCCAAGTTACATTGAACTCGGTCCAACTGTTTCTTACGAGAAGATTTTTAAAGTTTTCTATATAGGGAAAATAAGCCCCGCCCCCTAGCGGCCATGATTTTTGATGAATCATGACGGCCTGAACAATCTTTGTAGAGGGTCACCAAAGAAACATTCCTGCCAAGTTGTATTGAAATCGGACCATTGGTTTCTGAAAAGAAGATTTTTAAAGTTTTATATATAGATATATAGGGAAAATAAGCCCTGCCCCAGGCAGCCATGTTTTTGACGAATCATGATTACTTGAACAATCTTAGTAGAGGGTCACCAAGGAAAAATTTCTGCAGTTATAATGAAATCGGTTCAGTGGTTTCTAACAAGAAGAGTTTTAAAGTTTTCTATATAGATATATACGGAAAATAAGCCCCGACTCCTGGCGGCCATGTTTTTTGACGAATCATGACGGCTTGAACAATCTTGACAGAGGGTTACATAAGAAACATTCCTGCAAAGTTACATTGAAATCGGTCAAGTGCTTTCTGAAAAGACTATTAAAATTTTCTATATAGATAAATTATATAGGAAAATAAGCCCCGCCCCCTAGCGGCCATGTTTTTTGACAAATCATAACGGCTTGAACAATCTTGGTAAAGGGTCACCAAGGAAACATTTCTGCGAAGTTATATTGAAATCGGTCCTGTGGTTTCTGACGACAAGATTTTTTCAAGTTTTCTATATAGAATTATATCGAAAATAAGCCCCGCACCCCCTAGCGGCCATGTTTTTTGACAAATCATGTCGGCTTGAACAATCTTGATAGAGGGTCACTAAGGAAACATTTCTGCCAAGTTATACTGAAATCGGTCCAGTCGTTTATGACAAGAAGATTTTTAAAGTTTTCTATATAGGGAAAATTAACCCCGCCCCCTAGCGGCCATGTTTTTTAACGAATCATGGCGGCTTGAACAATCATGCAACAGGATCACCAAAGGAACATTTCTGCAAAATCATATGGAAATCGGTCCAGTGGTTTTTGACAAGAAGATTTTTAAAATTTTCCATAAAGATATATAAGGAAAATAAGCCCCGCCCCCTAGCGGCCTTGTTTTTTGACAAATCCAAATGGCTTGAACAATCTTGCAACAGGATCACCAAAGGAACATTTCTGCAAAATCATATGGAAATCGGTCCAGTGGTTTCTGACAAGAAGATTTTTAAAGTTTTCTATACAGATATACAGTGAAAATAAGCCCCGCCCCCTGGCGGCCATGTTTTTTGACAAATCCAAATGGCTTGAACAATTTTGGTACAGGATCACCAAAGGAACATTTCTGCAAAATTATATGGAAATCAGTCCAGTGGTTTCGGACAAGAAGATTTTTAAAGTTTTCTATTAGATATATAGGGAAAATAAGCCCCGCCCCCTGGTGGCCATGTTTTTTGACGAATCCAAATGGCTTGAACAATCTTGGTAGAGGATCACCAAAGGAACATTTTTGCAAAATTATATTGAAATCGGTCCAGTGGTTTCGGACAAGAAGATTTTTAAAAGTTTTCTATACAGATTATATAGGGAAAATAAGCCCCACCCCCTGGCAGCCATGTTTTTTGATGAATCCAAATGTCTTGAACAATCTTGGTAGAGGATCACCAAAGGAACATTTTTGCAAAATTATATTGAAATCGGTCCAGTGGTTTCGGACAAGAAGATTTTTAAAGTTTTCTATATAGATATATAAGGAAAATAAGCCCCGCCCCCTGGCGGCCATGTTTTTTGACAAATCTAAATATGCTTGAACAATCTTGGTAGAGGATCACCAAAGGAACATTTCTGCAATATTATATTGAAATCGGTCCAGTGGTTTCGGACAAGAAGATTTTTAAAGTTTTCTATATAGATATATGGGGAAAATAAGCCCCGCCCCCTGGCGGCCATGTTTTTTGACGAATCCAAATGCCTTGAACAATCTTGGTAGAGGATCACCAAAGGAACATTTCTGCAAAATTATATTGAAATCGGTCCAGTGGTTTCTGACAAGAAGATTTTTTAAGTTTTTAGTAAAAAAATCTATTTTTAGCTCCTGTGACCTAGATATGCAACGAACGGGAACCATTTGAACAACTTTGAAAGAGGACCAACCAAGGATCATTCCTGTGAATTTGGTCAAAATCCAATCAGTGGTTTAGGAGGAGATGTTGTTTAAAGATTGTGGACGGACGGACGGACGGACATACGGACGACGACGACGACGACGGACGGTGAGTGATCATAATAGCTCACCTTGAGCCTTCGGCTCAGGTGAGCTAATAAAGTATAAACGAATAATGCTTCAACAGATGGATGGACAGACGAACAGATTCCTTGCTGATAGCTATCTCCGCTGGACCTTTCAATTAGGGAATACTGAAATTTAACAAAAGGTCTTGATGATATGGCTAAATAAACCTAAATGCAAAAATTTTTACTTTTATATGAAAACTCTAAGTTCGTAACCTTGACCTCGGTCACAGCCTGGGTGGGCATCATGCGGAGTAAGACTCTAGACCGATATCTAGCAACATGTCAAATACAAATGAAATTCCTAAAGGGTCTTGATGATATAGCTATATAAACTTAAACACAAAAAACTTTGACTTTTTTATGAAAATTCTAAGTCTGTGACCTTGACCCAAAGGTCACCCCCGGGGTGGGGATGGTGCTGATAAAAACTTTAGACCTATATCTACCATCATGCCAAATATGAATGAAATCCATCAAAGGGTCTTCAAAATATGAGGTCTTATAAACTTTAACGCAAAAACTTTGACCCTGACTTCTTTATGAAAATTCTAATTCCATGACCTTGACCCCAAGGTCACCCCCGGGGTGGGGATGGTGCTGATAAAAACTTTAGACCTATATCTACCATCATGCCAAATATGAAAGAAATCCATCAAAGGCTCTTCAAAATATGAGGTCTTATAAACTTTAACGCAAAAACTTTGACCCTGTCACGGAAAGACGAACGAATGAACGAAAGAACGAATGTACGTATGAACTAACAAATGGACGAACAGAAAAGCGAAAACTATATACCCCGACATACTTCGTATGTCAGGGGTATAATAATTAGCGGTCTTAACCAAAACTAGATTACTTATATACATCTCAAATTTTCTACAGTCACATGGCACTACAGCCAATTGATACACCTGGAAGATTTTGCCAACATTTTGCAAAGGGAGACATTTTGCAGACAGAAAGTTACTTCCCAAATACCTGAAACCTGTCAAAAATGGGGGCTACTCATAAAGGAAAGAACAGACTGAGTATTTTTCCTTCCAGTATCCTCCAATGAGGACAAAGGCAAATAGTTCCAGGTCAGATTTATTTCCCTTGACGGTTATCTATTCCTTTCAAAGAGGATGTGCAATTAATAGATGATGAGTTGATATTTTACTTTTTTCCAAGCCATTTCTTGTCATTTTGAGGGCACAACAATATTTTTCAGCCACGTCTAATGTTTAGCAGGTTAAGGGTCAATTAAGTATAAGAACACAATATGCCAACATCTGCACATTCAAGAATGCATTTCATAAGTTAGTTGAGCTTTCTGTTGCCATCCTGTTGGTTTAGTATCACAATTAATAGATCCACAAAATCAACAAAGTGCGGTCTCTCACGACTCAAATACTGCCAGTATGTCTGTATGATCAAAATCTCTAGCAATATCAACAGCTGTCATGTCCCCCATCTTCAGTGTCCTGTCAGCTCCTCCTTTCATCAACTCAATAACAACACTGGTATGACCTATAATTAGACATATTCTATTTCAGCATTGTGTTTATGAGCCATATAGCTTTAGACCATAGAGGTATAAATATTTCCATCTTATTTCATCAGGAAAACTTATGTTGTAGTATTCATTGAAATCAACTATCAACTTGCCAAGATGATTCCAGTGAATACCCGCGGAGAAATAAGCATAAAATTATCACTTTTTTGTAGAAAAAAACCCCGAAAAAAACAAACAAACAAGAAAATAAAAGCACCGCAAGCATAATACCCCGCCATAGCAATTATTTGTTTATGCATTAAAGTTATCGTTGCGAAAATGTCTGGAAAGAAAATGATGGAGAGATAACAATCCTAAACGAGATCTTGATAATATCAATGCATATAGCAAGTTTGGTTAAAAGGCCTTATTATTTACTCAAGTTATCATCCAGAAATGAAAATATGGGCGTGTCTCGGGCAGATAACTCTGTAAAAATTTGACGAAATTTGCCCATTAGCAATTCCAAACCAGATCTCCTTAATGTCAATACATATAGCAAGTTTGGTTAAAATCCCTTGTTATTTACTCAAGTTATCGTCCTGAAACGAAAATATGTGCGTGTCTTGGGCAGATAACTCCGTAAAAATTTGATGAAATTTGCCCATTAGCAATGCCAAACCAGATCTCCTTAATGTCAATGCATATAGCAAGTTTGGTGAAAATCCCTTGTTATTTACTCAAGTTAACGTCCGGAAATGAAAATATGGGCGTGTCTTGGGCAGATAACTCTGTAAAAATTTGACAAAATTTGCCCATTAGCAATCCAAAACCAGATCTCCTTAATGTCAATGCATATAGCAAGTTTGGTGAAAATCCCTTGTTATTTACTCAAGTTATAGTCTGGAAACGAAAATATGGGTGTATCTCGGGCAGATAACACCGTAAAAATTTGACAAAATTTGCCCATTAGCAATCCCAAACCAGATCTACTTAATGTCAATGCATATAGCAAGTTTGGTGAAAATCCCTTGTTATTTACTCAAGTTATCGTCCTGAAACGAAAATATGTGCGTGTCTTGGGCAGATAACTCCGTAAAAATTTGATGAAATTTGCCCATTAGCAATGCCAAACCAGATCTCCTTAATGTCAATGCATATAGCAAGTTTGGTGAAAATCCCTTGTTATTTACTCAAGTTAACGTCCGGAAATGAAAATATGGGCGTGTCTTGGGCAGATAACTCTGTAAAAATTTGACAAAATTTGCCCATTAGCAATCCAAAACCAGATCTCCTTAATGTCAATGCATATAGCAAGTTTGGTGAAAATCCCTTGTTATTTACTCAAGTTATAGTCTGGAAACGAAAATATGGGTGTATCTCGGGCAGATAACACCGTAAAAATTTGACAAAATTTGCCCATTAGCAATCCCAAACCAGATCTACTTAATGTCAATGCATATAGCAAGTTTGGTGAAAATCCCTTGTTATTTACTCAAGTTATCGTCTGGAAATGAAAATATGGGCGTGTCTCAGGCAGATAACTCCGTAAAAATTTGACGAAATTTGCCCATTAGCAATCCCAAACCAGATCTCCTTAATGTCAATGCATATAGCAAGTTTGGTGAAAATCCCTTGTTATTTACTCAAGTTATCGTCCGGAAACAAAAATATGGGCGTCTCGGGCAGATAACTCCGTAAAAATTTGATGAAATTTGCCCATTAGCAATCCCAAACCAGATCTCCACAATATCAATGAACTTACCAAGTTTGGTGAAAATCCATTGATGTTTACTCAAATTATCATCCGGAAACGAAAAACGGACGGATGGACGTATGACGGACGGACGGACACACGGATGACCTACGTGAAACCATAATACCCCGCCACTATTGTGTGGCAGGGTATAAAAAGAAAACAAGAGGACCATGATGGTCCTATATCGCTCACCTGACCAAACAGATTTGCATATTTACTGTTGAAGTTTCAGCCAAGTTCACTGCTCTAGGATTTTTGTATAAACTTTATAGCACTAACCACCCCCACCCCCCTCCACCACACCCCTGGCCATGTTTTTTTTACAAATCTTGACAACTTGAACTGAATCTTAAAAGAGGGTCACCAAAGAAACATTTCTGCCAAGTTATATTGAAATTGGTCCAGTGGTTTAAAAAGTTTTATATAGCTATAAAGCCCTACGCCCTAACGGCCATGTTTTTTGATGGATCATGATAGCTTGAACAAACTTGGTAGAGGGTCACCAAAGGAACATTCCTGCCAAGTTATATTGAAATCTGTTCAGTGGTTTCTGACAAGAAGATTTTTAAAGTTTTCTATTTAGATATATAGGGAAAACAAGAAGATTTTTTTTCAAGTTTTCTATATAGATATATAGGGAAAATAAGCCCCACCCCCTTGCAGCCATATTTTTTGACCAATCATGATGGCTTGAACAACCTTGGAACAGGGTGACCAAAGACACATTCCTTCCAAGTTATATTCAAATCGGTCCATTGGTTTCTGCCAAGAAGATTTTTAAAGTTTTCTATATAGATACATATATTGGGAAAATAAGCCCTGCCCCCTGGCGGCCATGTTTTTTGACAAATCCAAACGGCTTGAACAATCTTGGTAGATGATCACCAAAAGAACATTTCTGCAAAATTATATGGAAATCGGTCCAGTGGTTTGGGACAAGATGATTTTTACATTTTTCTATATATAGGGAAAATAAGCCCTGCCCCCTGGCTGCCATGTTTTTTGACAAATCCAAATGACTCAAACAATCTTGGTAGAGGATCACTAAAGGAACATTTCTACAAACTTATATGGAAATCGGTCCAGTGGTTCTGACAAGAAGAGTTTTAAAGTTTTCTATATAGATATATAGGGAAAATAAGCCCCACCCCCTGGCAGCCATGTTTTTTGACGAATCCAAATGGCTTGAACAATCTTGGTAGAGGATCACCAAAGGAACATTTTTTGCAAAATTATATTGAAGTCGGTCCAGTGGTTTCGGACAAGAAGGTTTTTAAAGTTTTCTATATAGATATATAGGGAAAACAAAAGGCCCACCGGCCACGGGTCGCTCACCTGAGTAACATAGCCACTGCAGATATGCAGATGTTATGCAACATTTTTCCAATCCTATCATCGCAACTAATGAAAAGATCATCATTAAAGCAGTTCTTAATTTTGAAGAAGAAAATATATGGCATGCCAGTCAATGGAGCATGATCATTTGAACAAACTCTAAATGGCAGCTAGCTTGGATTTACGATCGGCACAATTTTAGCTATTTCTGATCTACGAGTCACCCCAATGCTTCCTACCAATTTTCGAGTCAACTGGCCTTTCGGTTCAGGAGAAGAAGTGAAAAATAGATTTTCAAGATGGCTGGCATGGCAGAGATCTTGGATATCCGATTGGCACGATTTTAGCTATTTTTGATCCAATGTCTCCTGCCAAGTTTGGAGTCAATTGGCCCTTCGGTGTAGGAAAAGAAGCTAAATATAGATTTTCAAGATGGCTGCCATGGTGGCCATCTTGGATTTCGGATCAGAACAATTTTAGCGATATTTGATCTACAAGTCACCCTGATGCTTCCTACTAAGTGTCGAGTCAAGTGACTTTTTGGTTAAGGAGAAAAAGCGAAAAATAGATTTTCAAGATAGCTGCCATGGCGGCCATTTTAGATTTACGATCGGCATGATTTTAGCTATTTTTGATCTACAAGTCTCCCAAATGCTTCCTACCAAGTTTCGAGTCAACTGGCCTTTTGGTTCAGGAGAAGAAGCGAAAAATAGATTTTCAAGATGGCGGCCATGGTGGCCATCTTGGATTTCCGATCGGCACGATTTTAGCTATTTTTGATCTACAAGTCACCACAATGCTTCCTAGCAAGTTTGAAGTCAATTGGCCTTTCGGTTCAGGAGAAGAAGCGAAAAATAGATTTTCAAGATGGCGGCCATCTTGGATTTCCGATCGGCATGATTTTAGCTATTTTTGATCTACAAGTCACCCCAATGCTTCCTAGCAAGTTTGAAGTCAATTGGCCTTTCGGTTCAGGAGAAGAAGCGAAAAATAGATTTTCAAGATGGCGGCCATCTTGGATTTCCGATCGGCATGATTTTAGCTATTTTTGATCTACAAGTCACCCCAATGCTTCCTAGCAAGTTTGAATTCAATTGGCCTTTAGGTTCAGGAGAAGAAGCGAAAAATAGATTTTCAAGATGGCGGCCATGGCGGCCATCTTGGATTTCCGATCGGCATGATTTTAGCTATTTTTGATCTACAAGTAACCCCAATGCTTCCTACCAAGTTTGAAGTCAATTGGCCTTTGGGTTCAGGAGAAAAAGCGAAAAATAGATTTTCAAGATGGCCGCCATGGCGGCCATCTTGGATTTCCGATCGGCACAATTTTAGCTATTTTTGATCTACAAGTCACCACAATGCTTCCTAGCAAGTTTGAAGTCAATTGGCCTTTCGGTTCAGGAGAAGAAGCGAAAAATAGATTTTCAAGATGGCGGCCATGGCGGCCATCTTGGATTTCCAAACGGCACAATTTTAGCTATTTTTGATCTTCAAGTCACCTCGATGCTTCCTAGCAAGTTTGAAGTCAATTGGCCATTTGGTTCAGGAGAAGAAGCGAAAAATAGACTTTCAAGATGGCGGCCATGGCGGCCATCTTGGATTTCCAATCGGCACGATTTTAGCTATTTTTAATCTACAAGTCACCCCAATGCTTCCTAGCAAGTTTGAAGTCAATTGGCCTTTCGGTTCAGGAGAAGAAGCGAAAAATAGATTTTCAAGATGGCGGCCATGGCGGCCATCTTGGATTTCCGATCGGCAAGATTTTAGCTATTTTTGATCTACAAGTCACCCCAATGCTTCCTAGCAAGTTTGAAGTCAATTGGCCTTTCATTTCAGGAGAAAAAGCGAAAAATAGATTTTCAAGATGGCGGCCATGGCGGCCATCTTGGATTTCTGATCGGCACGATTTTAGCTATTTTTGATCTACGTCACCACAATGCTTCCTAGCAAGTTTGAAGTCAATTGGCCTTTCGGTTCGGGAGAAGAAGCAAAAAATAGATTTTCAAGATGGCGGCCATGGCGGCCATCTTGGATTTCCGATCGGCACAATGTTAGCTATTTTTGATCTACAAGTCACCCCAATGCTTCCTAGCAAGTTTGAAGTCAATTGGCCTTTCCGTTCAGGAGAAGGAGCAAAAAATAGATTTTCAAGATGGCGGCCATGGCGGCCATCTTGGATTTCCGATCGGCATGATTTCAGCTATTTTTGATCTACAAGTAACCCCAATGCTTCCTAGCAAGTTTGAAGTCAATTGGCCTTTCGGTTCAGGAGAAGAAGCGATAAATAGATTTTCAAGATGGCCGCCATGGCGACCATCTTGGATTTCCGATCGGCACGATTTTAGCTATTTTTGATCTACAAGTCTCCACAATGCTTCCTTGCAAGTTTGAAGTCAATTGGCCTTTCGGTTCAGGAGAAGAAGCGAAAAATAGATTTTCAAGATGGCAGCCATGGCGGCCATCTTGGATTTCCAATCGGCACGATTTAAGCTATTTTTCATCTACAAGTCACCACAATGCTTCCTAGCAAGTTTGAAGTCAATTGGCCTTTCGGTTCAGGAGAAGAAGCGAAAAATAGATTTTCAAGATGGTGGCCATGGCGGCCATCTTGGATTTCCAATCGGCACGATTTTAGCTATTTTTGATCTACAAGTCACCCCAATGCTTCCTAGCAAGTTTGAAGTCAATTGGCCTTTCGGTTCAGGAGAAGAAGCGAAAAATAGATTTTCAAGATGGCGGCCATGGCGGCCATCTTGGATTTCCGATCGGCACGATTTTAGCTGTTTTTAAATCTACAAGTCGCCCCGATGCTTCCTACCAAGTATCGAGTCAATTGGCCTAGGGGTGTAGGAGGAGTAGGCTTTTAAAGCAATTGTTGACGCCGCACAACGCACGACGGACGACGGACGAGGGACGACGGACATTGACTGACCACAATAGCTCACCATGAGCACTTCGTGCTCAGGTGAGCTAATAAGCCCTGCCCTCTGGTGGCCATATTTTTTGACAAATCCAAATGGCTTGAACAATCTTAGTAGAGGATCACCAAAGGAACATTTCTGCAAAATTATATGGAAATCGGTCCAGTGGTTTCGGACAAGAAGATTTTTACATTTTTCAATATAGATATATAGGGAAAATAAGCCCCGCCCCCTGGCGGCCATGTTTTTTGACTAATCGAAATGGCTCGAACAATCTTGGTAGAGGATCACAAAAGGAACATTTCTGCAAAATTATATTGAAATCGGTCCAGTGGTTTCTGACAAGAAGATTTTTAAAGTTTTCTATATAGATATATAGGGAAATTAAGCCCCGCCCCCTGGCGGCCATGTTTTTTGACGAATCCAAATGGCTTGAACAATCTTGGTAGAGGATCACTAAAGGAACATTTTTGCAAAATTATATTGAAATCGGTCCAGTGGTTTCGGACAAGAAGATTTTTAAAGTTTTCTATATAGATATATAGGGAAAATAAGCCCCGCCCCCTGGCGGCCATGTTTTTTGACGAATCCAAATGGCCTGAACAATCTTGGTAGAGGATCACCAAAGGAACATTTCTGCAAAATTATATGGAAATCAGTCCTGCGGTTTCTGACAAGAAGATTTTTAAAGTTTTCTATATAGATATATAGGGAAAATAAGCCCCGCCCCCTAGTGGCCATGTTTTTTGACGAATCCAAATGGCTTGAATAATCTTGGTAGAGGATCACCAAAGGAACATTTCTGCAAAATTACATTGAAATCGGTCCAGTGGTTTCTGACAAGAAGATTTTTAAAGTTTTCTATATAGACACATAGGGAAAATAAGCCCCGCCCCCTGGCGGCCATGTTTTTTGACAAATCCAAATGGCTTGAACAATCTTGGTAGAGGATCACCAAAGGAACATTTCTGCAAAATTACATTGAAATCGGTCCAGTGGTTTCTGACAAGAAGATTTTTAAAGTTTTCTATATAGATACATAGGGAAAATAAGCCCCGCCCCCTGGTGGCCATGTTTTTTGACGAATCCGAATGGCTTGAACAATCTTGGTAGAGGATCACCAAAGGAACATTTCTGCAAAATTATATTGAAATTGGTCCAGTGGTTTCTGACGAGAAGATTTTTTAAGTTTTTAGTTAAAAAATCTATTTTTAGCTCCTGTGACCTAGATATGCAACGGACCGGAACCATTTGAACAACTTTGAAAGAGGACCAACCAAGGATCATTCCTGTGAAGTTTGGTCAAAATCCAATCAGTGGTTTAGAAGGAGATGTTGTTTAAAGATTGTGGACGGACGGACATACGGACGACGACGACGGACGGTGAGTGATCACAAAAGCTCACCTTGAGCTTTCAGCTCAGGTGAGCTAAAAAGGAAGTGTCTGCTGTCAGCCAGCTGGTAGGAGACTTTTAGAGCTAATTCCAGCAAGTTGGTAGCAAACTTTTAAGTAAAGTGACAGCCAGCTGGGAGCAGACCTAAAAGTCTGCTGCCAGCCAGATACAATTTTTCTGTTTTAGATAGCTATCAATATGAGAAAGACCTCAAAACCATCTTTATTTTTTTTTTTTTTTTTTTTTTTGATAATTCTTCAAAATAGTAACATAGTCCCTTAATAATTCAAAATATTTTGAGGACTATTAATTTTTACACAGTAGTGAAGCATTTTTGGTTAATCACAAGAAATATTTTAATATTTCATCATGAAAGGGGTGGTAACAGTTCAATTCTGGTTAGAAACTGTATATTTAGTGGCAGAAATTGCAGACAGTAAGTTGATGTCCAGATTATTTGTCTAACTAGAGCTGGTGTTTGTAAAACACTATGCCCCCAACACTGCCTGACTCTAACACTGCTTGATTCCAACACTGCTTGCCCATGATGGTAATAACAGTACAAGATTTCAGTGTTATTTTATTAAAAGGGAAATAACTCTAAAATGGGTGATGATTAGGATAAGAAAAAGAATACTGGTCACCTATATTTTCATGAGGAATCCATATATGAAATTTCAAAACATTAGCATACATGATTCTAAACTTATGCTATGCACAATAAAGCAACAAATGGCCAAAACTCGCAAAGGGCCATAACTCCAACAAAATTTCATTAAACTGGCTGAAAATTTAATCAGGTGATCTCCTCCTCAGTCTCAATCCGTTTACCAAATATCAAGGCTCTAGCTCAAATAATTTTTGAGATATCTTGCTAACGAGATATCAATGTTATTTTATTAAAAGGGAAATAACTCTAAAATGGGTGATAATATGGATAAGAAAAAAAATACAGGTCACCAATTTTTTCATGAGGAATCCATTTATGAAATTTCAAAACATTAGCATACATGGTTCTAAATAAAACTTATGCTAGATGCAAAATAAAGCGAAAAATGGCCTAAAATTGTACAGGGTCATAACTCGTACAAAATTTCATTAAATTAGTTGCAAATTTAATCAGGTGATCGCCTCCTCAGTCCCAATCAGTATACCAAACATCAAGGCTCCAGATCAAATACTTTTTGAGATATCCTGCTAATGAGCTCTCAATGTTATTTTATTAAAAGGAAATAATTGTAAAAGGGGAGATAATTCGAATAAGAAAAAATTACAGGTCACCTAATTTTTCATGAGGAATCCATATATGAATTTTCATAACATTAGCATACATGGTTCTAAAGTTATGCTATACACATGAAAGCAACAAGATTAAATAGCCAGAAATTACAAAGGGCCATAACTTCAACATTTCATTTAATTGGTTGAAAATCTTCTCCTCAGTCCCAATCAGAATACCTAATATCAAGACTCTAACTCAAATAGTTTTTGAGATATCTTGCTAATGAGATTTCAATGTTATATTTATTACCAGGGAAATACCTCTAAATGGGATTTAATTTGGATAAGAAATAAATGTGGGTGACCTATTTTTACATGAGGAATCCATATATGAAATTTCAAAACATTAGCATACATGGTTCTAAACTTATGCTATGCACAATAAAGCAACAAATGGCCAAAAATTGCAAAGGGCCATAACTCCAACAAAATTTCATTAAACTGACTGAAAATTAATCAGCTGATCTCCTTCTCAGTCCCAATTATACCAAATATCAAGGCTCTAGATCAAATACTTTTTTAGATATCTTGCTAACGAGATTTCAATGTTATTTTATCACAAGGGAAATAACTCAAAAAAATGGGAGATAATTTGGATTAGAAAAAAATACGGATCACATTCTTTTTTTTTCATGAAGAATCCATATATGAATTTTCAAAACATTAGCTCACAAGGTTCTAAACTTATGCAATACACATGAAAGCCAGAAATTGCAGAGGGCCATAACTCCAAAAAAATTTTATTCAACTGGCTGAAAATTTAATCAGGTGATCTCATCCTCATTCCCAATCAGTATACCAAATATCAAGGCTCTAGCTCAAATACTTTTTGAAATATCTTGCTAACGAGATTTCAATGTTATTTTATTACAAGGGAAAATGGGAGATAATTCTGATAAGAAAAAAAATACAGGTAACCTGTTTTTTTTTCATGAGGAATCCATATATGAAATTTCAAAACATTAGATACAGGGTTCTAAACTTATGCTATCCACACGAAAGCAACAAATGGCCAAAAATTGCAAAGGGTCATAACTCCAAAGAATTTCGATAAATTGGTTAATAATTTAATCAGGTTATCTCCTCCTCAGTCACAATCAGTATACCAAATATCTAGACTAGCTCAAATACTTTTTGAGATAACTTGCTAATGAGATTTCAATGTTATTTTATTTAAAGGGCAATAACTCTAAAATGGGAGATGATTCGGATAAGAAAAAAAATACGGGTCACCTATTTTTTCATGAGGAATCCATATATGAAATTTCAAAACATTAGCATACATGGTTCTTAACTAGTGCTATGCAAAATCAAGCAAAAAATGGCCAAAAATTGCAAAGAGTCATAACTCTTACAAAATTTCATTAAATTGGTTGCAAATTTAATCAGGTGATCTCCTCCTCAGTCCCAATTAGTATACCAAATATCAAGGCTCTAGATCAAATATTTTTTGAGATAACATTGAGATCCTGCTTACAAGATCTCAATGTTATTTTATTAAAAGGAAATAACTGTCAAAGGTGAGATAATTCGGTTAAGAAAAAACTACAGGTCACCTAATTTTTTTGATGAGGAATCCATATATGAATTTTCAATACATTAGCACACATGGTTCTAAACTTATGCTATGCACATGAAAGCAACAAGATTAAATAGCCAGAAATCACAAAGGGCCATAACTCCAACAACATTTCATTTAATGGTTGAAAATTTAATCAGGGGATATCCTCCTCAGTCCCAAACAGAATACCAAATATCAAGGCTCTAGCTCAAATACTTTTTGAGATATCTTGCAAACGAGATTTAAATGTTATTTAATTTCAAGGGAAATAACTAAAAAATGGGAGGTAATTTGGATAAGAAAAACAATATAGGTCACCTGTTTTTTTTTATATTAGCTTGCATGGTTCTAAACTTATGCTATGCACATGAAAGCAACACATCACCAAAAATTGCAAAGGGCCATAACTCCAACAAAATTTAATCAGGCGATCTCCTCCTCAGTCCCAATCAGTATACCCAATTTCAAGGCTCTAGCTCAAATACTTTTTGAGATATCTTGCTAACGAGATTTCAACGTCATTTTATTAAAAGGATAATAACTCTAAAATGGGAGATAATTCGGATAAGAAAAAAAATACAGGTCACCTATTTTTTCATGAGGAATCCATACATGAAATTCAAAACATTAGCATACATGGTTCTAAAGTTATGCTATGCACTTGAAAGCAACAAGACTAAATAGCCTGAAATTGCAAAGGGCCATAACGCCAACAAAATTTCATTCAACTGGCAGAAAATTTAATCAGGTGATCTCCTCAGTCCTAATCAGTATACCAAATATCAAGGCTCTAGCTCAAATACGTTTTGAGATATCTTGCTAACAAGATTTCAAATGTTATTATATTACAAAATGGGAGATAATTCGGATAAGAAAAAAAAAAAAATATGGGTCACCTATTTTTTTTCATGAGGAATCCATATATGAAATTTCAAAACATTAGCATACATGGTTCTAAACTTATGCTATGCACATGAAAGCAACAAATGGCCAAAAATTGCAAAGGGCCATAACTCCAACAAAATTTTATTAAATTGGTTGAAAATTTAATCAGGCTATCTCCTTCTCAGTCCCAATCAGTATACAAAATATCAAGACTCTAGCTCAAATACTTTTTGAGATATCTTGCTAATGAGACTTCAATGTTATTTTATTTAAAGGGCAACAACTCAACAAGAGGGCCATGATGGCCCTGTAACGTTCACCTGAGCAACATGGCACTTTGAGAGCCTGATCTAGAACTGATCAAGACAAACATTCTGATCAAAGTTAAAAATGATTATAACAAAGTTTTCTGCTGATTTGGCCCGGTGACCTAGTTTCTGATACCAAGTGACCCAGTTTCGAACTTGACCTAGAACTCATCAAGACAAACATTTTGTGCAAGATTCATGATGATTGCTTGAAAAATGTGACCGCTAGAGTGATAACAAGATTTTACGCTGATTTGGCCAGGTGACCTAGTTTTTTGACCCCAGGTGTTCCAGTTTTGAACTTGACCTACAAATCATCAAGACAAACATTTTGAGCCACATTCATGATGATTGTTTCAAAAATGTGACCGCTAGAGTGTTAACAAGGTTTTCTGCTGATTTGGCCCGCTGACCTAGTTTTTGACCCCAAGTGACCCAGTTTCAAACATATCCTAGAACACATCAAGACAAACATTTTGAGCAAGATTCATGATAATTGCTTCAAAAATGTGACCGCTAGAGTGTTAACAAGGTTTCCTGCTGGTTTGGCCTGGTGACCTAGTTTTTGACACCACATGACCCAGTTTCGAACCTGACATAGAAATCATCAAGACAAACATTTTGAGCAAGATTCATGATGATTGCTTCAAAAATATGACCGCTAGAGTGTTAACAAGGTTTTCTGCTGATTTGGCCCGTTGACCTAGTTATTGACTCCAAGTGACCCAGTTTCGAACTCGACCTATAAATCACCAAAACAAACATTTTGAGCAAGATTCACGATTAAAAAATGTGACCGCTAGAGTGTTAACAAGGTTTTCTGCTGATCTGGCCAGGTGACCTAGTTTTTGACCCCAAGTGACCCAGTTTCGAACTTGACCTAGAAATCATCAAGACAAACATATTGAGCAAGATTCATGATGATTGCTTCAAAAATGTGACCGCTAGAGTGTTAACAAGGTTTTCTGCTGATCTGGCCAGGTGATCTAGTTTTTGATCCCAGGTGACCCAGTTTCGAACTTGACCTAGAATTCATCAAGACAAACATAATGAGCAAGATTCATGATGATTGCTTCACAAATGTGACCGCTAGAGTGTTAACAAGGTTTTCTGCTGATCTGGCCAGGTGACCTAGTTTCTGACCCCAAGTGACCCAGTTTCGAACTTGACCTAGAAATCATCAAGACAAACATATTGAGCAAGATTCATGATGATTGCTTCAAAAATGTGACTGCTAGAGTGTTAACAAGGTTTTCTGCTGATCTGGCCAGGTGACCTAGTTTTTGACCCCAAGTGACCCAGTTTCGAACTTGACCTAGAAATCATCAAGACAAATATATTGAGCAAGATTCATGATGATTGCTTCAAAAATGTGACCGCTAGAGTGTTAACAAGGTTTTCTGCTGATCTGGCCCGGTGACCTAGTTTTTGACCCCAGGTGACCCAGTTTCGAACTTGACCTAGATTTAATAGAGGCAAACATTTAGAGCAAGTTTCATCAAGATTGGGTCAAAACTATGACCTGTAGAGTGTTAACAAGTTTTTCCTTTGATTTGACCTGGTGACCTAGTTTTTGACCCCAAGTAACCCAGTATCGAACTTGACCTAGATTTCATAGAGGCAAACATTCTGACCAAGTTTCATCAAGATTGGGTCAAAACTGTGACCTCTAGAGTGTTAACAAACTAATTGTTGACGACGGACGACGACGGACGACGGACATAGGGTGATGACAATAGCTCACCCTGAGCTTTTGCTCAGGTGAGCTAAAAATGGGAGATAATTCGGATACGAAAAAATACAGGTCACCTATTTTTTCATGAGGAATCTATACATGAAATTTCAAAACATTAGCATACATGGTCCTTAACTTATGTTATGCACATGAAAGCAACAAGATTAAATAGCCAGAAATTGCAAAGGGCCACAACTCCAACAAAATTTCATTAAACTGGCAGAAAATTTAATGACGTGATCTCCTACTTAGTCCCATCAGTATACCAAATATCAAGGCTCTAGCTCAAATACTTTTTGAGATATCTTGCTATCAAGATTTCCATGTTATTACAAGGGAAATAACTCTAAAATGGAGGGTTTCTTTTTGTCAAGTGTCAAGTATCGAGTTGTAAAAGTTGAGTATCAAGTTAAAACTGTCGAGTATCGAGTTAAATTGGTCGAGTATCAAGTTAAAATTGTCGAGTATCGAGTTAAGTTGGTCGAGTATCGAGTTAAAATTGTCGAGTATCAAGTTGAATTGGTCGAGTATCGAGTTAAAATTGTCGAGTATCAAGTTGAATTGGTTGAGTATCAAGTTAAAATTGTCGAGTATCGAGTTAAGTTGGTCGAGTATCGAGTTAAAATTGTCGAGTATCGAGTTGAATTAGTCGAGTATCAAGGTAAAATTGTCGAGTATCGAGTTAAGTTGGTCGAGTATCGAGTTAAAATTGTCGAGTATCAAGTTGAATTGGTCGAGTATCGAGTTAAAATTGTCGAGTATCAAGTTGAATTGGTCAAGTATCAAGTTAAAATTGTCGAGTATCGCGTTAAGTTGGTCGAGTATCGAGTTAAAATTGTCGAGTATCGAGTTGAATTGGTCGAGTATCAAGTTAAAATTGTCGAGTATCGAGTTAAACTGAAGTTTTCAAAAGTAAAACATATTGGGAATCAGCGGATGTAACACCCTGCCCTATTTTTGGCTGTTTTTTTCTTTTTTTAGAATGAGTAAGGTACCTTTTTTGGTGTTAGTATTTAATGAACACCTGCATAAATTTCTGGGATAGCAACAAGGAAAATTGTACCTTATAACCTGTGCAAAATACAGATGACCAAGACCAGCCTGCGCATTAAATGTTTGTGAAGGCACTCTGTTTCTAGGTCCTGCAAACTCTGTCAAGTAAACTGCGCAAGTCCTGATCGGAATAAGCGGATGTGACACCTACCGGTATTTTTTTTTTTTAAAGAATCAGTAAGTTACTTTTTTTTATTTTTGGTTGAAGTACCACCTGTAGAATTTTACGGGATAGCAACAAGGCAAACTACCTTATAACCTGTGTGAAAAACAGACCTTGATCAGTCTGCGCTTAAAAAACAGAATTCCGATTTGTTTTTGGGCTCTTTGGAATCAGTTTTAAAAATTACATAGTTTCTCAATTGACTGCGAGGATTGTGTCAGTCCGGGTGTGTCGTTCACTGTTTTTGTCAGTGGCAGCTAGCAAGGTACTTTTGTTGGTGAAGAATTGGTGTCCTCTCAGTGAGGCTGTTACATAAAAAAAAAAATAATAAAAAAAAAAAAAGGTGCAGCAAAGACAGGAGCTGCAAAAAGTATACCAATATGAAAGGGTGAATATGATTTATACCCTTTCAACAGTATTTCAATCATACATTAACAAATGAACAAGACAATGAAAGGATGAATATTCATAATAGGGTGAATATTATTTATGGTTATAGCCTTTCAACAGTATTTCAGTTATATGTGGACAATTGAAGGATGAACACGTTATACAAAGAAACTAACATTATTCAGTGATCAAAGTCACCAATGATTTTGTTACTAAAGTGAATATTTTGGAACGCAAAAAAAAAATCTCCCTCTTTTAGACCAGGATCCCCCTCCTAAAAATTGCTGACCTCCCACTTTGTGTCCCAGAAAATATCACATGTATGATGGTCGGTCGGTCATCGGATGCCCGGTGACCAGTGACCATTAGCCAATGGCCGGTGGACTTGTAGTCCCTTGGGTACCAGGGAGTTGCCACCAACATGGGTACCATAAGGGGCAGTGTTCCCATGTTTCTTTCCTTTCGTCTGATGAAACATGCCACAAGTATGGGTCTGACCCGGGCAGCAGGGCCATAAGGGGCAGTGTTCCCATATTTCTTTCCTTTCGTCTGATGAAACAGACACATCTAGAGACTTCTTCTGTTGGACATGACTCTCTTTCTGGAAGAGTAAGTTCTTCTCTTTTGCAAGTTCCATGCAGATGGAATTAGACCAGCTGCTACACATGGAGCAAGTAGATTCCCTGAACAATGAGAACAATTAAAACATTTTATGATCATCCAAATCTTCCGCTGATTCAAGAAGGGCAGTTGTCAGTTTCTGGCGAAAGAATGTGCACAATACTGGTTAACCTCTTAGAGGACTAAGCCTGCCCAGTAAACGTGTGGCTAGGTAAACTGACCGCGCTCGACATGACCCCATTGGGTTGACTGGGCCGTAAAACCTCAACACAAACAAACAAACAAACAAATTATCCAAATGCTATTTTATATGACCACAATCACCGCGATAGATAGTCATGGAAGTCGCGAAAACTCATTACAACGAATGAGTGAAGAATAATTTCAAGAAATCGAACGGTTAGATTTAAACAGATTTAGCAGGAACAGTGAAAGGTATGATAAAGGATCATAAGAAAGAACAAAGAATTAAATTTCAACCACAGGAAAAGGAAGAAAATACAATTTTTTTCACCCAGATAAAAAATCCTTGTTTACTTTCTTTGTTCTACAGAAAAGAAACTGACGTGAACAAAAGATCGGGAGTGACGTCACACAGGTGACTGCCTGAGGGACTTTTGGATTAAGCCTGTATGGGATGACGTTCCTGTCGTTTTTTCTGAGGAAGGTATGGGCAGAATAGAATATAGCACATTATCTATAGGTTACTGTATTGTGAAGTTAAAAATGTCGAGTATCGAGTTAAGTTTGTCGAGTATCAAGTTAAAATTGTTGAGTATCAAGTTAAAATAGTCGAGTATCAAGTTAAAATTGTCGAGTATCGAGTTAAAATAGTCGAGTATCGAGTTAAGCCAGATGTTTGATAAATTGGTCTCTGACACATCTGCACAACTCCTCTGAGGGCAATTTATTTCTCTGGAAGGATGCAATGTTTAGGTTGGAATTTGTCAGCTAGTATTTGAAAATTTTCAGAAAACATGCTTAAGTTTGGCTCATAAAACTATGCTCAGTTTTTGACCAGCCTGCGCATGTCTCACTCCACAATCTAGCTGTTACATATATATCTACTGATAGCATGCACAATACATATCACTCAAACTAGGTACAGTGAAACCTGTCATATTGGTCACCTCTATTAAGCAAGCAACCTGTATTAAGCAAGCACACTTTCAGTTCCATAAAAAAAGCAATTACATTAAACTGCACCTGTATTAAGTAAGCATCTGTCTTAAATTAAGTAAGCACTGTTTGCTTGTTCCTAAGTGCTTGCTTAATACAGGTTAGACTGTACATCAGCCGAAACACTGAGCACTAAGACCAATGATTTGGATCTGCCTGTGCATCATTTATATGAAGCTATAATATCACTACCACTTTGCGCTGTTCATTTAAAAGAGCATGTTCTCTGTATTTTCAAGCCACACTGACTTTATTATGGGAGTACCTTCTCACAGGAGACGAACAGTCCAGAAAAGGAAGTATAATATTCAGGAGGGGTGGGGGCAGGCTTTGTCGTTTTAGCCCCACCACATGGGGCTCTGTTTCCAAATAATACAGGAAACATAATAGGGATTATCTATTATCTAATGATAATATGAGCTAGTTTTTCATGCAGCTAGACTGAAATATATGCTATGACAATGCATTAGAATCGCCTAACCAAGGCAGTTCTAATGCCATGACACAATCTGTAATTCAATAGAACTATGGCATCTGGCAGAGTATCCGCGAAATATTTTGATGGGGTGGGGAAGGGGGCTGGGGGGAAGGGAGGGGGCTATCGCTTTGCTTGCCATTGCAGCATGGTGGCTTTTACAGAACTTTGTATAGACCTATATAGGCTTATATGGAAAATTAGCCCCACCAATGTCCGCCATGTTTTTATGCTAATCAAGCTTGTTTTAGTTCTTTTTGTTCAGGTCCAAGTACTGATTATTTTAGATTCTGGCCATATGTTGCATAGGAACAGATTTTTGAAGTTCCTTACACAGGCTTATATGGAAAATTTGCCCCGCCCATGGCGACCATGCAAGAAACATTTCTGCCAAATTATTTCAAAATCAGGCAGGGGTTTCTGACACAAAGATTTTCTAAGATTTTGCCATGTGGTTGCCACGGCAACTTAAGTTCTGCTTGGATTCCATATCTTTGAAGTATTTTCAATCATTACCTCCTAAGAAACTTTACTGTGAAGTGTAGTAAAAATTGGCCCAGTGGTTTAAGAGGAGATGTCGAATGCTGACAGACAGACGAACAACAGATAAAGTAAGATGGTTGCCGGATCATCTGCCAGTCAGAATAGCTCACATGAGCACTCTGTGCTCAAGTGAGCTACAAAGTGACCCAGGTCATACTATTTTTATTATCGGTATATGACCCCTCTTTGCAAAGTTAAATGACGATGCGAAGAAGAAAATAAAACCTACCCCATCAAAAAAAAAAAAAAATAATAATAATAATAATGATGATAAAAAATAAATAAATAAAGAATAGTAATACTAGTAACCTGAAGTAAATGTTCATATTTCATGAATTTCAGCTTGACACTTTAAAATATTGAACAAAGTTAGCTTAAAAAACACACACACACACAAAGATAGAAAGCAGCTCGGCTGGTGTTTGGGAACAGATAGCCCTGATGGCATCAACCCTTCATAATTCTATTGCACCACTATGGCTGTAGAATTGATAAAAGACTGATTCGCTCTTTTAACTTTGTTATTTGGGCATGAAGACACTGCTTCAAATAAGAGTAATCCTGCAACAAGTTTCGGGGCGAATTTTCCAGGTAAACAAGATTGTGTAAGAGTAATCCTGCAACAAGAGCTCGAAATCTGGATGATGCATTTGAGAAATGTTGGTTAGACATACATTGGTATGTTTTCTACTGTTTTTGTAGCTTTGTACATTTTGTTAAGGTTTCCAAAATACCTCATCTTACAAGACTATTTTTATTTTGAAGACTTATCTATATGCTGTGAAAAAAATGGTTAAAACCAAAAAAAAAAAAAAAAAAAAAAGAAAAAAAAAATTCTGTCCTGTGACTGAGACACATGGTGTAAACAGACAGATTCTGATGTCTGATTAGGTGGGGGCAAGGAGCTTATGACAGCTTATGTGATGAGCTCTTGGTGGGGGGCAATATTTGACAAATCTCATCGAGAGGGTCATTATAATGGGAGTCATTATTTTATACCGACAGGAGTTATTCTATGGTCCTGGTGGTTATTCTATGGGATATCATCAAGGGGGTCATTATTTTTGTAAGGGCAGTCAGTATTTTTTAGAAAAGGGGTCCTTTTTCTATAGAATAATGACCTGGGGGTTGTTATTCTATGGGGGGTCACTTTACCTTGTTACACGAGCACACAACAAAACCAACAAATGTCCTGTGCGCCCGGTCTAATCAGAGCCCAGGCTGATCTTTGTCTTCTCAAGTCATACAGGCCATTTTTGTCATGAGCTTGCTCAAAAATAAAATTCACCTGCTCTACCTATTTTTTTTTTTCTGTGGAATATTTACTGTGTTCTCACCACATTCCAACAATGATCAGCTGATCAGTGAATCTTTCATATAAAATAGCCATAACTGATAAGCCCCAAAGGTGATAAGTGTAAAAACCTATTAATAAGCCCCCTGCTGCAGCAGACTAATATTTGCCATGTAACAGGCAATAAATTAGAAATAATGGAGAATCCCACTGTAGGTTTGACTGCAAGTATAAATATTTGGTTTAAGAGGCTTAGACCACTTTCATCTGCCCTAGATCAGCAAAATTAGCTTGTTGAAAAATTGATAACATATTTAAAGACAATACAAACACAAAATAGGTTCAGGTGACTGAATTATAGATTGCTGATTACATATTCAAATAAGACTGGTCACACAGCTGCATTGTCATGCTGCTGAAATATGTTAAACCATGTAAATTCATGCTCATTAGGTACCTAAACTTGATATATTACATCTGTGACTCAAGGCTCCACAATCTAAACTTAACTCGATACTCGACAATTTTAACTCGATACTTGACTATTTTAACTCGATACTCGACAATCTTAACTTGATACTCCACAAACTTAACTCGATACTCGACAATTTTAACTCGATACTCGACAATTTTAACTCGATACTCAACCATTTTAACTCGATACTCGACAATTTTAACTTGATACTCGATCAATTCAACTCGATACTCGACAATTTTAACTCGATACTCAACCAACTTAACTCGATACTCAACAATTTCAACTCGATACTCGACAATTTTAACTCGATACTCGACAATTTTAACTTGATACTCGACCAATTCAACTCGATACTCGACCAATTTAACTTGATACTCGACAAATTTAACTTGATACTTGCAACTTTACAAATCGTGACACTCTCTAAAATGGGAGATAGTTCTGATAAGAAAAAAAATACGGATAATCTATTTTATCATGAGGAATCCATATATGAAATTTCAAAACATTAGATATATGGTTCTAAACTTATGCTATGCACATGAAAGCAAAAAATGGCCAAAAATTGCAAAGGGCCATAACTCCAAACTAGAAAAAGTGTCCATAGGACACGGATGCCCCCGCCAAAATGCCATTCAGAAAAAGGTTACATATGTAATTGTGACAGGTAAGCATGAAGTTATTATTAAGGTTGATATCCTTTTTATAGAACTATATGTAACTTAGTCAAGGGCAGATAATTCATAAATCAAATAAGCAAGAGTTGTCTTCCATGTTCATTACACATCACCTCAGTGTCATGCATGCATCTGTAAATTTTCATAAATATATTCCATACGGTTTAGGAGTTATGGCCCACACATGGTTTACTATATGGAACTTAGTCAAGGGCAGATAAATCATAAACCAAATAAGCAAGATTTGTCTTCCATGTTCAATACACATCACCTCAATATCATGCATGCATCTGTAAATTTTCATAAATAAATTCCATACGTTTAGGAGTAATGGCCCACACATGGTTTACTATATGGAACTGTCAAGGGCAGATAATTCAAAAACCAAACATGCAAGAGTTGTCTTCCTTTTTCACGACACATCGTCTCAATGTCATGCATGCACCTGTAAAGTTTCATAAATATATTGCATATGGTTAAGGAGTTATGGCCCGGACACAGTTTACTATATGGAACTAAGTCAGTGGCAGATAATTCAAAAACCAAACAAGCAAGAGTTGTCTTCCTTTTTCACGACATATAGTCTCAATGTCATGCATGCACCTGTAAAGTTTCATAAATATATTCCATACGGTTAAGGAGTTATGGCCCAGACACGAATTGGGATGGACGTACGTATGCACTGGACAGACGGACAGGGGTAACACTTAATGCCCTTCCTCTATTCTTCGAATAGGTGGGGGTATAAAAATTTCGAAAAATTGGTTGAAAATTTAATCAGGTTATCTCCTCCTCACTCCCAATCAGTATACCAAATATCAAGGCTCTAGCTCAAATACTTTTTGAGATATCTTGCTAACGAGATTTCAATGTTATTTTATTACAAGGGAAATAACTCTAAAATGGGAGATAATTCGGATAAGAAAAAAAATACAGGTAATTTATTTTTTTCATGAGGAATCATTATATGAAATTTTAAAACATTAGATACATGGTTCTAAACTTATGCTATGCACATAAAAGCAACAAATGACCAAAAATTGCAAAGGGATATAACTCCAAAAAAATTTGATAAATTGGTTCAAAATTTAATCAGGTTATCTTCTCCTCAGTCCCAATCAGTAAACCAAATATCAAGACTCTAGCTCAAATACATTTTGAGATATCTTGCTAACGAGATTTCAATGTTATTTAAAGGGCAATAACTCTAAAATGGGAGATAAATCGGATAAGAAAAAAAATAAGGGTCGCCTATTTTTTCACGAGGAATTTAATATGAAATTTCAAAACATTAGCATACATGGTTCCAAACTAATGCTAAGCAAAATAAAACAAAAAATTGCCAAAAATTGCGCAGGGTCATAACTGGTACAAAATTTCATTAAACTGGTTGCAAATTTAATCAGGTGATCTCCTCAGTCCAAATCAGTATACCAAATATCAAGGCTCTAGATCAAATATTTTTTGAGATATCATGCTAAGGAGATCTCAATGTTATTTTATTAAAAGGAAATAACTGTAAAAGGTGAGACAATTTGGATAAGAAAAAACTACAGTCACCTAATTTTTCATGAGGAATCTGTATACAAATTTTCAAAACATTAGCATACATGGTTTTCAATTTATGCTATGCACATGAAAGCAACAAGATTAAATAGCCAGAAATTTTTTTTTTTTTTTGTTTGTGTTGGGGTTTTACGGCCTAGTCAACCCAATGGGGTCATGTTGAGCATGGTCAGTTTACCTAACCACACGTTTACTGGCAGACTAAGTCCTCTAAGCGGTTAACCAGTGTTGTGCACATTCTTTCGCCAGAAACTGACAACTGCCTTTCTTGAATCAACGGAAGGGGCCCTGAAATTACAAAGGGCCATAACTCCAACAATTCATTTAATTGGTTAAAAATTTAATCAGGTGATCTCCTCCTCAGTCCCAATCAGAATACCAAATATTAAGGCTCTAGCTCAAATACTTTTTGAGATATCTTGCTAACGAGATTTCAATGTTATTTTATTACCAGGGAAATAACTCAAAATGGGAGATAATTCAGATTAGAAAAAAATACAGATCACTTATTTTTTCATGAGGAATCCATATATGAAATTTCAAAACATTAGCATATATGGTTCTAAACTTATGCTATGCAAAATAAAGCAACAAATGGCCAAAAATTGCAAAGGGCCATAACTCCAACAATATTTCATTAAACTGACTGAAAATTAAACCAGCTGATCTCCTCCTCAGTCCCAATCAGTATACCAAATTTCAAGGCTCTAGCTCAAATACTTTTTGAGATATCTTGCAAACGAGATTCCAATGTTATTTTATTACAAGGGCAATAACTCTAAAATGGGAGATAATTCGGATAAGAAAAAATACGGGTCACCTATTGTTTCATGAGGAATCCATATATGAAATTTCAAAATCTGAGTGAAAAACAGCCACTGCAGATATGCAAATGGCATGCAACATTTTTCTAGTACTGTCAAATATTGAAACTTGTGACATGGCAATGGCTTAAACAGATTTTGAGATATCTTGCTTAAAAGGTTAAAATGCTGAAATTTTCAAAACATCATAAGTAAAAAAAAGTTCAGATAAAAAGTCATTTGGTTCACCTACTTATCCTGTCCTTTAAAGGTTTTTTTTTTTTTTTTTTTTTTTCTATTTTTAGCTCTGGCAACCATTTTGTTCAGCAGAGCAGAACTATTTTAGCAATTTTGGCAAAGGGGCATAGGAGGAACATTGACGTGATATTATTTTGAAATCTTGCCTCTGGCCACTGAGATGTTGTTTAAAGGTTTTTCTATTTTTAGCTCTGGTGACCATTTTGTTCAGCAGAGCAGAACCATTTTGGGCAGTTTTGGTAAAGGGGATAAGAGGAACATTTCTGTGAAATCATTTTGAAATCAGGCCACTGGCCAAGGAGGAAATGTTTAAAGGGTTTTTTTTCTATTTTTAGCTCTGGCTGCCATTTTCTTCAGCCGAGCAGAACTTTTTTAGCAATTTTGGTAAAGGGCTATAAGAGGAACATTTCTGTGAAATTACTTTGAAATCAGGACACTGGCTGCGGAAGAGATGACTTTTAAAGGTTTTTCTATTTTTAGCTCTGGCCAACATTTTGTTCAGCCAAGCAGAGCCATTTTAGTAGCTTTGGTTGAGGGCCATTGGTGGAACACTTCTGTGCAAATATTTTGAAATCAGGTCATTGGCCAAGGACGAGATGTCATTTGAAGATTTTCTTTTTTTTAGCTCTGGCGACCATCTTGTTCAATGGCGCAGAACCATTGCGGCCATCTTGGATTTTCGATCGACACAATTTTAGCTGTTCGATCCAGAAGTCATCCTGTTGCTAAAGAGCAAGTTTCAGCTCAAAGCGATCTATGGTCTGAGAAGAGATGTCAAAAATTGATTTTCAGGATGGCGTTATGTGGTTGCCATCTTGGATTTTCTATCGGCCCATTTAGCTATTTTGTGTCTCATAAGTGCCCAAAAGCTCATCATCAAGTTTCGATTCAACTGGAGGAGATGTCCAAAATATGAATTATCAACATTTTTTTCATATAATGTGTAGGGCCCATCAAATGCATGGGGAAGCAAATTTGACCTTGCCGTATTTGGTTCAGAAGAAGAAGAGTTTTAAAGGTTTTTACCATATATGGGCATGGCAGCCATCTTGGTCAATGGACTGCGACCATTTCAGCAATCTTTCTTTCCCCCAACCTAAGGAGGCTCAACATAAAATTTGAGCAACATTGGCCCAGAGGCTTCAGAGGAGAAGTCGTTTGAAATTCTCAAGATTTTTCCCATACAAATGTATGGTGCCCATACAGATGCATAGGGAAGCAAACTTGACCTCGCCGTAAAAAGGTCAAATGTCAATGTACCACCATTATTTTAGCAACTTTGGTAGACCTCTCATCCCTGATGATTTGTGCAAAGATTCAGCCCTAAGACATTCTCTGTTCTGGAGAAGAAGATTTTTAAAGGTTTTTACCATATACAGGTATGGCGGCCATCTCGGTCAAAGCACTGCGACTATTTTAGCAATCTTTCGTTCCCCCAACCTAAGGAGGCTCCACATGAAATTTGAGCAACATTGGCCCAGTGGCTTCAGAGGAGAAGTTGTTTGAAATTCTCAACATTTATCCCATACAAATGTATGGTGCCTGTACAAATGCGTAGGGAAGCAAACTTGACCTCGCCATGAAAAGGTCAAACATCAATGTACAACCATTATTCTAGCAATTTTGGTAGACCTCTCGCCCCCGATGAATTGTGCAAAGATTCAGCCCCAAGGCATCCTCGGTTTTAGAGAAGAAGATTTTAAAAGGTTTTTACCATATATGGGCTTGGTGGCCATCTTGGTCAACGGACCGCGACCATTTGAGCAATCTTTTGTTCCCCCAACCTAAGGAGGCTCCATATAAAATTTGAGCAAAATTGGCTTGGCGGCTTCAGAGGAGAAGTCGTTTGAAAATGTTAATGGACAGACGGACTAACGGACAGATGGACGACGGCGAAAAGTGATCACAATAGCTCATCCTGAGCATAGCTCAGGTGAGCTAACAAGGGAAATACCTCTAAAATGGGAGATAATTTGGATAAGAAAAAAAATACGGGTCACCTATTTTTTCATGGGGAATCTATATATGAAATTTCAAAACATTAGCATACATGGTTCTAAACGTACGCTATGCACATGAAAGCAACAAATGGCCAAAAATTGCAAAGGGCCTATCTCCAAAAAAAAATTCATAAAATTGGTTGAAAATTTAATCAGGTTATCTCCTCCTCAGTCCCAATCAGTATACAAAATTTCAAGGCTCTAGCTGAAATACTTTTTGAGATATCTTGCTAACTAGATTTCAATGTTATTTTATTTAAAGGGCAATAACTCTAAAATGAGATATAATTCGGATAAGAAAAAAATACGGGTCACCTATTTTTTCATGAGGAATCAAATATATGAAATTTCAAAACATTAGCATACATGGTTCTAAAGTTATGCTATGCACATGAAGGCAACAAGATTAAATAGCCTGAAATCGCAAAGGGCCATAACTCCAACAAAATTTCATTCAACTGGCTGAGCACGGTCAGTTTACCTAACCACACGTTTACTGGCAGACTAAGTCCTCTAAGCGGTTAACCAGTGTTGTGCACACTCTTTCCCCAGAAACTGACAACTGCCTTTCTTGAATCAACGGAAGGGGCCCTGAAATTACAAAGGGCCATAACTCCAACATTTCATTTAATTGGTTAAAAATTTAATCAGGTGATCTCCTTCTCAGTCCTAATCAGTATATCAAATTTCAAGGCTCTAGCTCAAATACTTTTTAAGATATCTTGCTAACGAGATTTCAATGTTATTTCATTACAAGGGAATATCTCTAAAATGGGAGATAATTCGGATAAGAAAAAAAAATACGCATAACCTATTTTTTCATGAGGAATCCATATATGAAATTTTAAAATATTAGCATACATGGTTCTAAACTTATGCTATGCACATGAAAACAACAAATGGCCAAAAATTGTAAAGGGCAGTAACTCATATAAAATTTCATTGAATTGGTTGAAAATTTAATCAGTTATCTCCTCCTCAGTGCCAATCAGTATCCCAAGTATCAAGGCTCTAGCTCAAATACTTTTTGAGATATCTTGCTAACGAGATTTCAATGTTATTTTATTTAAAGGGCAAATGGGAGATAATTCGGATAAGAAAAAAATATGGGTCACCTATTTTTTTCATGAGGAATCCATATATGAAATTTCAAAACATTAGCATACATGGTTCTAAACTTATGTTATGTACATTGATGCAACAAGATTAAATAGCCAGAAATTGCAAAGGCCCATAACTCCTACAACATTTCAGTAAACTGGCTGAAAATTTAATCAGGTGATCTCCTCCTCAGTCCCAATCAGTACACCCAATATCAAGGCTCTAGCTCAAATACTTTTTGAGATATCTTGCACACAAGATTCCAATGTTATTTTATTACAAGGGCAATAACTCTAAAATGGGAGATAATTAAGATAAGAAAAAATACGGGTCACCTATTGTTTCATGAGGAATCCATATATGAAATTTCAAAACACTAGATACATGGTTCTAAACTTATGCTATGCTCATGAAAGCAACTAATGGCCAAAAATTGTAAAGGGCCATAACTCCAACAAAATTTTGATAAATTGATTGAAAATTTAATCAGGTTATCTCCTCCTCAGTCCCAATCAGTAAACCAAATATCAAGACTCTAGAGAAAAAACTTTTTGAGATAGCTTGCTAACGAGATTTCAACGTTATTTTATCAAAAGGGAAATAACACTAAAATGGGAGATAATTCAGATAAGAAAAAAATACAGATCACTTATTTTTTCATGAGGAATTCATATATGAAATTTCAAAACATTAGCATACATGGTTCTAAAGTTATGCTATGCACCAGAAAGCTTGACGAACAAACGAACAAGCCAGAAGCAATATGCCCCCACACTTTTTTTCAAAGTTGGGGGCATAACTAGAATATAGTTATTGAGATAGGAGGAAAATGCTACCTTCACCCCCTATTTTCATAGCCAAAACATATTGGAATAATTTTGATGAAATAGTTACTTATAAACCAAATAAGGTACAATATTTTGACTTTTGTTATAATATTCTCTTGGGGGATATTAAACTATTTATTTTGCATTGAATTTCAATGAAAAACAGATTTTCTGGCTAGTTTTATGGCTAAAATTTGCCATTTTGCCTGATCAAAAGAAATGTTAAGCAATTTTGCCCCTGATTATTCTTTTTAGTACATATTTAGCACAACCTTATGAACATGTACGAACCTGCTTTATGGATGGCTTATTTGAGTGAAATATTCATACTATGAAAATACTTGATAAAGCCACACACTTCTGTATCCATCCTTACCATCTGATTTATACTACCTACAATCAATAACTCATCCTGAGCATATTATCTGTTGTTATATGCATTGTTTTATACATAAATATCAATACCAAATTATTAAGTCCTGTTTATTTATATTCCATGCTGGCTGGCAGCAGACTTTTTAGGTCTGGTCCCAGACAGCTGGCACAAGATCTAAAAGTCTGGTGCCAGCCAGCTGTCACTAGACCTAAAGGTCTCATGCCAGCTGGCTGGCAGCTGACCTGGCAAAAAAAATATCAAAACAAAACAAAAAGCTACGAGATACCTATGGGCCACAATGCTCACCTGAGGAAACTGCTGTCAAGCTAATATTTTGAACTAATCTGCAGAGTTTCTTATGGCTTCTGAGAAGAAGATTTTTTAAATATTTTTTTCACAAAGGTAACATTTTTGTTGCCATGGCAACAAATCAAATTTAGTGGTTTGGACAAAACTCATGTGTAACATAGAGGACTACTAAAGTAACATTCCTTTAAAACTTTTGTCAAAGTAACTGCAGTGAGACAGCAATAAATGACAATATCCACTTTTCCCATTATAAGCCTATGGAAACTTTAAGTTGCCATAGCAATGAAAGCATATGAGCAATGGCAATCAAAAACATAATTTTTGTAGAGGCAACCATCTATCAAAATCACAATTTTGACATCAATCAAGGGCCATAATTCAGTCAAAAAGTAACAATATTGGCCCATTTTCTACTTCAAACTAGATTTTGTCAATATGAATGTGTAAATAATATTTGATTATAAATTTACTCTGAAGCTGTTAAGCAAAAACTAATACCGGATGTCAATCATGGGCAATAACTCTGTTGAAAACAAATGAATTTGGCCCATTTTCAATACCAATCTAGATCTACTGCCAACATCAATGTGTATATAAAATTTAATCAAAATACATTTGTTTGTTCTCAAAATATTGAATAGAAACAAAATCCAAAGACCTTAAGTCTCCTGAGAGATAACATAATTTCCCCATATTTTGATCAACAGTGTGACAATTTTAAGCATCGTTTCTTCAATTTTTGCAAACTTGAGATCAACTACCTAAGTACTGGAACTGACAGGCCTGAGCAAACAGTATAGACCAAGATTAGACACTGCAGAATGCAGTGTAAACTTTCTACAGTGTAAACTGCAGAATACTGTGAATGATCAGGATCTACATCATTTTTCACTCATCCAACAGCTTTTAGACACATCAACAAGTAGAATACTAGACTTGTTCACATTTTAGGAGAGGTATGGTGGGGACTTAAAGACACATATTCCATTACATAACATCCTAATGACCCTAGTAGTGAAATATGCAGACAACAGATCATACATCTGTGGTGACCTATGGCTCTCAAACAAGTAGGGGCCACATATGGGAAAAACAGTTTTGGGCAGAAGGTAAATGGCTCGAAGTATAAAAAAAAAAGGTTTTTGTTCATTTATCTATTTGAAACCATTTTGATAAAGTATCCTGTACCTCAAATTTACGAAAACTACGAACAGTTCTCTTCGTAAATGAGTGGATTCTTTCGTATTTTTGCGTAATTTTGTCCGGAGATTGCGTATATTCTTGTAGTTTGTTACGAAGGTTTGTGGAAATCTGCGTATTTACGAACAAATTTCCGTACATACGTAGAAATATATTCGTAGCTGTCTACAAACAAACGGAGCAATCTCCGCACTCTGAACGGATTCCTTTGTAAAACTGTGGACTTAACATTTTTCAGTGCGGAACAGTTCGTAGAATATAGACTTTAACTTATTTCAGTTCGTATATGTATGGAGATTACTGGACTTAGAAATTTTTTAGGCCAAATGAGAACATAGAATATAACTTAACCAATTTTTGGTTCGTAGTCTTTCGTAGCATTCAGAGTGTGCTTAGAGACCTTTGAAATTTAATATGCATAACAGGTTCACAGAAGAACTTGTTGCCATGGATACAAAATGGTATCAACTAAGATATCATAAAAGTAGCTGCTTTATTGCTTTGAAACCAAAAAGTTCAGTCATTTATAGAGCTACTCTGAGGCAACATATAACTATAAAGCTAGTTCATTAGTGAATTTGAATTATGGATTAGAAATACATATACTTGGTTTTTGTGTTTTACATCTAAAATGGAATAGTCTAAATGACTTTAATAGTCCATGGAAATGTGATTGCTGATTTCAGTGGTTTGGACAGAAGGTTGGTGGTCTCTTTTGTTTACATGTATTTCAATAGAATATCAGCAAATCAAAAAGTTGAATTCTAAGTCTTGCACTTTTTATTTTTTCATTCACAATATATTGATTATAATGCTTTTCTTCAAAAGAAGTGCTGTAAAACTGCTGTAAAATCTTTTTTCCATCACTGTTAACAGATATACAAAACACACATGTACATGACTTTTTAAGTAGATTCCATTGACTAATAACCTTTTTGTAAATACAAAATGCTTTAATACAAAATAAACTTATGTTATGCTTCATTTTGTGGTAGAAAAAGCATGCTTTATGGAGTTTTTGTATTAATTTTGTTACTGCCCTATCTTGAAATCCTGGAGGTGCTTGCTATGTTCATTCGGAGGCCAGCCTAGGTGGCTCGGTTGGATGCACATCCAACTTGTGATTAGGTTACAGGTTTGACCCCCATCAGGTCAGCAACATTATTTCATAGGGATATGATCATGAAGTACTTTTTATGGTCATTCTCTCCCTTCCGCTGTCATGTAAGAAGGGCAGTTGTCAGTTTCTGGCAAAAGAATGTGCACACTCACTGGTTAACCACTTAGAGGACTAAGCTGCCCAGTAAAAGTGTGGTTAGGTAAACTGACCAGGCTCTACATGACCCCATTAGGTTGACTGGGCCGTAAAACCTCAACACAAAAAATGTTCATTTGGAGACAAATAGGTAGTCATGCGGAGCTGATTACAAACAAGCGGAGTATTGGGACATTTTCTACAAACCTTTACGCAAGATACTAATGGTAAGTGTGCGTAAGCATGCGGAGCTAGTTACGAACAACTACGCAGTCATGCGATGATAACAAACCAGCGGAGTATTGGGACATTTTCTACGAAACTTTACGCAACATACAAATGGTAAGCCTGCGTAAGCATGCGGAGCTAGTTACCAACAACTACGCAGTCATGCGGAGATGATTACAAACCAGCGGAGTATTGGGACATTTTCTACGAAACTTTACCCAACATATGAATGGTAAACATGCGGAGCTAGTTACGAACAATTACGCAGTCATGCAGAGCTGATTACAAACCAGCGGAGTATTAGGACATTTTCTACGAACCTTTACGCAAGATACGAATGGTAAGTTTGCGTAAGCATGCGGAAATTTCATCCCAATACTCCGCTTGTTACGAAAGTGCGTAGCTCATTCCGAATGTGTTGATAATCGTAGAGATTTACGCATTCTCCGCTCTGTTTTCCATTTTTCAGTAAAAAATTGCTTCGTAGTAAATGTCCCAATACTCGGCACAATATTTTCTTCGTAGTTATTCGTAGTTGCACGGAATCCTTTGGAAATTTGAGGTACGGGAATTAGAATTTGAAGATTAAAAAGTTTCATAAACAAGTGTAACTTAATTTATTTAAAATCACTTACATATGTGTTTTGTTTTTTTTTTGTTTTGTTTTTTGTTTTTGTTTTTATTTATTTATCTATTTATTTATTTATTATTATTTTTTTTAATCAGAAATTAAACATTCAATCCACTATTACACACAATCCATCATAACTGTGCAAGAAATTTTAGGAATAAATTTGCTTTCATTATCCAGTGAAACTTAACTTCTTTAAAACCATTTTGAAATATGAAATATTTTCACTAAAAAAAATGATACAATTTATTAGGTATCTGAGATGTATATATTATTTTGTTCTTAATTTAAAACTTGTGATAATAGATTGGGTAAATAAAACAATGTCTTGCATATTTTCATTGTTCAATCATTAATGGAGAACATATATTTAGAAAACAAAACTTTTTATAGCTTCAAATTAAGCTCAAAATGTTTTGTTTTATGACAAGATGACGTCTGATAAGAATTTTGATCTTTTGAAGTGTTCATCTTTTACCTAATACATAAATAAAAGTAAGTAAAGAAATAGATAAAAAAAAATTCTCTCTTATTATTATTATTATTATTATTATTACTTTTTTTTTCTGACACAACTCTGAAAACTAAGAATTCATCTATTCACTTTATAATTCAATAAGAATACATAAAAGTAAAAAAAAAAAAACAAAAAAAAAAACAAATGCATAATTAAATTTAGATATTTCTTATAAAAAAATAATCAATAAAATTTATAATTAAATCAAAATATTCATATAGTTCAGGTAAAACAATGAACACTTTATTAGATTATATTCATTTCCCCCCTTTCTGGCCCCACCTAAACAGACTTCAGACTGTGACAATCCTCTCATAATCACTTAGATAAGACCAGCCTTTGATGTGAGCCACCACTATCAGGGCAGTGTATTGTGTGCAATCATGATGGACCACCCCAACCAAGAGGCAGAGAATATGTGTCTTTAAGGTGTTCCAATATTGAGAGTAAATACAGTATTTTGCTTTCAAGGTTTGAAATATCGCAAAAGGCAGTATGTATCTCTTCCTACGAGGGCGTGTCAATAAATAACCAGCCTATCCCATTTCCGAAGGACTGAGATGGTCACGATTTTCATGCTTTGTTTCAATATATGTTTTATACATGGGTACAAAATTGCACGCGTATCGAGTCATTCTTTAATAAGATATTGAATGTCAAACATGGCTAGTGATGCAAAGGCATGCTTTTCATCTAAAGTTGAGTACCGTGCTGTAATTCAGTACTTGTATTTAAAAGGTAAAACAGGCAAGGAAATACACGGCAAGTTTGCCGATGTTTATGGGTCTTCTGCACCATCTTATGCTCAGGTTAAATTCTGGGTAGGGGAATTCAAACACGGTAGAACATCTTTAGAAGATGAAGCCAGGTCTGGATGCCCACTGGATGCCACCGACGAAATGTGTAAGAAAGTTTAGGATCTGGTAAACTCTGATAGGCAAATTCAGGTGGAAGAAATAGCGCAGGCATAAGGCATTTCACATGGTAGCGTTTCAACAATCTTACATGATCGTTTAGGTATGCACAAGCTAACAGCCCGTTGGGTCCCCAAATCCCTTAGCGATGAGCAAATGGCAACCAGAGCATCAGTATGCAGCACCTTGTTGAAGCGTTTTAGGTCAAAAGATGATTTTCTTTTGCGTCTGGTGACTGTAGATGAGACTTGGGTTCATTATTATGAGCCAGAGAATAAAGCTCAGAGTTGTCAGCGGGTAGGGCCTGGGTCCCCAAGGCCAAAGACGTTGAAGACGCAACCATCTGCTGGCCACAGTATTTTGGGATGCAAAAGGCGTTATTATGTTGGACTTTTTACCCAAGAGAAGTACAATAACTGGAGTGTACTATGCAAACTTGTTAGACCAGCTGAGAACCGCCATCCCTGAAAAACGCCGAGGCAAACTCTCTAAAGGTGTTTTGCTGCAACAGGACAACGCGAAAGTCCACACTTGCAAAGTTGCAATGAATGCTGTAGAGCGAAAACGGGTATGAATTAATACCACATCCTGCCTATTCGCCTGACCTAGCTCCTAGCGACTTCTTCCTATTCCCAAACTTGAAAAAGGATATCCGTGGACTTCATTTCTGGTCTGATGAAGAAGTCGTAACGGCAGTTGAGGAGTTGGTCAATGGAATGGACCCTGACTTTTTCAGTTCTCGCCTGATGGGACTTGAACACCGTTGGTCTAAGTGCATCACACTAGAGGGCAATTACATCGAAAAAGAAGAGGTGTATCTCAACAGGAAATAAGTTAGGCTGGTTACTTATTGACTCACCCTCGTATATGGATAGGAATATAACATTAAAATTTTGTATATTTCTTTACCTGATTCGCAGAACCGCTGGCAAATCCCATTTTGGTCCCCCACCAATAGTGAGTACATGTATTTATCTAAAACTACATTTCACAAATTTTGACTGCCATGAAGCATGAACAACATTAGGTCATGAGCAAAGTAAGAGAACACCAAAGGGCTTCATGTAAACTTTGCTTGCAACCCAATGTTTTTGATACTTCAATGAACATTAAATAAATTGCCTAGATTACTTATATTTATATTATTTTCCACCCTATACTTGAAACTAGAGGCCCAAGTGGGCCAGAAATCGCTCACCTGGATTAGGCTGATCATGACATGTTACATTGTGCCATGGTGGCCATCTTGGCTATCAGATCAGATTGCCTTTAGCAATTTAGAATCTGATGTTGTTTGAAGAGTTTCAAGATTGCCACCATGGCCTTCATCTTGGATACTGGAACTGAATGATTCAGCAATTCTGAATCTCCATTTCAGCCCGATGCCTCCAATCAAGTTTCGGCTCAACCTGACTTACTGTTTGGGAGGAGATGTGATTTGAAGAATTTCAAGATGGCGGCCATCTTGGACATTGGAACAGAAGGATTTTAGCAATTCTGAATTTCCATATCACCCCAATGCCTCCCATCATGTTTAAGCTCAATCAGACTTACCCTTCGATAGCTGATGTGATTTCAAGATTTTCAAGATGGCTGCAATGGTGGCCATCTTGGATATCAGAACAGAATCATTTTAGCAATTCTAAATCTCCATGCTGCCCCGATGCCTTCCATTAAGTTTCTCCACCATCCAACTTACTGGTCGGGAGCAGATAACAACTGAAGACTTACAAGATAGCCGGAGGAGATGTTGTTCAAAGATTTTCAAGAAGGCTGATAATTTTAGCAATTCTGAATCTCTATGTCGCTTCCATGCCTCCAATCAAGTTTTGACTCAATCAGACCTATGGTTTTGGAGGAGATGTCGTTTGAAGAATTTCAAGATGGCCACCATCTGAACGGAACGATTTTAGCAATTCTGAATCTCCGTGTCACTGTGATGCTTCACATCAAGTTTTGGCTCAATCCAACTTTCAGTTTCGGAGGAGATGTCGTTTGAAGAATTTCAAGATGGCCGCCATGGCGGCCATCTTAGATATCGGAACGGAACAATCTTAGCAATTCTGAATCTCTATTTCGCTCAGATGCCTCCCATAAAGTTTCCGCTCAATCTGACTTACGGTTTTGGAGGAGATATCATTTGAAGAATTTCAAGATGGTAGCAGCCATCTTGGATATCAGAACGGAACAATTTTAGCAATTCTGAATCTCTGTGTCACTGTGATGCTTCCCATCAAGTTTTGGCTCAATCAAACTTACGGTTTGGGAGGAGATGTCGTTTGAAGAATTTCAAGATGGCCGCCATGAATATCGGAACGGAACAATCTTAGCAATTCTGAATCTCTATGTTGCTCTGATGCCTCACATAAAGTTTCGGCTCAATCTGACATATGGTTTTGGAGGAGATATCGTTTGAAGAATTTCAAGATGGCCCCAGTGGCAGCCATATTGGATATCGGAACAGAACAATTTTAGCAATTCTGAATCTCTGACAACTGTCTCTGTGATGCCTCCCATCAAGTTTTGACTCAATCTGACTTACAGTTTGGGAGGAGATGTCATTTGAAGAATTTAAAGATGGCCACCACGGTGGCCATCTTGGATATCGGAATGGAACTATTTTAGCAATTCTGAATCTCTGTGTCACTGTGATCCCTCCCATCAAGTTTTGACTCAATCTGACAGGGTTTAGGAGGAGATGTCGTTTGAAGAATTTCAAGATGGCCTCCCTGGCAGCCATTTTGGATATCGGAACGGAACGACTTTAGCAATTTTGAATCTCTGTGTCACTGTGATGTCTCCCATCAAGTTTCAGCTCAATCGGACTTCGGGTTTTGGAGGAGATGGCAGCCATCTTGAATATCAGAATGGAACAATTTTAGCAATTTTGAATCTCTGTGTCACTGTGATGCCTCCCATCAAGTTTCAGCTCAATCAGACTTAGGGTTTAGGAGGAGATGTCGTTTGAAGAATTTCAAGATGGCCTCCCTGGCAGCCATCTTGGATATCAGAACGGAACGATTTTAGCAATTTTGAATCTCTGTGTCACTGTGATGCCTCCCATCAAGTTTCAGCTCAATCAGACTTAGGGTTTAGGAGGAGATGTCGTTTGAAGAATTTCAAGATGGCCTCCCTGGCAGCCATCTTGGATATCAGAACGGAACGATTTTAGCAATTTTGAATCTCTGTGTCACTGTGATGCCTCCCATCAAGTTTCAGCTCAATCAGACTTAGGGTTTAGGAGGAGAAGTCGTTTGAAGAATTTCAAGATGGCCGCCCCGGTGGCCATCTTGGATATTGGAACGGAACGATTTTAGCAATTTTGAATCTCTGTGTCACTATGATGCCTCCCATCAAGTTTCAGCTCAATCGGACTTAGGGTTTGGGAGGAGATGTCGTTAGAAGAATTTCAAGATGGCCATCTTGGATATTGGAACGGAACGATTTTAGCAATTCTGAATCTCCATGTTGCCACAATGCCTCCTACTAAGTTTCAGCTCAATCCAACTTATGGTTCTGGAGGAGATGGCGAAAATGTGAAAAGCTAATGACTGTCGGACGACGGACGGACAGACAATGGACAACAGGCCATTGCACAGGTGAGCTAACAAGGGTGCCAAGATGGCCCTGTATCACTCACCTGATTGCCAGATAAATTGGCCTTTCGGTTCAGGAGAAGAAGTGCAAAATAAACTTTGAAGATAGTGGCCATGGCGCCATCTTGGATTTTTGATCAGAACAATTTTAGCTCTTTTTTTATCTACAAGTCACCCTGATGCTTCCTACCAAGTTTCAAATAGGAGAAGAAACGAAAAATAGATTTTCAAGATGGTGGGCATCTTGAATTTCTCATCGAAACAATTTTAGCTATTTTTTTTATCTACAAGCCCGCCCTCCCTCCCCTCCCCACACCCCCCCTCCCCCCCCCCCCCCCGATGCTTCCTACCAACTCATGTCAGTTGGTCTTTCAGCTCAGGAGAAGAGGCTTAAAAATAAATTTTAAACATGGCAGCCATCTTGGATTTCCAATCTAAACAATTTTAGCTATTTCTGAGTTACAAGTCACCCCGATGCTTCCTACCAAGTTTCAAGTCAAATAGCCTTTTGGAGCAAAATATAGATTTTCAAGATGGCGGCCATGGCGGCCATCTTAGATTTCCGATCAGAAAAATTTTAGCTATTTTTTATCTACAAGTCACCCCGATGCTTTCTACCAAGTTTCAAGTCAATTGGCCTTTCGGTTCAGGAGAAGCGAAAAATAGATTTTCAAGATGGTGGCCATGGCAGCAATCGTGGATTTCTGATTGGAACAATTTTAGCTTTTTTTTTATCTACAAGTTACCCTGATGCTTCAGCAAAAAATAGATTTTCAAGATGGCCCCCACTGTGGCCATCTTAGATTTCCAATAGGAACGCTTTTAGCTATTTTTTATCTACAAGTCACCCTGATACTTCCTACAACGTTTCCAATCAATTGGCTTTTTGGTTCAGGAGAAGAGGCGAAAAATGAAGTGTTTAAAAGTAAAACATATTTTAACTAGCAATACTTAACCTATTGATAATGTGCTAGTCTATTCTGTATTTCAAAACTTCCACAGAAAAAAACAACTGTTCAGTCGTCTTAAAGAGTCTTAATCCAGAAGGTCCCTTAGGCAGTTACCTGTGTGACGTCACTCTTCCTGCTCTTTCGATCATGTGCCAGTTTCTTTGAAGGATAATTCAATATAACTGAGCTACGTAGGGAGTAAGGTGGGATTCTCTTATCTACAGGTTAAGTATTGCTAGTTAAAATATGTTTTACTTTTAAAAAACTTCACTTTAACTGCACAATACATTGACCTGTATATAATGTGCTAGAATTTGCATATTAGGAGGGAGGAGCTCTTCAGTAGTTCTAACACAGATAATATATAGAATCCCTATACCTCTAGATTAAGACTCAGGAAACTCTAAGGAATAAGATTCATTCTATTTCTATATGTAAGAGTAAGAATGATCTAGATTCACTTATAACATATCTTTAAAGACATAGGCAAAATGAGGCCAAAAGTGGTACCACTCACTAATGATTTTATTGCCCCTACTTAGGTGCTCTGCAAGGCAGATCAAAGACATGTCCTAAAGTGGTGATTATCAATTACCAGCAGGGTGTAGTAAAGAGGCCTCCTGAAGGGTAATCAATATTTTTGAAGGGATAACAGATAGTTTGGAAAATCGACTTAGTTGGAGAAAAGGGTTGAATGGTTTATTTATAAATTTGTTTCTTTCAAACTTATAATATCTATTTAATTTTATTTATTTCGTTTTTTTTTTTTTTTTTGACTTAAGAGGCTTCTGAAGGGTAATAAATATTTTGAAAGAATAAGGCATAGTTTGGAAAATTGGAGGGAAGACACGGAAGTGTTTTTATATATAAATATTTATTTCATTGTTAATTTTTTTTTTTATTATTTCATGTATTTAAGTTGTGTTCTGAAGGTTTACAAATATTTTTGGGGATTACAACTATTTAAAAAAAAAAAAAAAAAAAAAAAAAAAAAAAAAACGAAAAAAAAAAAATGATTTTTTTTTTATTTTATTTTCAATTTTCTTTCTTTCAATGTTGGAGTTTGTTTGTTTGTGTTGAGGTTTTACGGTCCAGTCAACCCAATGGGGTCATGTCGAGCGCAGTCAGTTTACCTAACCACACGTTTACTGGGCAGGCTTAGTCCTCTAAGCGGTTAACCAGTATTGTGCACATTCTTTCGCCAGAAACTGACAACTGCCCTTCTTGAATCAGCGGAAGGGAGAGAATGACCGTAGAAAATATTTCATGATCAATCTCCACGAAAGAATGTTGCCGACCTCGGCGGGGGTTGAACCGGCAACCTCCTGGTCTCCAGTTGGATGGCGCATCCAACTGAGCCACCGAGGCCTCAATGTTGGGAGTATTTATTTATTTTTATATTCTTTATTTATGTCTTTAGTGGCCTTCAAAAGGGTTATAAATATTTTTAAGGATACCAAATACTTTGTGCCAAGTGAAGATTCGACCAGCCTGCACATCCATAGTCTACTTAGTCTTCTGATCAGAAGTGCAGACTAGTGTGACTCTCCACTCAGCCAACAGGTACTTTGAAGGACAGTTGCTGTGCGCCGGCTCATATGATATTACCTATGGAACAGATAAATAAGTCAATACTAAATTCCTCATATTATAATCCCCTCTATTGAGCCTCTACCTGTTTATCTTTCATTGATAGAATACCAGGTTTTATTGTACCCAGAGATAAGACTAATGACCCAGACTCATCAGATTTTTATGTCTTTAAGGTGTTAATACCTTGGTGCGCAGACATTTGCTCACAAGACAATTGCTCACAAGACAGTTGCTCACAAGACAATTGCTCACAAGACAATTGCCCACAACCTTAATGGAAAATAAGACAATTGCTCACAAGATATTTGTTTATTTTATTTATCTATGTGTTTAAGCAGAAACAAGTAAACAAACACACAAATAATACATCACCCATATTATTACACCACAACCTCTGTATAACACGATCTTGAATTAATGTCTTTAATTAATGACCCAATCATATCACTAATTTTGGTGAATAATGTTCAAATATTAAAGAGATCAATTGCTATGAATTCTTTTGAACATTTAAACACTAAAAAACATAAAAATTAATAAATGATTAATCATAATTAATGACAATTTACTTAGAAAGATGTTGCAAGATTCTAACTCAATTAAAGCTGATTACTGTCTTTAATTAATCATTTCACTAATTTAAGGTGATTAATGTTAACAGCTCAAACTTAATTGATTAAGGAGATCAAATGTTATGAACGCTTAAGAAATTTTGAAAAAAAAAAACATAAAAATAAATTAATGGTTAATTACAATTAATAATGATTATATTATCAAGTTGCTTAGTATGTTTAACATTAATAAATTAAGCTGACTAATGTTCAAAGTTAAGTGATTAGTTGGCTATCATTTCATCCAACTACTGATGTTTTAATTATAACTAATTAGTTGAAATCAGCTTATCAACTGCTACATAATACTTTGAGGGAAAAATAGTCCCCATAAAATACAGATAATATATATGAATGTATTTCAAAATACAAATAAAATGATGAAAAAAAAATTTGTTGTGAGCAATTGTCCTGTTTACCATTAAGGTTGTGGGCAGTTGTCCTGTGAGCAATTGTCTTGTGGGCAACTGTCTTGTGAGCAATTGTCTTGTGAGCAACTGTCATGGAATCTAATACCTTATATGTTAATGGTAGACTCTGAAGGCTGCCAGTTTTCTCCAGCATCAGAGGCCTAAATTCCTGCCCCCACCCCCCACCACTCCACCCTTCTTTTTTGGGTAACAACAGTTGGTCCCAAAAATGAATTAATGAGTCATTGAGACATAACCTTCGATAGTTGCACTTTAAAAGGCAAAGTTCAAGAATACTGCTTGATAATGTGTTTGAGTTGAGCTTATCAAACAGATGTCCAGAAAGATAGCTGTCTATCTTTGAGAGGCAAATTATTTAATAAGGAAATGTCTTCTAGGATGAGTTTCCTACAGATAACCTACATCTCTCGAGATTTTAATATAAATCCTAGAAATGTAATGATTATCTAAATTAGTAAATAGTCTGAAGTATTTATTTATATGAAATAATTTGAATCTGGTTAATTGGACCGATCTGACTGTTGCCAATAACCAGTTCATAATTCTTATTTAAAGGTAAGACTTGACAAATTATTCCCTTTTGCATTTTGAGCTGAATAGGAATAATAATCTGGGTAAATTAACATATCTAATTCTTGCCTAATATCCAGTTATTCATCAATGATAGTGAACATATGACTGATAATTTTATATATTTTATCCATTGCCAGGCTGACTGTGTTGATGTATCTTAGTCATGGCAATAGATACTAGAAAAAGACTGTCTACTTCTCCGCATGAAGATGGACAACCTGAATAAATTTTTAACCATAAACAATGGCAACCAAACAAAATGGCCACTGGTCATAAAACACATAAACTGGATAGACAATCATCAAATGATCATAAATGCCAAATATGGTTCACATCACTTCACTGGTCATGGAGAAAATACAATTTAACCCTTTTCCCATTATAAGTCTATGGGAGCTTTCTGTTGCCATGGCAACCAAACCAAGAGGCAGATCGCCATAATTTTAGCTATTTTGAATAGCTCTTACCAAAACAACATTTGAACCAAATTAGAGTCATACTGCTTTTGAAGGAGTTGTCATTTAAAAAATTCCTTTTTTGAAATATAATGTTGCATTATGGCAACCAAACAAAATGGCCACTGGTCATCAATCACATAAACTGGGTAGAAAATCATCAAATGAACATAACTGCCAAATACCGTACACATCACTTCAATGGTTATGGAGAAAATGCAATTTAACTGATTTCCCATTATAAGTCTATGGGAGCTTTCTGTTGCCATGGCAACCAAACCAAGAGCCAGATCACCATAATTTTAGTTATTCTGGATCGCCCTTACCCAAGCAACATTTGTACTAAATTAGAGTCATACTGCTGCAGTGGTTTTGAAGGAGTTGTCATTTAAAAAATTCCTTTTTCAAAATTGAATGTTGCCATGGTAACCAAACAAAATGGCCACTGGTCATAAAACACATTTACATGCATGGTCACAATGTTTTGATTTGATGCTCAGGAACTGCGGAAAACAAATTCACAGAAGCTATACAGCTTTTTTCGAATCCCTTTTATATATTTACCATACTCATGTTTGTTTGTTTGTGTTGAGGTTTTACGGCCCAGTCAACCCAATGGGGTCATGTAGAGCGTGGTCAGTTTACCTAACCACACGTTTACTGGGCAGGCTTAGTCCTCTAAGCGGTTAACCAGTAAACCAGTATTGTACACATTCCAGGCCTCCTAGTGGCCCACTTTGAAAATATAGGTTTTTATATAGGTTCTTCTTACTCAAAATATAGGATATTTACAGGTTTTTCAATAAAAAATATAGGTTAAAAAAAGGTACTTCCAAACTCATATAAAGATTTAAAACTGAGAAGAAAAAATACTTGATGAATTTTTGCACCCGAATTATTCAGATAAAGTTGATCTGAATTTTACAAAGTCCAAGCGAGCGAAGCGAGCGAGGAAAAAAATACAATTTCTTGACAGTTTTCATCATTTTTTGGGACTAAAAAGTAAAAATAGTAGGGCATTTTGAAGAAAAGTTAGGGCTGAGTCGCGAGAAGGTTCAAAAAGTGAAAAATATAGGTTATTTCATGAAAATACAGGCTTTTTACAGGTTTTATGAACAAAATAAAGGTTTTATAGGTTTGACACAAAATTATAGGTTATTATAGGTTTTATAGGTTTCACTAGGAGGCCTGACATTCTTTCGCCAGAAACTGACAACTGCCCTTCTTGAATCAGCAGAAGGGAGAGAATGACCGTAGAAAATATTTCATGATCAATCTCCACTAAAGAATGTTGCCGACCTCGACGGGGGTTGAACCCGCAACCTCCTGGTCTCCAGTCGGACAGTGAATCCAACTGAGCCACCGAGGCCGGCTACACATACTCATGTGATGTCTATGTAGATGTATTGATGTATTGAGAAATATATGAAATAAAATATGTTTAAACCAACACATTAACTGGGTTGACAATCATCAGATACTGCCAAATATGGTTCACATCACTTCTGTGGTTATGGAGAAAATGCAATTTAACCATTTTCCCATTGTAAGTCTAAGGGAGCTTTCTGTTGCCATGGCAACCCAACCAAGAGCCAGATCACCATAATTTTAGCTATTTTTAAATCCCCTACCAAAGCAACATTCTACCAAGTTAGGGACAAATTGCATCAACGGCTTTGGAGGAGTTGTCGTTTGAAAGTGTTAACAGACAGACGGATGCACTGACTGACGCACAACGGACAAAAAGTGATCTCTAAAGCTCATCCTGAGCATAGCTCATGTGAGCTAAAAAAAAAAGTATTAGATTCTCACACACCGCCGCATCTGTCCAAAAGGTCCCGCATGTATGTTTTTTTTCAGTGGAAGTTTTTTCTGACACACGAAAATATGTGACACTGGATTTTTCTGGCTTATCTGAGAATCATTTCTAACCAAATTGCTACCTAGACCACAAACATATGGCATTCTTACTTACTTGCAAAGAAAATCGGTTTACAATCTGTTTATGTTGTTTGAGACTTTAAACTTACATTTTAGATACTTCCAGTAAAACCACCGCCATTTTATTTAGCCAAACAAACCCAAATGTCCAAGAATGTACCCAACCGGAAAACAAAACAAGAGGCCCACGGGCCACGGTTCGCTCACCTGAGTGACATTGCCACTGCAGACATGCAGATGTTCCCAATAATATATGCAAAGATTCAGCCATAAGGCATCCTCGGTTTTGGAGAATAAGATTTTTAAATGTTTTTTCCCATACAAATGCATAGGGAAGCAAACTTGTACGACCATTATTTTAGCAACTTTGGTAGACCCCCTTTCCCCGATGATTTAAGCAAAGATTCAGCCCCAAGGCGTCCTCGGTTCTGGAGGAGAAGATTTTTAAAGGTTTTTACCATATATGGGCATGGCGGCCATCTTGGTCAATGAACCGCGACCATTTTAGCAATTTCTTTCATTCCCCCAACCTAAGGAGGCTCCATATGAAATTTGTGCAAAATTGGCCCAGAGGCTCCAGAGGAGAAGTTGTTTGAAATTCTGAATATTTTTCCCATACAAATGCATAAGGAAGCAAAATTGACCTCACGGTAAAAAGGTCAAATGTCAATGTACGACCATTATTTTGGCAACTTTGGTAGACCGCCAGTTTCCGATGATATATGTAAAGATTCAGCCACAAGGCATCCTCGGTTTTGGAGAACAAGATGTTTAAAGGTTTTTCCCATACAAATGCATAGGGAAGCAAACTTGACCTTGCCGTAAAAAGGTCAAATGTCAATATACAACATTTATTTTAGCAATTTTGATAGACCTCCCGTCCCCAATGACTTATGCAAAGATTCAGCCCCAAGGCATCCTCGGTTCTGGAGAAGAAGATTTTTAAAGGTTTTTACCATATATGGGCATGGCGGCCATCTTGGTCAATGAACTGCGACCATTTTAGCAATCTTTCATTCCCCCAACCTAAGGAGGCTCCATATGAAATTTGTGCAAAATTGGCCCAGAGGCTCCAGAGGAGAAGTCATTTGAAATTCTGAATATTTTTCCCACACAAATGCATAAGGAAGCAAAATTGACCTCACGGTAAAAAGGTCAAATGTCAATGTACGACCATTATTTTAGCAACTTTGGTAGATCTCCAGTTTCCAATGATATATGTAAAGATTCAACCACAAGGCATCCTCGGTTTTGGAGAACAAGATTTTTAAAGGTTTTTCCCATACAAATGCATAGGGAAGCAAACTTGACCTTGCCGTAAAAAGGTCAAATGTCAATATACAACATTTATTTTAGCAATTTTGGTAGACCTCCCGTCCCCAATGACTTATGCAAAGATTCAGCCCCAAGGCATCCTCGGTTCTGGAGAAGAAGATTTTTAAAGGTTTTTACAATATATGGGCATTGCGGCCATCTTGATCAATTAACCGAACCATTTTAGCAATCTTTCATTCCCTCAACCTAAGGAGGCTCCATATGAAATTTGAGCAAAATTGGCCCAGAGGCTCCAGAGAAGAAGTCGTTTGAAATTCTGAACATTTTTCCCATACAAATGCATAAGGAAGCAAAATTGACCTTACCATAAAAAGGTCAAATGTCAATGTACGACCATTATTTTAGCGACTTTGGTAGACCTCCAGTTTCCAATGATATATGTAAAGGTTCAGCCATAAGGCATCCTTGGTTTTGGAGAACAAGATGTTTAAAGGTTTTTCCCATACAAATGCATAGGGAAGCAAACTTGACCTTGCCGTAAAAAGGTCAAATGTCAATATACAACATTTATTTTAGCAATTTTGATAGACCTCCCGTCCCCAATGACTTATGCAAAGATTTAGCCCCAAGGCATCCTCGGTTCTGGAGAAGAAGATTTTTTAAGGTTTTTACCATATATGGGCATGGCGGCCAACTTGGTCATCGGACTGCGACCATTTTAGCAATTTCTTTCATTCCCCCAACCTAAGGAGGCTCCATATGAAATTTGTGCAAAATTGGCCCAGAGGCTTCAGAGGAGAAGTCGTTTGAAAATGTTAACGGACGGACGCACAGATGGACGCAGGGACGACGGACAAAAAGTGATCACAATAGCTCATCCTGAGCATAGCTCAGGTGAGCTAAAAAGAAGCCAAAAGAAATTTCAGCATTATGGTTTTCTTTTACACAAGATACGTCAAGCCTCTGAAGGGGTATACAAAATTTGAAGACTCTGGCTCTCTTAGGAGCTGAGAAATCTGTGATGAAAAATTTTATTGGAGAAAAAGAAAAAATGACAAATAAAGGGAAAGATAAGCATGAGGATGCTGATTCTCTCTTACACGCTACAAGAAGCTGTACCCGATGTTTATACGAAATTTCAAAATCCTAGGTGCAGTAGTTCCTGAGAAATCTTTGACGAAAAAGAAAAATGGACAAATAAAGGAAACGATAAGCATGAGGATGCTGATTCTGTCTTACACAATACAACAAGTCATACCAAATGTTTGTACCAAATTTCAAAATCCTAGGTGCAGTAGTTCCTGAAAAATCCTTGACAAAAAAAACAAGAGGCCCACGGGCCACGATTCGCTCACCTGAGTGACAAAGCCACTGCAGACATGCAGATGTTAAGCAACATTTTTCCAATCCTATCATCGCAACTAATGAAAATATCATCATTTGAGCAGTTCTTAGCAGGCTTCTGAGGAAAAGCCATTTGAAATTATCAACTTTTTTCCATAAAAATGTATGGGGCCCATACAAATGCATACAGAAGCAAACTTGACCTCGCCGTAAAAAGGTTAAATGTCAATGTATGAATTATTTTAGCAACTTTGGTAGACCGCCCGTTCCAGATGATATATGCAAAGATTCAGCCACAAGCCATCCTTGGTTTTGGAGAATAAGATTTTTAAATGTTTTTTCCCATGCAAATGCATAAGGAAGCAAACTTGACCTTGCGTAAAAAAGTCAAATGTCAATGTATGACCATTATTTTAGCAATTTTGGTAGACCCCCTGTCCCCGATGATTTATGCGAACATTCAGCCCCAAAGCATCCTCGGTTCTAGAGAAGAAGATTTATAAAGGTTTTTACCATATATGGGCATGGCGCCCATCTTGGTCAACGAGCCGTGACCATTTTAGCAATCTTTTGTCCCCCCTACCTAAGGAGGCTCCATATGAAATTTGAGCAAAATTGGCCCAGAGGCTCCAGAGGAGAAGTTGTTTGAAATTCTGAACATTTTTCCCATACAAATGCATAAGGAAACAAAATTGACCTTATCGTAAAAAGGTCAAATGTCAATGTACGACCATTATTTTAGCAATTTTGGTAGCCCTCCTGTTCCCAAAGATATATGCAAAGATTCAGCCATAAGGCATGCTCGGTTTTGGAGAAGAAGATTTTTAAAGTTTTTCCCATACAAATGCATAGGGAAGCAAACTTGACCTTGCCGTAAAAAGGTCAAAGGTCAACGTACGACAATTCTTTTAGCAATTTTGGTAGACCTCCCGTCCCCGATGATTCCTGCAAAGGTTCAGCCCCAAGGTGTTCTCGGTTCTGTAGGAGAAGATTTTTAAAGGTTTTTACCATATATGGGCGTGGCGGCCATCTTGGTCAATGGACCGTGACCATTTTAGCAACTTTTCGTTCCCCCACCCTAAGGAGGCTCCATATGAAATTTGAGCAAAATTGGCCCAGAGGCTCCAGAGGAGAAGTTGTTTGAAATTCTGAACATTTTTCCCATACAAATGCATAAGGAAGCAAAATTGACCTTATCGTAAAAAGGTCAAATGTCAATGTACGACCATTATTTTAGCAATTTTGGTAGCTCTTCTGTTCCCGAAGATATATGCAAAGATTCAGCCATAAGGCATGCTCGGTTTTGGAGAAGAAGATTTTTAAAGTTTTTCCCATACAAGTGCATAGGGAAGCAAACTTGACCTTGCCGTAAAAAGGTCAAAGGTCAACGTACGACAATTCTTTTAGCAATTTTGGTAGACCTCCCGTCCCCGATGATTCCTGCAAAGGTTCAGCCCCAAGGCATTCTTGGTTCTGTAGGAGAAGATTTTTAAAGGTTTTTACCATATATGGGCGTGGTGGCCATCTTGGTCAATGGACCGTGACCATTTTAGCAATTTTTCGTTCCCCCACCCTAAGGAGGCTTCGTATGAAATTTGAGCAAAATTGGCTCAGCGGTTTCAGAGGAGAAGTCGTTTGAAAATGTTAACGGACGGACGGACGGACGGACGGACGGACGCACGGACGGACGACGGACGAAAAGTGATCACAATAGCTCATCCTGAGCAGAGCTCAGGTGAGCTAAAAATTACACACAGACAAACAGACAGATAGACACACACACACACAGACAAACATTGTTAAGGAAAAGACGAAAACTATATACCCCTACATACTTTGAATGCCGGGGGTATTTTGTTTGTGTTGAGGTTTTACGGCCCAGTCAACCCAGTGGGGTCATGTCGAGCGCGGTCAGTTTACCTAACCACACGTTTACTGGGCAGGCTTAGTCCTCTAAGCGGTTAACCAGTATTGTGCACATTCTTTCACCAGAAACTGACAACTGCCCTCTTTGAATCAGCGGAAGGGGGAGAATGACTGTAGAAAATATTTCATGATCAATCTCCACGAAAGAATGTTGCTGACCTCGGCGGGGGTTGAACCCGCAACCTCCTGGTCTCCAGTCGGACGGCGCATCCAACTGAACCACCGAGACCGGCAAATGCCGGGGGTATAAAAATATAGAGCTGTAACCCTGTACTCTGAAATACCTTTTCATTTTGCTATCAACTCAGTTATCCAGTCCCCACTGTTGCAAAAACAAATACACCACAACCTCTTAAAACCAGTACTGCTGGGATTCAAAGCAAAAACCATGTTAACTAAACACGCATGTTGTATAAGGCTGGCTAATCAGAGCTGAAAAGATAATCGATTATCAGTCCTGCCATTGTGATTGATAATCGATTAGTAATCGCTGAAGATTGGATCATAATTTTACTTATTTAAGCATGACTCTATCATATTTTATATTTATTGTATGTATTTTGTCAGACAGGCCTGAGCAAACAAGGTAGACCCAGATGAGACGCCGCAAATGCAGCGTCTCATTAGGGTCTACACTGTTTGCCACTCACCCAGCTATTTTAGACACAACAATGGGTAGTAATTTGGATTTGTTCAAATTTTAGATAAAGTATGGTAAGGAGTTGCGGTGTCTGAATACGAAGGGTAAATACGGTAAAGTAACAAACACAGAAATTAAATGATTGATTATTAGCAAATCTGTAATGATAGTCATTTTTGTGGAATTTATCACTCAATCAATTATCCGATTAATCGTGCCAGCCTTAATGTTGTACCTAAACAAATCACCACAACCTCTTAAAACCAGTACTGCTTGGATCCAAAGCAAAAGCCATGTTAGCTAAACATGCATGTTGTACCTAAACAAAATGTTTAGGTTATATACAAAAAATACCATTTAAGGTAAATTTTCTATATAACCTATATGTTCTTGTTTGACTTCTGGGCTGCACCTTTAAACCATTTTATATCCAAAACCATCTTGTATAAAGAGTTTTCAATGTAATGTGTTAGACTGCCTCAATTTATTCAGTACCTACCATGCATCACAGCTAGATGTATCGGTGCAGCATTATCACACTGAGGATTACAACAGTTCACGTCAATATCTGGACTCTTCAATAGCTCTGCCACCAATTTCACATTACCATTGTTTGCTGCCGCATGCAATGCAGTGTTACCAGTGTCTGATGGGTGGTTAATATCTATCACAGGTTTAACCTGAAAATAACCCATATAATCTCTCAATATATGTTTTACCACAATGGCCATATACAACTACATTAGCCCTGCAGAATCTGTCTAGCACAAATAAATATTGAGATATCCTCGAAAGGCCTCATTGCAATCACAGAACACAGCCCTCTTTGTAGAGTCTGACTAGTCTGCACAGATGTGAGGGTACAGTTCTGGACTGGTCGCATGTGCAGTAAAATAAAAGTCAAAAAGAATTGCCTTTGGAAACAAAGAACACAAAATCACGAAAATTTTAGACTCGGTTTGACTGAGTCTCTTCATATGCAACACTGTAGTTTGCGAGGCTGCACACGCCCCCTAGCGCCGGCTTAAGCGGTATTCGATTTTCAAAATAATCAGTAAGCATTTTCATTTTCCCTAAATGAGAAGTTTCATTTTCCCACATTTAGAGAAACCCGTATAATCCATATGGCGGAAATCCGCTTGATGAGAAAAACTAACTCATTACCATATTAAATTGCAGAGTCAATGTTGCATATGCATAAATAGATTATCTCTTGTTACCTAATATATTAGCAAGTTCTCAGGGTACAAGATTGTGCCTGGCTGAGTCTAGATTCTGATATAATTGGATTGACTTCAATTTTGATCAGTACAGTACTAACTGAGGAAATATTTATATGGAGTACTATTTCATTTTTACCTTTCCATCCTCTTAACATGCTTAATTATCTCCACGCTTTTTTAAACAAGAGGCCCATGGGCCACAATGCTCACCTGTAAGTTAATCAGGTCATTTACTCATCACTCCCTATCAGCCTGTCAAGTTTCAAGGCAATGGCTTAAACAGTTTTTGCGATATGTTGCTTACAAGGTTAAAATGCTGAAATTTTCAAAGGGCCATAAGTCAAAAAAAAAAAATTCAGATTTTTTTTCAGAAGTTAATTGGGTCATCTACTTATCTCCTATAAGCACATTTAGTTTCAATACAATAGCTCAAGTAGTTTTCTGAGATGTCTTGCTTACAAGATTTCATTGCAATTTTTTGCAAAGGGGCATATCTAAAAAAAGATAGCTTGTGGAAGTGATGGTTTCATGGCTTGAGATATATCAATTAAAGGCGACCATTTTGTTAGGTTGTTATGGCAAAACTTTAAAGTAGGAAATTTGTGAAACACCAGCAAGGAAAGAAGACCATATGAAGCACCAGCAAGGACAGATTTTTTTGATTTTTTTTGATTTGGGTTTTACAGCCCTTTCAAGAATATTTCACTTATATCGAGCCAATTGTTCATAAAAGGTGGGCAAAAAACGGAGAACCCGGGGAAAAACCACCTAACCATCCATAAGCAGAACTTAGCTTTCCCACCTGATTAAATTTGCAAGGCTCGAACCACAGCGGTGAGAAACCTAATGGATTATAACAGTCAACTCTCCTTTACTAGGCTACCGGGGCCCGCAACAGGAAGAAGACCATCTGATGTCCCACAGAGAATGTGAAGCACCAGCAAGGAAAGAAGACCCTGCAGAGCTCGCTTCTTGTCAGTTTTTACCTCTGGTGGCCATTTTCTTCAGCCTAGTGGAACTATTTTAGCAATTCTGGTAAAAAGACATAAGAGAAACATCTCTGTGAAATTATGTTGAAATTGACTACTGGCTTTGGAGGACATGTCCCTTGAAGTTTTTAGCTCACCTGAGCCGAAGGCTCAAGGTGAGCTATTGTGATCACTCACCGTCCATGGTCGTCGTTGTCGTCCGTCTGTCCGTCCGTTCACAATCTTTAAACAACATCTCCTCCTAAACCACTGACTGGAATTTGACCAGAATTCACAGGAATGATCCTTGGGTAGTTCTCTTTCAAAGTTGTTCAAATGGTTCCGGTCCATTGCATATCTAGGTCACAGGAGCTAAAAATAGATTTTTTTAACTAAAAACTTAAAAAATCTTCTTGTCAGAAACTACTGGACCGAATTCCATGTAATTTTGCAGAAATGTTCCTTTGGTGACCGTCTACCAAGATTGTTCAAGCCATGCAGATTCGTCAAAAAACATGGCCACCAGGGGGCGGGGCTTATTTTCCCTATATATCTAGATAGAAAACTTTAAAAATCTTCTTGTCAGAAACCACTGGACCGATTTCAAATAATTTTTGCAGAACTGTTCCTTTGGTGATCCTCTATCAAGATTGTTCAAGCCATTTGGATTCCTCAAAAAACATGGCCACCAGGGGGCATGGCTTATTTTCCCTATATATCCATAGAGAAAACTTTAAAAATCTTCTTGTCAGAAACCACTGGACCAATTTCAATATAATTTTACAGAAATATTCCTTTGGTGATCCTCTACCAAGATTGTTCAAGCCATTTGGATTCGTCAAAAAACATGGCCGCCAGGGGGTGGGGCTTATTTTCCCTATATATCTATATAGAAAACTTAAAAAATCTTCTTGTCAGAAACCACTGAACAGATTTCCATATAATTTTGCAGAAATGTCCCTTTGGTGATCCTCTACGAAGATTGTTCAAGCCATTTGGATTAGTCAAACAAGAGCTCCGCCAAGCGGGGCATTATACGCTCGTGGCAAGTAATATGATGCAGCACATAAACTGGCTCCTGTATAATTCAGTGCTCCGGATATAAACTGTAAGTGGAATTACAAAAAAAAAATTTTAAAAATTTCACTGGGGCATAATCTCTGCTGATATTTGGTGAACTGTAACCTAAGGGTCCAAGCTGGCCCAGAAATTAAGGGAGAAGTGACTTCTCCCTCCTGGGAAAATAGGAAGAAGTTTGCTGCTTCTAGGGAGAAGTGCTTTCTTACGGAGGACACACCACAGAAGCATGGCTATATTATAAGCTCATATGAGCCTTTGACACACTATTACCTCTAAACAATATGCTGCAAAAAGTTTACGAAAACTTTCAAAGGGGCATAAATCTGCAAATATTTGGTGCACTGTAACCTCAAAATAATATGTGCTGCTCCACATCATCGTGTAACTATTTATGAAGTTTCAGCTTGATCGGATGTAAACTGTAAGAGGATTTAGCCGGAAACAAAAAATTAATAGAAATTTTCAAAGGGGTTTAACTCTGCTAATATTTGGTGGACTGTAACCTTGAAAGAATATGCGCTGCTCCACATCATGGTCTAACTATAAATCAAATTTCAGCTTGATAGGATGTAAACTGTAGGAGGATTTAGCCGGAAACGAAAAGTTTACTGAAATTTTCAAAGGTGCATAACTCTGCTAACATTTGGTGGACTGTAACCTTGAAACAATATGCGTTGTTCCACATCATGATCTAACTGTACATGAAGTTTCAGCTTGATTGGATGTAAACTGTAGCAGGATTTAGCTAGAAACGAAAAATTAATCGAAATTTTCAAAGGGGTATAACTCTGCTAATATTTGGTGGATTGTAACCTTGAAACAATACGCGCTGCTCCACATCATGGTTTAACAACAAAAAAGTTTCAGCTTGATCGGATGTAAACTGTAGGAGGAGTTAGCCAGAAATGAAAAGTCTACTGAAATTTTCAAAGGGGCATAACTCTGCTAATATTTGGTGGACTGTAACCTCGAAATAATATGCGCTGCTCCACATCATGGTCTAACTATACATGAAGTTTCAGCTTGATCGGATGTAAAATGTAGGAGGAGTTAACCGGAAATGAAAAGTTTACAGAAATTTTCTATGGGGCATAACTCTGCAAACATTTGGTAGTTTGTAACCCCGAAACAATATGCGTTGCGCCACATCATGGTCTAACTATATACCAAGTTTCAGCTTGATCGGATGTAAACTGTAGGAGGAGTTAGCCGGAAATAAAAAAGTTTACGGACGGACGGATGCCATACCCAGTAACATAATATGTCCCCTTTTTCAAACGGGTGTATAAAAACATGGCCGCCTGGGGCGGGGCTTATTTTCCCTCTATATCTATATAGAAAGCTTAAAAAATCTGCTTGTCAGAAACCACTTGACCGATTTCCATATAATTTTGCAGAAATGTTCCTTTGGTGGTCATCTACCAAGATTGTTCAAGCCATTTGGATTCTTCCAAAAACATGGCCGCCACGGGGCGGGGCTTATTTTCCCTATATATTTATATAGAAAACTTAAAAAATCTTCTTGTCAGAAACCACTGAACTGATTTTCCATATAATTTTGCAGAAATGTTCCTTTTGGTGATCCTCTACCAAGATTATTCAAGCCATTTGGATTCTTCAAAAAATATGGCCGCCAGGGGGCAGGGTTTGTTTTCCCTATGTATCTATATAGAAAACTTAAAAAATCTTCTTGTCAGAACCACTGGACCGATTGCAACATAATTTTGCAGAAATGTTCCTTTGGTGATTCTGTACCAAGATTGTTCAAGCCATTTGTATTTGTCAAAAAACATAGCCGCCAAGGGGCGGGGCTTATTTTCCTTATATATCTTTACAGAAAACTTGAAAAATCTTCTTGTCAGAAACCACTGGACTGATTTCATATAACAAAAATGTTTCCTTGGTGACACTCTACCAAGATTGTACAAGTAATCGTGATTCGTCAAAAAACATGGCCGCTACGGGTGGAGCTTATTTTCCCTTTATATCTATATAGAAAACTTGAAAAAACCTTCTTGCCAGAAACCACAGGACCGATTTCAATATGTTTCCTTGGTGACCCTTTACCAAGATTGTTCAAGCCGTCATGGTTTGTCAAAAAACATGGCTGCTAGGGGGTGGGGCTTATTTTCCCTACATATCTGTATAGAAAGCTTGAAAAAATCTTCTTGTCAGAAACCACTGGACCGATTTCAATACAACTTGGCAGAAATGTTTCCTTGGTGACCCAGCAGCAGGGGGGGGGTGCGAATGGACTTTTTATTGGGACCCAAAACGGGTCCCATGTAGACCAAAAAATTGGTATGCGTCTAGGCAGTTTCCACGGGTGTGCGGCAGCTTCCTAAGGCCCGATCTCCTGAGGCCCCCATGAGCATAGTGAGAGCCCCTGGGGACGGCCCCCACCCTCGCCGGCACGGGGCTCTGAACGCAAAAAGAGGGAGGCACTTACCTGATTCACCGATATCCGGTTTATCTGGTGCACACCAACTTGAGGTATTTACAAATTCATCCCTGAATGAATATTTAAACGCTCTGAGTAAACATTTCAGCGGACAACATATTGATATATTTTTCTCAGAAAAACAGGATTTGACACAGACAGGTGGCTCACCCACAAGGACTGGAATGTGGGTGTAAAGAATTCTACTCAGCCCCCCGGGTTAAAGTACTGTGGACCGGCATCTGCTGAATCTGCCCATAAGCATGGTAAGGGTTCTTATAAAATGTGTGAAGGTTTACCTGTATCGATTTCCGCTTCGGTTATTATTGCACAATAAAACACCAAGCTTTTATAAGTAAATTTACAGATATTTATCGCCCTGCGGGGCAACTGTACAGGTTTTAATGTAGCGCTACGATCCCATTCCCATCCCCATAACCATTGCCGGCACTTCTAGTAAGCCTCTAACGACTTTCGTCCCAATCATAGTTAGGTACTGAAGGCAGGAGTGGCCGAGCATTGGAAGTAGTATGAGAGGTCCTGGTCAAGAAACCCCACCCCCCCCCCCCCCCCCCCCCCTGAGATAAGATTTAAAAAACGAAAAAAATGACCAAGACCTCGGGGGGCTTTTGCTGAATTTTTGTGCGCGAGATGGAATCCCGGTGACGGACTTTTATTTTTTTTTTTTATTCTTCCACTTAAAAAAATCGTCTGCTGCTCATTGGGTCCAAACCAGCCTGTGCTCTTTTTTAAGCCCGCAAACAAGATATATTTATCGAGAGGTGCCACTGTTTCCAGCAGCTCTGAGCTCTTCCAAGAACTTGGTATGGGCTGTTAGCATCGCCTCGTCTCTCATGAGGTTCATAAACTGCTTTTTTTCGTTCTCGGACAGACCCCCACCCTCTTTCTGATGCCCACGGCGAATCTCAGCCTTCATTTGGTCGTACTTGTCGACCTCAGAGAGAATCAGGCGAAACTCCTCCTCGGAGATCTTATCATCGGTCAGCGCGGCCGAGATCCTGTCAGCGATTGAGTTTAGCTTTGAGGTGGCCAGGACCCGAATCTGATCATGTTTCCGAGCTTTGGCTTCAAGCTTCTGACAAATGAACCTTCCGCCGGCTCCGAGCAACCCACTGGCAATCGCTCCGGCCTGTAAGCCAATGGCGACAGGCGCAGCGATTATCGTCGTCAACAGCCCGACACCAGTGGCAGCCATGGCCGCGCCGGCTACCGAAAGCCCGGTGTCGAGTCGGTCTATGACATTAGCCCCCGACCGGTATTTTTTGTAGAGCGAGGCTCTGAAGCCCCGTTCCTTTTCAAGGCGGGATCTGACCTCGGCCACGTGCTGAAGTCGGTGATTGTCTCCAGTTGTCTCAAGCGGTGGGTAAAGTCCCATCGTGCTTTAAGGTCTGGCATCATCACTGTCGGACAAGTTCAAATGCGCCGAGGACCACAGAGCTTTGGTCTGAGGTGAGGTCTGCGGGCGTAAACCTCAGACTTTTGAGCTCGACCGGACCAATATGAATCTTGCTGATATCCAGAAAGCGGTGCTCAGCTTCGTGCTGGATTCCCCCCAAGGTAAAGCGCACCACAGGTCGCAGCTGAACTCTGATGAAAACCCCAAGTTCTCTTTGCGCGTGCACGCTAGTCCACTTGAGCTTGAAGCCGGGCAAAACTTCGACGAAGTCGTCGGGCGGGTCTCCGAGGATCACTTCGAGGAGGATTGTTGATGTGGGGTCTTTTCCTGCACCGATGATTCCCGCTGGAGAGAACTCGGATACCATTTTTATAATCCCCTCCCGGCTGTTGCTCGTTTTCAGCATGTTCTGCCCGCTGACAACCATGCTTTTGGTCTCAGGGACGTAGGAACACAGCCGGGTACCGCTATTTATCACCTTTTGAATCTTGTGTTGCTGCCCTATTGCGACGTAGGGAGAGGAGATTTGAATGTCGATCATCCAGCCCATTTCTTGAATGGGGTCCGCGAAGGCGATCCACTTGCTCCCAGTAAACGCCAGCGTATGAAGCCGTCTCGGGACGGCATATGAGACGTCAACGTCGCTCAACTCCTCGAGCTTCTGCGCCCCACCCCACTCTTGGGCGGTGACCTTTTTTCGTTTTTACACCCCGTCGGACAGCTCGAAAGCGTACAGCTGGCCCTCTTCCCCACCCTTTTCAAATCCCTCAGTATCACCTAGATCGGCTAAAGCCACCCCAGGGCATTTCCTGGCGCTCCCTGGGCCACCCGCATCACCCATTTCTTCTTATGTGTAGGACTGCACTCAAATAGTCGAAATCCAACTTTCTGCCACTCGTGTCTAATATCTTGAGCGTCAGCTGGGAAAGAGGTCCCGATGCCAGCCGTTTGTACTGCAAAACAGGGAATGACTCTGTCCGACCACCCCCGCACCTTTCGTTCTCGACGGGGATGGATTTCAGCAGTGTGGAGGGGTGACCGTTGTGGAGGTTCTCCCACGTACTGACCTCCGCAAGATGCACGCAGATCTCCCGATGGGTGATCAGATGATGAGGCTTGGCTGCAATGTGGATCTCGAGGGGCTCAAACATTGCGGGCTCTCGAGAGAACCCTAGGAGGTCGGCCAGCCCACGATCCAGCACGAGGCGTCTTTTTGGGTAAATCTGCAGGCGGCCGGTGGGGGCATGCAAACTGAGTTCAGCAACCAAAGGCCGGAATGCCTCTTTGTCCAGCTCACAGACGTTATAGTACCCTTTGGATATGCCCAACATGGTGTGCCCATCATAGACGCTATTCTTTATCTCGTCGCCGATATTGAGCCAGCGGTGGTAATACGTGAGCTCACAGAGAGCGACCTACAGCCCCACACACGCAGTGCCGGGAACAGAGACCAGTTCCCAATTTTGAATGTCAGTGAGTGTGACGTACATAGCGATGGACAAGTCGGCTTTCTCGTTCAAAAGCACCCTAAAATATAGGGCGGGGGACATTTCAAAGAGAAGCAGGCGCTCTCTCTGGCCAGCCAGAAGATTATGGTTGATGACAAAGGGGACGGCTTCCAAGTGTAATTCCCGGACATCTTCGCCAACTATCAAAACCCCCCCCCCCGCTCACTGGAGACGTTAATGTAAAGACCGCAAACGAACGTTGGGACGAACTTCTTGCAGAACGAAACATTTTTTTTTTCTTGATAAAACGATCTTTTAACTTCAAATCAGAGCAGATCAAAGGTGTTCTAATGCAATGTAACTGGTTTTCGGTACAATGCCTTCCTTTTGCGCACTAATATTGACCTGGATTATGGCAGCTTCCTGGATTTTAGCTGATAGTGAGGGAGCGATTCGCCCCCATAATGTTTGGCCTCGATTTTTTTTTTTCGTAAAAAGTAATGAAAACAAAACAAAAAAAAAACAAAAAAAAACAGAAGTGTATTTAAATTTAAAGATGGCCATCAATGTCCACAACAGGTCTGGCATATGCTGCGGACATATGCGGACTTCCGCGTAAATCATTGCGGAAGTTGGCATATGTCCGCAGATGTCCGCTACAAATCCGCAGATGTCCGTGCCTCTGTCAAAGCCTGCGGACTTTTGCGGACATTTTTCCGTATCAGCTGGGGCTATCTTTTTGCGGACGTCCGCAGCTCTATGCAAGTTAGCCTGCGGACGTCCGCAAAAGCTTGTGTAAAATTCTGACTTTGTTTTTTTTTGTTGCGAAAGTGCGGACATTTTGGACTTAGAAAAGATTAGGCATTGAAGTAAACTGCATATGTCCGCACAAATTCTTGCGGACATCTGCGGACTTCTGAAATATTGTCATACACATTTTGAACAATAAATGGGTAAGTATGTCAGGCAATGTACACACAGTAACCTTACACACACACAAAATAGTACCATTTTAAATTGTAAACAATTAACCAACAGTAATGATAATCAGGCCTGCACTTTTATTTGGTTCAAATTAATTTACCAGAAAAGTGTTATGGTACTCAAATGTAACATTGTTTTGACTCAGTTTCATAAATTGCAAAAAATGTATCAATACGCTATAAAATTTGAAATTAGGATTCCAAACACTGTGACAGTCAGGATATATTCTGAAAGCAAAGTAAGTTGGTTTTGTTTTTTTCTTAATTGTAAAAATAAACTCATTACTTGTAAAAGACATTGATTGATAAAATGGTACATTATTAAAGAAGACTAATGGTAGAATATCCTGTTTATTATTCTTACAGTTTCAATGAATTCATTCAGCTATTTTGACTTACGGTAAATGCAAGTGGCTATAATACACACACTGGCTATAATACACCAAATCTTTCTTATTCAACCAAACTTTAACTGCACCAAATCTTAATTGTACTGCATCATTATTCAAATTTTGGGACCCTTCCCAGTAACTTGAACAACATACAAAATGATCAGTTGTATTTGCTTGGAAATCTGTTAAGTTTATAAACAACTAATTATTACATGAAGTCAGAGATGTCTTCAGCAGAAAATCTTAATTGCATGTTCTAATTTTGTGAACAGCTATAGTTTTTGCATAATGAATAATTATGTAGAGCAAACATTAAAAACTAAATCATACGGCATATGATCATGTAATATCACATATGATCAACAGGTCATTACACAGCAGGGGGAGCAACTCTAACAGATCCTCTGGCCCTGGGGATGTCCGCACCCATCCATGAAGACTTCCGCAGACATCCGCACCCGTCTATGCGGACGTCCGCACCAATCCATGCAGACGTCCGCACCAATCCATGTGGACGTCCGCACCAATCCATGCGGACGTCCGCACCAATCCATGCGGATGTCCGCACAGACGTTCGCAAAGATGTCCGCAGATGTCCGCATTGATGTCCGCAGACTTCCGCGGACCTCTCTGTGGACAACTGCGGATCTGCATATGGAAATATTGCGGACGTCCGCACAGAAAAAATTTCCAGCTTGCGTAGACTTGCGGACAAAGCGTCCCAATACTCCGCAGACCTCCGCAGGTAAATGTCCGCAATTTTCCATGCGGAATATAACCTTCTTTGCGGACAGCCTTTCAATTTTCTTTCAACTGACATTAGTACCAAGTCCAAACTTTATTATCACTAATTTAAATTAATGTCCTAGAAACCACCAGACTCTGGTGTGTTGACCTTGTTTTCTTCCATGGTGGCAATTTTGACTTAACCTTTGTAAGACAGCCACCTCTATATAACAGTCAGTTTAGCCCACTCCCAAAGGTGGCGCTCTTATAGAGGTTTGACTGTATGATAGAAAAAGGAAGTAATTTCGATACAACTTCCTTCTATGATAGTATAATATAGGAAATACTTAGTCCATAAATGCCTTACAAACTTCCCTACTTATACGAAAATAAGGGAGTTTATGCAGCTTCTACTTATATAGTATAATGTCAAGTCAAAATAATACTGATTTTAGTATCTCTGATAACGCTAGACGTATAGGTTCAGAGACAGAGTTAACTATTCTGCTCGAATATAAAAGGAATAGTGAAAATAGATTATTTAATCATCAAAATATATAATGTCAAGTCAAATTAATACTGATTTTAGTATCTCTGATAACGCTAGACGTATAGGTTCAGAGACAGAGTTAACTATTCCGCTCGAATATAAAAGGAATAGTGAAAATAGATTATTTAATCATCAAAATATATAAATATAATAGAATATTCTTGTTATGAATAAATCGTTAGACGTAACTAATTTATTCAAGTAGATAATAATTTGTATTTCATAATCTATAAGATGTTCTCTTTATGGATAAATCATTAATCATTACGGTAAGATTATCCAAAGAAACTAGATATAAAATATTCCAAGGATTTTATATATTGATTTGTTTGTGTTGAGGTTTTACGGCCCAGTCAACCCAATGGGGTCATGTCGAGCGCGGTCAGTTTACCTAACCACACATTTACTGGGCAGGCTTAGTCCTCTAAGCGGTTCACCAGTAAATTTATATATTGATAAACACTCCATTATGATTTAGATTTGAATACATAAACAGTCTAAAACCAATTTATGAATAACTGACACCGCCTGAAATACCTGATTTTCTATGCTTGTATCGAATTTCAGGAAGGAAAGAGGTACTCTCAAGATCTATGTGTAGATCGGGAGAGTGATTACATCACAGTTATGTTACAGACAATTCTTAACACAAGAGTGAAAGATGTATTATGTAGTGTTCTTATTCATTAAATTGTAAGTTATACTGGTTAAAGATAAATATCGTTCAATCTTTAACCAGAGATGTAAAGAATAGACACTCATTAATTCTCTTTTTGAAGATATAAAAATGAGTTCCTTGTCGGCAATGAGTGTATCAATAAAGTAATACAGTAATAGGAACTTAATGGATATATCTCTCTGAACTGAGTCGTATAATAGTATCCATTATATAAACTGAAAGATTGTCAGTAGTTTGACTTAACAAGCGCAGTATCCAATGAATACTCTCCAGTAATCAGACATAATCGTTACCCACTGAAGGGTACAGAGAAATTGCTTCTTTAAGGATGTATTAGTCAGATTTAAAAACCTACAAACAACGCGATAGGTCAATCTAACCATTAAAAACAAGTTTAATTTATCATAAATAATGACAAAATGAAGATATATACAATATCTCCAATTATTATTAAGTAATCCATTAGTGGCCTAATAACATAAATGCTTAATAAAAGTCCATTTACGGTATAACTGTACAACTTCCGGTACATTCGTAATCGTTAACGAAAAACTAGGAAGATCTGACAGAAAGCGTAAGTGTGGAACTTCCTAAAATGTGAAGGTTCATGTATAAGAACTCTATTATAATTAATTGAGACATTCAATCTAATGAAGATATCGAAGCGTCTAGAATTAATTGTCCTTATCTTCAATTAAAAATATCCATGATCGGATATTACGATACTATATTTATAGAACAACATATCTGGGAGAGATGGAGATTTTCCAGATTGTATTCTTTTCATTACTCGTTAATGGAATTTTGTATTCTTTATGACGAGAAGAACCACTGGTTCCTATTAACAGAGCTATCCATAGATGGGGAATGTAATTATATTTGATCCTAGCGTATTATAGAATAATGTAAAATTTCCTATTTCGTCACCGTTTCGTAAATATAATATCTTTCTCACATTGTCCAAATCGTTGACGTACGAAGGTAGACAATGGAATAATTGATTTAAGATAAAATTGCCATTGCTGTTTAAAGGAGATAAAACTACTCGTTATGTTAATTCTCCGCTTAGAAAATTTTCATTTTCTTCGTATTATACTTTAAGGAATATATATATATATATTTTATTCCCCCAAAAAACCGCAATACTGCATTAGATGAATATACTGAAAATCTGCAAAACACTCCCACCACTAAATCTAATACAAATGTAAAATACAATGTATCTTTGGCTGAAAGAAATGCAATAAAATCTCTATCAAATGATGAATCAATTATCATAAAAGAAGCTGATAAAGGAGGGGCAGTTGTAATCATGGATAGGGAACATTATAAAACAATGGCTGAAACACTACTTTTGGATGAAGAATATTACCAAGAACTAAGCGCTGACCCACAGAAATATGACAAAATTTAAATACAAAAGTCTTTTAAGCAAATACAAAGACTGTTTAACAGAAAAAGAAATGGATTACTTAGTAAACTTTGAAATGAAACCCAGTAATTTTTATGGCTTGCCAAAAATTCATAAAAGTGAAAAAATTACAGCTACATGTAAACAAATCATTTCATATTATGTAGAAGTTCATGATATAAACGATTTAAAACTAAGACCAATTGTAGCTGGCCCTGCATGCCAAACTCACAGATTGAGTAATCTCTTACGAAAAGGGTTAAAAGCTACTTGAGAGACGCAACAGATTTTCTTAATCATTTACCATTGGAGGTTACAGAAAACACTTTACTAGTTTCATTTGATGTACAATCATTATATTCAAATATTCCACATCAACTTGGTAAGAAAGCGATGAATTATTGGCTGAGAAAATTTCCACATGATTGCCCAGCCAGATTCCCAAAAGAATTCATATTAGAAGGAATAGAGTTTATATTAAATAACAACACATTCCGTTTTAATGGAAAACACTATCGTCAAACCAAAGGTATGGCAATGGGCACCACAATTGCTCCGGTATATGCAACTTTAGATAGGATATCTAGAGGAAATTTTGTATGAAAAAATAAATGCAAAGTACGGCAATCAGTTTACAAACGAATTTATTAAAAACTGGAAACGATTTTTAGATGATTGCTTTATCACATGGACAGTCAAAATGAGAATTATTAGAATTAGCTTATACTCAGATATAAAATTTACGGCTGAATGCAGTGATAAACAATTACCATTTTTAGATGTCTTAGTGAAAAAAGAAGGGTTTAAAACTGAAACTGATATATACTATAAGCCAACTCAGACAGCAAACAATACTTACTGTTTAATTCGTGTCACCCTAAACACACTAGGATGAGCATTCCTTATTCACTAGCAAGAAGAATACGAAGCACAGTTACAAATGAGGACACATTGCAAGTCCGTTTGAATGAACTAAGGCTCGCATTAAAAACATCAAAATTATCCTGTAAATGTGATAGAAAAAGGCCTAGATAAAGACATGAAATTAAGAAAACAGGAACTACGAATAGTAAGGGAAAAGACGGATATGATATTATTACATATGTATCAACATTCAATCCCAAAAATCCGGAGTTATTCAATTCAATACGTGAAAACTGCCAATTCTACAGGAAGATGAAACCATTAATAAGATACTTCAAGAATTTCAAATCATAACAAGAGGCCCATGGGCCACGGGTCGCTCACCTGAGTGACATAGCCACTGCAGATATGCAGATGTTATGCGACATTTTTCCAATCCTGTCATCGCAACTAATGAAAAGATCATCATTTAAGCAGTTCTTTATTTTGAAGAAGAAGATATATGGCATGCCAGTCAATTGAGCGTGATCATTTGAACAAACTCTAAATGGCAGCCAGCTTGGATTTACGATCAGCACGATTTTAGCTATTTTTGATCTACGAGTCACCCCAATGCTTCCTACCAAGTTTCGAGTCAACTGGCCTTTCAGTTCAGGAGAAGTGGCGAAAAATAGATTTTCAAGATGGCTGCCATGGCGGCCATCTTGGATATCCGACTGGCACAATTTTAGCTACTTTTGATCTACAAGTCACCCCAATGTCTCCTACGAAGTTTGGAGTCAATTGGCCTTTTGGTGCAGGAGAAGAAGCTAAATATAGATTTTCAAGATGGCGGCCATGGTGGCCATCTGGGATTTCTGATCAGAACCATTTTAGCTACATTTGATCTACATCACCCTGATGCTTCCTACTAAGTTTCGAGTCAAGTGACTTTTGGGTTTAGGAGAAGAAGCGAAAAATAGATTTTCAAGACAGCTGCCATGGCGCCCATCCTGGTTTTACGATCGGCATGATTTTAGCTATTTGTGATCTACACCCCGATGCTTCCTACCAAGTTTGGAGTCAACTGGCCTTTCGGTTCAGGAGAAGAAGCGAAAAATAGGTTTACAAGATGGCTGCCATGGTGGCCATCTTGGATTTCCGATAGGCATGATTTTAGCTATTGTTGATCTATAAGTCACCCCAATGCCTCCTACCAAGTTTGGAGTCAATTGGCTTTTGGGTTTAGGAGTAGAAGCGAAAAATAGATTTTCAAGATGACGGCCATGGCGGCCATCTTGGATTTCCGATCGGCACGATTTTAGCTATTTTTGATCTACAAGTCAACATGATGCTTCCTAGCAAGTTTGGAGTCAATTGGCCTTTCAGTTCAGGAGAAGAAGCAAAAAATAGATTTTCAAGATGGCCACCATGGCAGCCATCTTGGATTTGCGATCGGCATGATTTTAGCTACTTTTGATCTTCGTCACCCTGATGCTTCCTAGCAAGTTTGGAGTCAATTGGCCTTTCGGTTCAGGAGAATAAGCGAAAAATAGATTTTCAAGATGGCGGCCATGGCGGCCACCTTGGATTTCCGATCGGCATGATTTTAGCTATTTTTGATCTACAAGTCACCCTGATGCTTCCTAGCAAGTTTGGAGTCAACTGGCCTTTCGGTTCAGGAGAAGAAGCGAAAAATAGATTTTCAAGATGGCGGCCATGGCGGCCATCTTGAATTTCCGATCGGCACGATTTTAGCTATTTTTGATCTACAAGTCATCTTGATGCTTCCTAGCAAGTTTGGAGTCAATTGGCCTTTCGGTTCAGGAGAAGAAGCAAAAAATAGATTTTCAAGATGGCCACCATGGCAGCCATCTTGGATTTGCGATCGGCACGATTTTAGCTACTTTTGATCTACAAGTCACCCTGATGCTTCCTAGCAAGTTTGGAGTCAATTGGCCTTTCGGTTCAGGAGAAGAAGCGAAAAATAGATTTTCAAGATGGCGGCCATGGCGGCCATCTTGGATTTCCGATCGGCACGATTTTAGCTATTTTTGATCTACAAGTCACCCTGATGCTTCCTAGCAAGTTTGGGGTCAACTGGCCTTTCGGTTCAGGAGAAGAAGCAAAAAATAGATTTTCAAGATGGCGGCCATGGCGGCCATCTTGGATTTCCGATCGGCGCGATTTTAGCTATTTTTGATCTACAAGTCACCCTTATGGTTCCTAGCAAGTTTGGAGTCAATTGGCCTTTGGGTTCAGGAGAATAAGCGAAAAATAGATTTTCAAGATGGCGGCCATTATAGGCGGCCACCTTGGATTTCCGATCGGAATGATTTTAGCTATTTTTGATCTACAAGTCACGCCGATGCTTCCTACCAAGTATCAAGTCAACTGGCCCAGGAGTGTAGGAGGAGTAGGCTTTTAAAGCAATTGTTGACGCCGCACGACGGACGACGGACGACGGACATTGACTGACCACAATAGCTCACCATGAGCACTTTGTGCTCAGGTGAGCTAAAAAGCAAATGCCAACCAAAAAATCTAAAGAAACTTATAACTAGAGCAAAATTTTGTGATATTCACGAGTCCCCAAATATAATGTAATAGATCAAATTGCGGACTCTGTGAACATTTAATTACTGAGAATAAATTTACTTTCCAGTGTGGGAAAACATTTAAAGCAAAATACTCCATGTCATGCGAGGTGAAAAATCTCATTTACGTAATTCAGTGCGGCGGGTGTCATGAGGAGTATATCGGCGAAACAGGCGACACCCTCCGAGATGCTTCAATAAGAATGTTATACGTAAGTGGGCATATTGATTATTGCGCCAGGAACCAATTTACAAAATTTAAAATCTGGCCACTTTATAAAATGCAGAATGATAATGCTGCTGCAAGAAAAATGAAAGAAAATTATTTTATACATTTATTCAAGCCAAAATTAAACAGGCATACTTAATTTATAACGCATCTGTTAATCTTTTTCACGATTTTGAACGTTATTTTGTATACTGTATTGTGTGACATTGTTTCCTGTCTTTTGTAACGTTGTTCCTATAGAAACCAACGCCATTTTATACTTGTTCTGATGATCTACATCATTGATCAAACGAGTTAAGAAATTAAATTTTCACAGATTTCAAGAAATTAAATTTTCACAGATTTCAAGGCACTTTTACTTTTTTCTTTTGTGGATATATTATCCTGTATTGTGGACTTTGTCTGTTTTTTGATAATATGAAGTTTTTTAAAAGTAAAACATATTTTAACGAGTAATACTTAACCTATAGATAATGTGCTATTCTATTCTGTTATTCACCCCCTCCACAGAAAAAACGACCTTTCAGTCGTTATAAAGTCTTAATTCAGAAGGTCCCTTTAACAGCCACCTGTATGACGTAGTTCCTCCCGCTCAAACGATCACGTGTCAGTTTCTTTTATGTGTAAAACAATACACAATTAGGAGAAAGGAGCGAGGGAAGGGAGGTGGGACGATAAATACTTATCTATAGGTTAAGTATTACTCGTTAAAATATGTTTTACTTTTAAAAAACTTCATTTTAACTTCGTAATACATTAACCTATAGATAATGTGCTAGAATTTGTAGAATAGGAGGGAGGATTTCTCCTAATAAGTTAGTCCCAACTTCTGAATTAAGGCTTAATAAAAGGATTTATTTTTTATATATATATAATGAGGACATAATTAGTGCTTAAGGCAATAATAAGATCCTTTAACCAAGGATAAAGTAATCCAGGGTTAACATATATATATAATAAAGATATAATTAGTACCTCTCTAGTATAGCATCAGGTCTAGGGGGGCTGTTGACGTTGTCTACACATCCATAGCTGATTG